>VCCN01005929.1:823437-868041 GCA_006491835.1 Architeuthis dux | reverse complement strand
GGCCCTGGGCTATTATTTGGTCCATTTTTTCCACCCAAATTGTGCTGTTTTTCCATTTTACCGCCCTGGGCGATCATACGGTAGATCCCGGTTGGTGCTGCAGAAATTACATATTAAAAGAAATGTCCAAGAATACAGCAATATTTCAGATAAAATGAATGCTACATGAATAAAAACTACTCTTCACCTGCAATACTCTTCCTTGGTAGGGTTCATTGAAAACTAGTTGCTGTTGGTAGAGAGGATCAAGAGTCCTCCTTGCAATAGTGGTCTTCTGCTTCTCAATTGTGTGTTTAGCCTGAATTAAATAGACTTTCACATATGGAGCTGAAATAAAAAGAATATATATTGGTAAAATCAATGCTGTAGGTCTGTAGGAATTTTGGAAGAAGAATCTGAAAAGCTACCCAAAGAAGTGGGTCCTTTAGTAGAAAATCAATTAAATGAGGAACTTGAAGTAAAGGGGATATTTATATAATCTTGAACATATTATAAGTTGATAAATGTTTGTTGAAATAAATAAATGCATACAAAGTACGACAAAAAAACCTCATATAATAGTACAACTTTGGATTACATTAAAATTATGAATAAATTTAATGGAGATGTATGCTAAATATGCCTTACAGAAACAGAACAACGGTCATTTAGACATACATTTTGTTCTATCACATGAAGAATGAAATGTTTTTTTCTAATAAAAATATTCATTTTTGTATAGGTTAGAAATTCATTAGAAAAGTAGGGTATATTTAAAAAAAATCATATTTATTTATGAATCTTAAAATTCTTTTTACAGATATTTATAAACAATGAACACATGAAAATTACCAGGTAAGACTTTGGCACCAGGTTTGGCCATTAGACCACGTGCTCTAATAACTTCAACTTCTAAGTGACCTTTTCGGTCATAAAGTCCAAGTTGTATTTCTCCAAGACATGGAGCTCCAAGCACCTGTCTTCCCACCAGTTGTGAAGGTCCAAGACCTTCAACAAAATCGCCGTAGTGACTCGGAGGTAGCCACATTCTACAAAAATAAATGAAAAATATAAAAACATTTTGATTACCCATGATATAACTATTTTCAGTTCATTCACAAAAATTGGCAATTCTATCCCAAATCTATTTTAAACTTATACAGCATATCCTAACATATGAAGTAAGTATTTTACTGAGATATAAGAATCGTTACAAGATATTTCAACATCTTAACAATTTTTCAGTTGATTACTATAATAAGACATTTTTTATAATTCCAGTTCATTTTTTTAACATATTCTGAGTATTCAAATAGTTCTTCGGACGATTGAACTCTTTCTCATTATTTGTGTTGTAAACATGACGTTTCGGCCGATCCATTCTTCGGCCTTCTTCAGGTGTAAATTCTGAGTGTGATGGCTTAAACAGAAGTTATGTTTAAGGGGGGTAACCCTTATAGCAATTGGCCCGGGTGTTTCTGTGTCTTTGTCTTGGCCTGTTCAGATTTGTTGAGAACTGGAAGCCACATCATGTTGAAATCCACACTTGTCTGGCTAATGCATTTAGTCGACATTTTGATGTGAGCTGCCTCTTCTGTTTAACCAATCACACTCAGATTTTACACCTGAAGAAGGCCGAAGAACGGATCGGCTGAAATGTCGTGTTTACAACACAAATAATAAGAAAGAGTTCAATCGTCCGAAGAACCATTTGAATATTCGTTACCCTTCTCAATACTATAGAAAATATATTCTGAGTACTTATAAATTAATTATTCTGATTACACATAATGAATAAACGATATCTACAAGAAGTATTTCTACATTCCTGATACTCTTTTCATAAATTATTAATGCATTAAAATACCTTTTCAGTAACAATTATGACTAACCATTTCAAAAACTTGTAAATTTTTGTGAGACATACTACATTTCAAACTTGATTAAAATAATAAAACAGAAATAAGTTTATGAATTAAATGGGGAATAATTAAAAAAAACACACACAAATATAAGATTTGTAACAAGTAATGATATTAAATTTGAAAGGTTATTAAAATAACCACATTTTCTACGTACACTGTTGATTCTATACTGCTGATGCTACCCATGCTTCCATCTGTAGATTCACGGCTGCCTTGTTTTATCAATCTATTTCTCATTTCTAAACCTCCTCCAACTTCTTCACTGCGCTGAACAGAACCCTTCTTTTTATTTGTTTCTGAAAAGACACAACCAACAACTCCAATCATACACATAGTAGTCATACAACTATCTTAGCTTTTCTAGTCAAAGATAATTTGATATCTTGAAAAGACTATGAAAATGAACAATAAACCAAAACTGATTTTAAATGAAACAAGAAGACAAAATGATTTCTATCATGTAAAGGAAATATTTTTAATTTAAGCACTCAGTAAGTAAAAGCTAATCTTGATACTACATCAAAGATAATTATATAGACGTTAAAGACTCGCCATTTTGATGTGCTGAACACAAAACACAATAAATACTTATGATGTATCTAAGTAAATTTTATGTTGTATAAGTTTAAATTAAAATACATTTTTTTTAGAAATTAAAAGGAAAATATTTCATATTCAAGGACCCTTTGTTATTTAAAATCAAAACAGTATAGGTTAGATTAGATCATTTTCTGAATTTGAATAATTTATATGAAATTTTTTAAAAAATGTCATTTTAGAAGGTATATACCTCCTTAATTTAACTTTTTTTTCTCTGTATTAGCTATTAAAATCCACATGAGATCATTTTAACATATGGAAAAAATTAATTTGTATTTTTCAATCAAGATATGAAATACTCCAAAATGATCTCTTCAAGGTTTATTGTGAAAATACTGGATGCTATTTTCTATTTTTATGGGAACCAAGTTATTTCCTTTGATAAGAGAGGGTTCTATTTTTTGATCCATGAATATAATTTTATTTTACAATTATGCAAATAGAGAACAGTTTTTGTCAGGTTATTCAATAACTGCTATAATGTAGTTATAATTCACCTATGAAAATAAAATCACTGATGTTAGTGAATAAAGACTTAATGATAGTAAATGAAAATTAAATTGCTTGACAATTTTTATTGAAATCAATTAAAGATATGAAATAATTAAATTAAAATTAATCAAAGAAATGAAATAAATGAAATTTTCAATATAGAAATTAATATTTAGTATATAGATAAATACAAATTTATCAATTAATTCATAAATAAAAGGTCAGAAGAGTTGTTTCATGTTGAAAGCCAGCAGAAATGATGGGATTTGATGTGTAATGTGTAAAGTGTCCAAATAAAGCCAGATAGAAGAATTACCATGTGATAAGTAATGTGTTTTGGCCAGCAAGCAGGATAGACAGCATGATTTATGAATGGATGCTTGTGATAGTGATATAATGGTATTAGATTTTGAAATAAAATGGTCATATTTCCTGTTATATATTAATAACTATTAAGCTTTTTCTTTCTCTTTTATGGTTTGGAAAATACAAATACTCAAAAATTCAAATAAAAAATCAAGACTGCCAATTATTTCAGTTGAGATTTGAACTTATTAATTTTTGTAATATATATAAGTTTATATGCACACTGGTATGTATTGAATATATCTTTTTTATTATTCATGAGTGAAAACATTTTAATTACCTTCAATATGACAAAAATCTATATGCTTTGAAATAATTATCACAGAGATGTTCTTCAAAGTTGAAAGTTTTTTTCATTTTTACCTAAATGAATCTAATATCTTAACATATTTCATGTAAAACTAAGAGAGAGAGAGAGACAGACAGAGATAGAGAGATAGAGAATACAGACAAGCCATTATTTCTTTCAAGAGAAAATTCTACACAAAGATTTGATCATTATTATGTAATATTTTTCTGTTGTTTAAAGTGATATCTAATTTGGGAAATATTACTGAATTAGTAACTGTATAATTTGAATAATATACTGATACTTTGGAAATTTTGTACCATTTGAAAACTGTGCAACTTTTTAAAAACTTTTTTGTTTCTGGATAATAAGTGTTATTTTCTGATTGATTATGTCTAAAAAGTAGAGAAAATGGCTATTATTCTTTTAAACTTTGCTTTTGTGATCAGAACATTGATATTTTGTAATTTACATATTTTACCTCAGACAGCTTTGAAAGCTGCAAACTCTTTATCTAGAGCTGTGACAAATTGTTTGATAAGGCCTAATTTTATGTGCAGTAGTGTCATCAACACCTTCCAGGGGTCAACCAGTGACGTTGTTCATCCCCCACATAGAATTCGGGAGGCTGTATCCAGTCCCACCTTTGATAGTCCACCAAGGTGTCCCTGTTGTTCCTAAGGCAAAGA
Source organism: Architeuthis dux (assembly GCA_006491835.1). NCBI lineage: Eukaryota > Metazoa > Mollusca > Cephalopoda > Oegopsida > Architeuthidae > Architeuthis > Architeuthis dux. The sequence goes on along the minus strand of VCCN01005929.1, from coordinate 863,701 downwards.
TGGCAGGGAAACTTGGTAAAACTGCCCTGGAGACTCATCAGGAATGCCACCATTTTGAAGTCTCCAATGACCTCCCAGCCGTACTCATCATACTTCAATGTGTTGACACTGTTGTATTGCAGGTGAAATGAGGTTCCCAGAATTTGTCTCGATCCCCAATAGGCAGGCTGAAACATATCTTGTAGCCCTTGCACATTTTAACAGATTATGCCACAGAGTACTGTCTGAGGCAAAGGTCAAAGCCAGTGTCTTCGTTGGACCACAGATAAAGAAGATTTTGCAATGCAAGGAATTCCCCAAAATGTTCACTAGGAAGGGGAAAGTAGCTTTGTACAGCTTTGTCACAGTGGTTTGGGGGTTCCAGGGCAATCACAAGGCTGAAAACTATGTGGGGGCTGGTTGAGACTATGGTGAAGAACTATTGTAAAATGTACTGCAGGCTGTCCGTCAAAGTCCATATCCTTGACACTCATCTTGATAGATTCAAGGAGAACATTGGAGCGTATTCGGAAGAGCAAGGCGAGTTCTTCCACCAAGATATACTGGACTTTGAACGCAGGTACCAAGGTATATATGAGAACATTATAGATTATATTTTGGGGTCAGATTCATGAAAGTGAATTACAGTACAATCATAAATCTCTAAAAACTACAAACCTCTAAATCTTTTGTGATCACTTTTGTTTAACATTAGTGTAAATATATGTTAATTTAGATTCATATATTGTTGTTTTTCTGATAAAATGTAATTTTTTAAAAAAAATGTGAATAAAGATTATGCAAATTACCCTGTTGTGCAATTGGAAATAGGTAAATTTCAAAATCTCACTGTGCTGGTCACAAAAGCAAAGTTTGAAGGGAAAAATAGCCATTTTCTATACTTTTTACACATAAGTAATTTGAAAATAACACTCACGAAAAAAATGGCGTTGCACAGTGTAATCAATTGAAACATTAAGATGATTAAAAGAAAATTGATAATTTATTAGTTATGAACTTTAATAAGCGAGTTTAGGGCTACAGGAAGCATTCATTTTAAGCATTCAATAAGACAGACAGAAAATCCAAAAAGGTCAACAAAAATAAAAAGCATGATATTTAAGTAAGGTATCCGAAAGAAATAAAGTTGTATAAAATACTCCACATCAAAGTAAAAGAATGCTATAGATGAAGTGTTTCTAGCTAAAATAAATTTGATCACTTTTTAAAAATAATGAGATAATAAGATTTTATAGAGTTTAGCTTTTTCAAGAGAACAGAAAACAAAAGAATACTAGCATTCCAAGGGAAATTATGAATCATCGCCACCCATATATGCTGTGTTGGGGTGATCAATTAAAAAGTTGGAAAAGGGTGTGACCAATGAATAAGTTACATCTCTCGCCTTTTTGAATCACTAAAAAAATTTGGGCACAAACTAGTGACCAATTTAGCATAAACTTACATTGCATATTGAACCCCCTCTAAAAACCTATTTAGGAGGGGAATTTTCAACAAAAAAAACAAAACATTTTCCCTACTTATTGAGGTGAGTGTGTGTACAGAATTTCAAGTTTCTACTATGAACGTTTAGGGCTGGGCGAAGTCCAGATACACAAATAAGTACATAGATACATATAAATGTCAGAACACATGAATAACCTAAACCCAGCAATAAACCAGTGTTGTGGGTAGCAGTGATTAATACACAGGTGAATTTTATTAATAAAAGTAGAAAACACTTTTGGTAATATTATGAAGATAATAAAAGTGTTATTTGGTAGTTGGCTGCAAATATTTTCCTTATAATATAGAAACTTTGTCAGAATAATTTCACATCAGTTTCAGTCTTAGAAAATAGTATCAATGTTTCTAAACAAAAATCTATATGAGGCATAAGAAACATTTGCCACAAAATTTGACTTACAATAATAAAAAAAATGAAAGCTTATAATTAAAACAGGAAAGTATAAATGTAATTTTAATGAAAAATAATTTATACACTTGTAATAGAAAGTTTGTTTAATGATCCATAGATAAAATTCAAAACTTTCGATAAGAGAAAATAAAAGAATATACTTTCAGGTATATTTTCATTTAACTCATTCTAATAATCATCATAGTAGATGCTTCTGGCTCTGTTAAAATCTTAACATCAATTTAAAAGAAAATTAAACTAAAATAATTATTCCATAAGAATTATAATGCTATCAATAATGTTTTCTATTTTAATACGTAGGTTATTGTAAGTTGACTGTAACTTTGATTGTAAGTTTTTACAAGAAATACAAATACATAATTTTTGAATGCATGCAGAAAGAAGGGTTGAAAATTAATAAAAGCATTAGATAACAATAAAAAGCATTCATATGTAGGGGGAGTAGCCAGCCAATATGCAAACACTACAAAACTGGAAAAAATGCAAAACCATGTGCATTTAGATCCAATTTTTGGAGGCAACAGAGAACAGGCCTTCTACCACATTGATAACAACATTGGTTAAGTTAGCCATTTTGCAAACAATTGAGAACATCAATTTAGTTTCACACCATTTTTAATTAAATTTGATTAGTTTTTACCATCATCCTAATTTTAGTTGTTTTTAAACAACTAAAATTAGGATGAAGGTAAAAACTAGTCAAATTTAATAAAAGGTGGTGTGTTGCAATACTTCATCCAATAATAATAAAGATTGGTTTATAAGTTGTATAAAAAACTAGTCAAATTTAATAAAAAGTGGTGTGTTAATAATAAAGATTGATCAATTTAGTTTGTTTCTCACTTATATTATTTAATGGATAACATTTTTGTTATAGTTTTCCCTAAAAATAAAAACCTTACAGATCAAAAGTTTCAATTATTTTATCTATTAAGTAATGTTTATACAATTTCCATGGACATTTAAGTAAACATCATTTAATGTGATAACAAGAAATGAATCACAAAAAAAGATTTGCTAATTTACAGTATCAACATATTTGTCTGGTCCAGGAAAGTAATCGATAATGATATCACTATGGTGGTATCACTTATCTCTTTGATAAAACTTAAAGCATAAGGATATTTTTTACATTAAGACTTATTTTTTACTGTTTACATTGCACAGAAAGACTGAGTTGATTTAGTAGCAGCGGCAAGTAAATGCGTGATTTAGTAGCAGGTGTATGTAGATGGTCGTAAGCATATATACATATTTTTTCATAAATGGAATATCTTAGGTAAACTTTGTTAAAGATATTGAGAGTTTGCTATACATAATTTAAACAAATATAAAACAGAAAACTCTAAATATTCAAGCTCTAATGTATAGACATTATCCTATGAGTAATTTAATATGCAAACACTGAACAACAATAAGATCAAATTGAGTAGCCATGAAAGCAGATGAACAAATGAGTTGATGATCACTATTATCAGTTTATGATGACTTTCAGGAAATTTGTGTGTTAATTGTTAATATTTCCATGATGCATCTAACTTTTAACACTTTCAAAATGTATCTAACAAACAAAACATTTTCTTTAGTTGATTTGTTAATCGAAAGGTTCTTTGGCTGTTAACCAAGGACCTGGCATTCTCAATTCTAAGTACTTCAGTAAAAGCTGTTTAACCTCAAGATGAATCAGAAATCAATACCACTAATGAGTGCAATGAAAACACATGAAACCAAAACACAATAATTTCACATATTAGAATTTCTTTAAAAAACGAAGCATGTGAACTTGGTAGAAAGTTTAAGTCGATTAAATCTTTTTTTCTGTTTATAAGAGAGGTAAAAAAATTACAAAGTAGAATCGTTTTTTTTGCTTATATCATATGCATTTTATTAAATGTATATCATTTAATTGTCATGAAAATTGAGTAGAATTTATGTCCATCCAAAAATGAAAAATTAAGCACTGAAGGAATTGAAGTTGATTAATCCTGTTTTAAATTAAAAAGCAAGAGAACGTGTTATTTTATTTCAGAAATTAAACAATTCTTGACTTTGGTATTTTTTTAATTAGTTATAACTGAAAAATTAAAAATTGAAAAGTAGGATACTGAACCATGATTCTGATAACAATAATATTATTATATACAATAACATAATAATATTATTATATATTACATTTACAGATGTAAAGACAAATGCAAAGGTAAATTTAGTTGACAATTAGTTTGAGTTAAAGAAGAAATGTAAATGATAACCCATGCATCTGTTATCATCATCATCTGCAGGAACAGTAGCATCATCATCATCATCATGTACACAATGTGTGTATGAGGCCATGAACACTGCTCCCTTGCACGCACGCTGCACCATACTTACAGAACTGACGAGTAGGCAAAGAACAACCAACGGAGTACTGACGTTACAACACCAAACCACCACCACCACCGGTCATGGATCATTTCACAAGAGTTGTAAACACTCAGTCCAGCACTGCATCTGGCAGGATGTACAGGTGTTGAAGTCCTTCAACTAACTTGACCAACATGGCCACCACACTGACGTAGCATAGATGGAGAAGAGTAGGTTGATTAGGAACAGAGAAAAGAACCAGCTGGACTTGAATCCCACACAAGAGAGTCATTAGACTAAAGGTAGCTGCAGTGGTTGCAGGCGAAGTAGTAGTTGACATGATTGCAGATGCAACCATTTAATATCCAAAGAGACAGTATGGTTAAATAAAGACCTCCCTCTGCACAAATGATTTCAGTTTACTGTAACACATCAGAATTTGAGACCACATCATTAAATATATTGATTCCACACTGTTAAAGTGTAATTTCATTGAAATATAATAATAATAATAATTAGAACTTTTAACATATTTTTGAATTGCTCAAAACAGAAACAAACTGAAATTTTCTCATGCATATGATTTCTTACAATTATTGTCTTTTTCAAATGACACTGTGTCAAGCAAAAAGTGTGTTACAGCAAATCAAACCATTCTACAGTTTGAAGCATTTAACCAACTGCTTTAGACAATGCCAATGGAAAATTATCCAAGTAAGCTATAGGATTATTTTGTGGAATCAAGATGATTTGAAGGTTAAAATGAGAAAAATATAGTATGTAATGGCAGAGAATGAAAGGGAAGAGCAGAGGGGGTGTAGGATGAAAAGGTCACGGGAAAGGGCCAAGGTATGTCTCAGGGTGGCAGCAGTAATAGCAACAGCAGCAACGGCAGCAGCAAATGCTATATGTGGCAGGCAGTCAGACTTTCAGGTAGGCAGGCTACTCTCTGCTGACTGAAGCACAGATTGGGAGACAGTGCTGCAATGTGAGCATCATTAGCACTGAAGATGGCCAATAAATCAGTCCACGTGCAATTATTGCTACTTACATCTGCAACAGGAGAAGGCAGTAGTCTAGGGAAGGGTAACATTTTTGTCTGCTTCATTGAATCCATTGTACAAATATCAATTTGCTAAACCATTTGGAGCTATAAAATTTATCTTCCATGAATTATAAATGAATCAAACTCAAATACTACATTAAGATCAATATCATTTTGAAAATTCTTGGATGAAAATAAAATTTTAAGAAATAATTGTCAAAAAATAAACATTTGTTAATATAAAATTAACATTTGTATTTTTGTAAATTAGTTCTTTATTGCCTATTTGGTATTAATTGTTCACCGTGACAAATTAAATTTTTCCTTTTTATTTATTTATAAAATTAGAATAATGTACATGACTTTTATCACTTTGAATCGTAAGAAGAAGTAAACTGAAAATATTTGTTTTACATTTTATGAAATTAAACATAATTACAAAAATAACCTTGTATGTAAACCCATATACTTAACCTTTTCATATTCCTTTTAGAAATACTATTACTGAGTTATTTATGTAGACTTGCATGATTTGCTTCAAAGTACAAATTCCATTTATTAATCTATATAGTAATTGGTTAACAGTTTGATGTAATACAAAAACTGACAAGGAATCTACATGCCACTTGTAATTATATGTCTCCTTTTGACATCTATAAGGCAGATTTATAAATTGTTACAATTAAATACTCTATTTAAATAAAAAGTAGTTGGTTTTATACACACACACAAATTTGACTGAAACCCTAATGAAATCCTATCATTTTACTAAACTCTAATAATATTCTATCAGTTAACATTTGGATTTTGTTATAAAAATTATGAATTTTGTTATTTTTAAAGTATTCAAAGAAACTCATGTTCTGTCTCACCAGGCTTATAATTAAATCTGTAAATCCAACCATTTATTGTGAATTTGAGTAACAACCATTTGCATTGGCATATAACATATCACATTTACATTTGAAAATCAGTTACCTCTAATCTAATAAATACTTCTAGGCTTCAAATTATTTTGGCCCTTTTTTTTTTTTAAAGAGTTTGCAATATTTTCATAGGCAATTCTTTATAATTATATAATATTAGTAAAACATATCTAAGTAGGGGTGGAATTTTTATTTTTTCAAGATAACTGCCAAATTACAATAAACCATATTATAAGGGGTGGGGGATTCTTCCTATTCAATTCGACCCTGTGGTGTTGCTTGTCCGTCTCTTCCAGTGAACCAGCATATATGATTTTCGGCACTACTTGTCCCAGGGATTGAACTTGCGACCACCAGACAGTCCAGTGGGACAATCGGGTGGTGGAAACAGACCTAATGTGGCTTGGTGTTGCCTATCTGCCTTGCACATATGGGGGAAATCTTTGTTTTTCTATAATCTACAATATTTGCAGGGTCATGTTACATATGCCTGCAAAGTTTTGTCTAATTTAGTTCTGTGGTTTAGGCGTGCATTAAATTCTTACTGCAATTCTTTTAGCAAAAACAAGAAGAAGAATTTTCAGAGCAATTTTCATGATTTGGAGTAGTAAAAAATTTGCTATACAGCCAGATAATACGACAAATATGTCTGATATTTCAATAATAGTATTACTTTGTTTTCCTTTTGATCTTTGTGCAGAGGCCATGACTTCAGTTTCAAATACCTTTGTATTTATGTGTTGCATATATCATATAGATACCATACTCCCATTAATTGCTGTATTAAAATAACTCCAATAAAAGGTGATAATTGGCTAAAATCACTAATCTTAAACACCCAGTCATTCATAAAAGTTGATGGCAGTATAGCACTATAGTAATGGATCAAGTGCAGAATCACTGAATCGGAATTGATAGCTTGCAAACATTTAGTGTGGGACTCGTGGCATGGATGCTACTTTTGCTACATAGCTAATCCGGCAGAGCATCTAACTAAAATTGAAGAAATCTCTGTCTTTGTGTGTGTATGCACCAGGATTACTCGACAACTGCCCATTGTATGAAATTGACATTCGCCAAATATATGAGTCAGCACACAAAGCAGTGCAGTTTCAAATTTGAAGTTTTTAGGATTAGCAGATCTCGAGAAATCTAATAAAAAGAAATACAACATTAAAAATTATAGATCTTTCTGTATAGTTTATATAAATTATCTCCCTGAACTTCCACTCTTTAGAATTATCTAAATTGGCAACAATGAAATATTATTATTCACTCACCCTAATAATGAAATAAAAGATTTCTATATAGAGTAATATAACGGACTTTAATTTAAACTAAGCATTATTATTATTTTCTTTATACTATATTCCCATTATTACTTATCATTTTTCTTTTTAGTAAAATGGAATTACACAAATTATTATTTTCATTCTTACGTTATTGATTTAATTTTTCAAATTAATTCAACAAAGAAAAGAGATTAGATATCTCAATGAACAATCAAATGAAATTTTTTTTTTTTTAAAGTCCCTTTTAAAGTATAAACATATATATGTGCTGGTGATTAAAGCTATAGAGCATCTTATAGAATTAATTTTGCGATAAGTGAAATAAATCAGAAATTTTAAATTCAATTAGAAGCAGATTTTCAAGTTTATAAATGCAAAACCAGCCAGTTGTTATGTGTGCTTTGTGGGTCAAGTATAGTGAGGCTAAAATTGTGAAAATTAAAAAAATAAGGTTGAAGGCAGAATTAATGCAGTATAAACATGCATTGGTAAATAAAATAAATGCTGTCACAGCAAAAAACATTAGCAGTCAAACTAACAACAAGTAACCAATTAAAAATAGCTTTTAACTTGGTGTTATTTCTTAAATATCATGCAGAAGTATTTTTGCTCACAGGAATCCCTACTCTTTATTAAGTGATAACATTCTTTTTGCAATATTTAGACAATAACAGTATATTTTAACTAGTCTTCCTAGTTAGAATTAATTTAGAGAAGATGACCGTGCATATTTTAACTAGACTTCCTAGTTAGAATTAATTTAGAGAATATGACTACATATTTTAACTAGTCTTCCTAGTTAGAATTAATTTAAAGAATATAACTGTCCATATTTTAACTAGTCTTCCTAGTTAGAATTAATTTAGAGAAGATGACCATGCATATTTTCACTAGTCTTTCTAGTTAGAATTAATTTCGAGAAGATGACCGTGCATATTTTAACTAGTCTTCCTAGTTAGAATTAGTTTAAAGATTATTTTTTTTTTGAAGAATCGCAATGCATTTTATATTTAAAAAATATGTAAAGATCTAAAGTAGAAAAAAAAGAGCTATGTCACCATCTATTTACTTACAATGGTAGATCATTGGTTACAACATCAGGTTTAGTATAGTAAGGTACTGAGTTCAAAATCCAACCAAAATAGTGACTCCAGATAGATGAAAAACTAAGTTCCTATGATCTAACAAAAAATGTAAGTTATCAGGAATAGGAATAGCCTTTATGACTTGTTTGGTTTTAAATTTATCTTCCTAACCACTACTTTATTATACTGAACAAAGAATGGAATTAAAAGAAAAACTTTTTACCCACTAGCCTTTCTTGTAGTGGAGCGTAGTGAAAGATAAAGCTAAAAATAGGAATTCACATATGCAAATAAAATTTCTAAAATATGCATATTCAAATATGTAAATTACTTGTCATTTTTAAGGTAAGCGAGAAAACAAAAACTATATGGCTTATTTTCGATATTTCTTATTGTGAACTTTATTTAGTGGCTTTTGAGAAGTTCAGTGAATTTCTATTTACCAACTCTTGCTATCAAGTATAAAAAAAAGAAAAATATCAGTTAACAAGAACTTTTGAACTACAAAATTAGTGTTTTCAGAATTCATTTTCAGTAAAATAAATAATATATTCTTGTAATTGAGTTCTTGCAATGTTTAATGTTCTTTTTAAATTTGGCTGAAATAGCTATACTTATTTTTGGGGCAAAAATAGCTAAAAATAAAACTTCTTTTACTCGGGGCAAAACCGTGATTCATGTGTCTGTTAAGTTAGTAAAATGCTTAATGCCTCAATGTAAATTCAAAATATACTTATATACCTTATATCGGTCAGTAGATACTGTGCAGTAATTAGACCGATGTAGGTTTCTACCAAATGTTTCCCAGCTCCTCATCTTCTATGATGAGCGTGGGTTACATAGTTTTAGTAGTAGAACATGTAGCAATATTATTTACTTGTTTAGTCAACATTAACTTACTATGATTGTTTCTCTTTATTTCGGCTCTGTCAACTGGGGCCTAGAATACGCTGATTGCATCCCCTGCAGAGGGGTAAGACTCTCCTAAACAGTGGCAACCTGTATTTTCAACAAAGTCGCAAGACTATTTTTAAAAGATTTTAAACTGATTTCAGCATTAAATGACCCATCAAAGGTTGATATGCCACTAAACAGATCAATCAATCAATCATTCTCTTTATTTGTTTGTTAAATAGATATATTTTTGTATTCAAATTGTTTGTGATCTGCATTGTTTCTTCATGTCTTCTTACTTGAACAAGTAAAACAATTGTCATCTTTACTCCATCTGGTTTGCAACTTAAGGAAAGTCCAATAGACTTGTTTTCCCAAAAGATGTTATCATCACTTCTAATATGAGTTTAATATTCAGATACATGAATTTTTGTTTGGATATTTTATGTATCTGCAGTATCATAGTACTGACAAAACCAATCTTCTAATCCAACACTTATTTGAAGTAATTACAATTCTGCTAAAAATAATCAATTCTTCAAAAGTATGAAAACTATCCTCTGAGCATTTTAATTATTTTGAATTAGTACCTATTACTTTTTTGATGAAAAACTCATTCTATTCATTTGTAAAGGAAACTATAGAAAACAGAACACTTATAACATTAATGTAAAATAAAGCTGACACATTAAAAGCAATGGATATTTTTTCAAAAAGGTTTTCATCCAAACTCATGCAGCAGCCGATACAGTTTTACATAGAAAAGGGGCAGAGCTGATTTCATGCAAAGAAGTCATCAAGCAAGCAGCAAGAGAAGGGGACAACGGAGGGGATAACGGAGAATGGGATGAATTTTGTAAGTGTCATCGTAACCTACCTGCTAGATGCATAGCACTACTACTTCGTCGTGAAAGCCCAACAAATGCTGCCACCTTGTGACCGAGGCTTGGCCGTCGTTTCCTACCTTCAATAACACTGGAAGAAACAGCAGAATCCGAAATGCTTCCATCATTCCGTTCAAAGCTTGAACTTTCAGAACTTGGACTTCGAATAATCTGTCTCTTTGGCATTGTAGTGCGACTTTCCATCTTTGATGTGAATTCACTGATTTTTCCAATGAAAAAAATAGATTTGGTCCAAGTCATTAAGATGCAAAAGCAGATTACATTAGAAAAAAATGTACATATTGAAAATAAAAACACAAACAAGAAAACACTTATATTTATATATAAATTATATTTAGTACTAATGAAATTTAATTATGCTTCGAATTTTAATTTTAATTATCTTTCAACAGCAAAGAGTGATTTTTCAGTTTTGTATACTTCAATGTCTTCTAGTGAGTTTAGTCAATATTTGTAAAATATATTTATTGTTTCTTATATCTATACATATAAACCCCAGTGTCACCAAATTGGAAGGTTTGTTTGTAGGTATGTTTGTTTGTTCCCGAAACAGTGAAGACATAAGTTTTACTCTCTATGTTTCTTTAAAGCTGATTAAAGAGGAAGAGTGTAAGACATATGACTGAATATGGGCAGCAACTAAAGCGTGACTGACTGCTGTAGTTGTGTCTGTGTGTAAGTTAGCAAGAAAAGTTTTACTCTCTTCCTCTATTTAGAGCTGATTAAAGTTTCCGATTATGACTGAAGAAAAGTGAGATTGACCGTTAATCTTGAGTCCGGATGCATGATTTATGAAACAACGTGATATTAACAGTCAACAACCCCTTGGATTTACAATACCATGCGGTTATGTGGAATAATTAATTGTGTATAATCTAATCTCAGGTAAAAGTTTACAATCTGTTAATATCTGATTTAATCTGATTTTGAGGAAACTAATCTGGCAACCCTGCTCTCAACCCATATTTTGTCCGTTTTATCCGATATCCGGCTTAACGGGGTCTGTTTTAACGAGGGTTCACTGTACTTTATTTTTGGAAACGTTTTTTTTAAAAATCAAGCCCCTCTAAAAGAATATATATATTTTTAAAACAATGTTTAAAAATAAAATATTCTAAAATATTAATCCATCCATAGATAACATAAAAAAATACCGTCATTTTTGACTGGTACTATGCTAGTTTATTAATATTTGGAAAGTGAAAAGGAACCGTTCACTAAAAGAATGAATCACAATATATAAATGTATTTTACAAAGTAATGGTCACCTAAATTTTCTGTGGGGTCTTTCTGACTGTGTAGAACGCATGCTGATTGTGCTAACTTTGGATACTTCAGACATGTCACTTGTTTCTGATGCATCACTCGGTAAATTGTCATCTGAAACATCAGGGCTGAATTCTACAAAAGACAAAATAATGAAGAAAAATTATACATGTATTATGCTATTCAAATTAAAAATAAAGTAATTTTGATAAATAACAAACAATTTTAACAATGCAATAGAATGTCTAGCAGTAGAAATAGTTATTGTGTTATGATATCTAAAGGTTATCCCAAGGTCAGACATCTGTGCGGAAATGTAAGTGACCCTGGTCACCTTAGGAAATAGGTATATTGCGTCAATGTCCAAAACAGGAAATGGGGACCGGTGATTGACACCACAAAGGTGCTAGAGAAACTATAAAGCAGACCCGAACAGAGAGCGGGGGCGGACAGAAATCTCGACACTCAAAGAAGAGACAGACATCAGTGTAGCCGTAAGGCCCGAGACTGCTGTCCCTGTTGGGGACAGACTGGTGGTTCTCCTTATCTCTCTCCCTTCACTCTCCGGCCAACAAAGATGTATGTTATGTAATAAAAAATATGTCCAGATATTTTTTATAAGCAAGTCTTCGAGTTTCCTTTATAATGAAGTCCAGGACACTCCAGCATACAACAATTGTAGAATATTTAGAAATTGGAATTAGAAAACACGACTGGATAATGCTTCTTGCTTGGAAATTCAGAAACTACTTTTTCTCAAAAAATGCTTTGTAAGAAATTAAAAAACATGTATATAACATATACAACTATCAGTTATTGACAAAAGTTACATTGTTTGTGCTACTTGGCTATAAATCAATGCAAAATTTTAAAAAAATATCTGAAAACAGAAACATTTTTGGTACTGTTGTATAGTGCCTTCATCCTCGGGAGGAAAATCGTGAACTTGAACAATCAAAACGGATGACTCGAAAAATTTGCTTGTAAAAATATGAGACATATTTTTATTTCATAGCATACATTTCGTCGGCCAGGAAATGAAGAGTGGGAGAGAGATAAGGAGAACCATCAGTCTGTCTCTCTGTTGTGAGTTCCGAGTTTTTTCTGTTTTTCTGTCTCTCTTGACTTCCTTTATCAGGTTTGAATGCCCATGCTTGTGGTGTTTCCGGTTTCCACATCTTGTTTTGAGACACCTACGCATATGCTAAGGTGCCCGGGTCACTTCCATTTCCGCACAGGTGTTTGGCCCTGAAATAACCTTTCATGACAGTATATCATAACAGTACTATTTCATTGATATTATAAAAAATAAAATTTATTTTAGGTAAATTCAAATTATGTAACATAAATAATGGATATATTGAAATAGAATTAGGTTTGTGTCAAAAAATGAATTTCTGGGGACAAGATATGTCTTGCAATCAGGCAGACAATTCAAGAAATGTGTCAGGTACAATGGGTCAAATATCTCCCGTTTTATTTCACAGATTTAAGTGCTTATGAAATGATGTATTACCTTTTCTTCGTCTAGATCTGTGTCCACGTTCTAAATCACGCCCACGACTATGGTGACCATGCATGTCATATCGATCATGTCGATCTCGAAAATCTCCATCACGCAATCGTCCACGGTGATGATGATGTGCAATTTCACTGTCAGATGATGGGGCACCATGACTACTTGGACCACGCCCATGTCTGTATTGAGCATTCATTTTCATTTTTAGTTTCATTTGTCTTGCACGTTCTTCGAGATCTTGAGTAACTAAAATGAAAAATGATTAAAAAATATAATAGAGACTCATCAATACAATAACAAAATCATAACCTTTTTAACTTTTCAAAGTAGTTTGATTGAATTCTGCAGATTTAAGTAAACAATTATCCTATATAATATATAAATGTATTAGAAAAAGTAATGAATTCCCTCTTAAAAGTTATATAATTTTAAAGAGGGCAGATTTGGGACTATCCTGAGGTTATAGGTTTTCTGTTGGAATTTCCTTCTCCTAGGCTTATACTCCCATCGAAAGTTAGTTTCTGCATTTAGTCATCTTCAAAGCCTAGCTTTGCAAATCTTCTAATTTCCTTATTTATGTTTTCACCAGTTTTACAATCCTCATTAAAACAAGACATATAAATAACTATATTTACCAGAGTCAAATCATCATCAATATAATGAACAGTTGTTGATATACAAAATCTTTTTATTATCATCTGTCCACAATCTAATGTAGCTGCAACAGTATGACTTACTTATAACTTCTTTGTTCTTCAGCTATATGATAAGAAATATGATAGAAACTTTTATAAACATGATTTGGCTTGCCATTGGGTTGGACCAGTACCTGTGCAAGACTCTACTTTGTGCTAATATTTTGATTAAAAGAAAATGGATTCACTTTAGGCTAATCATTATAAATCTTGAAGAAAGGTTTAGGACTAGGATAGTGATCATTAGAAATCAATTAATATCACTATGGTTTGCTTTAAAGAGTCTACACAAAAAAAGTAGTTATAGAAATGGAGAGTTATACCCTCATATAACCTAAATATACATACATAAATCATGTGTGTGAGTTGAGTTCCTCAAAAAGGTAAATATAACTGAATCTCTTCCTTGCTCATGTATCATTAAGGGACAAACCACAAAGCAAAAGGTTTGAGATGAAGACATACACAAAATGAAAATATTTGTAACCAGTTTGCATTTTTCTCTCAACTTACCACGATCTCTACTAGCAATTTGTGCTTCAATTGGAATTGAAGGAAGCTGTCGTTTCTTTGGTGAAGGTGTACTTGAAGGAGTGCCTCCAGCAGACCGTGATGTAGTAGGCAGCACTCGAATTGGGGACATAGCTCGATTTTGTCTGAAAATTATAGTAACCAACTCAATCTTCACATAAAATAGATTATTTACAGAACATAAAATAATGAAAAAATAAAAAAATATATTGAGTAATAAGTTAAAATGTTTTTTGTCAATATAATTATTAGAAAAGTATCTATTGCTACAGCCACACTTCAAACCTTAATGTTAAGGTTTTCATGACCTGTTGAATAAAAAAAGGTACAATAAAATAGATAAATGTATAATAAAAATGTGATAAAAAGTTTTCAGTCAAAATAATCAGAAAGTCATAGTAAGCAAATAAGGTCTATGAATTTTTGTAGGTAGATTTAATTTAGGGAATATCAAGGACAGATAATAACCTTGACAACGTCTCAGGCACTTGGTGTCGGGCAGGAGATCGAGTTGTCCTTGATGACCCATGGTTAATATCTTCAACGGGTGACCTTGACCTTTGTCTTGATCCCTTCTCTGGGACTACAAGTGATTCACCACCCGAGTGTTTTCGGTGATCATCAAGCTCATCTCTAGCTATAACTGGAACAAAATAAAGGAAATTGATCTTAAGAAAAATATACAAGAACAAATAAGGATTTAGGAGTCTTAAAAATACCCTAATATGTCATTTGCATACACCCTATATGCATTTAGAATTGATTTTTCTTTCATTTTTTGGACTCTCTAAATCAAAAGGAAGATATGCACTAGGCTTCTATTTGAATTTAGAAAAAAATCATATTTGATCAATTTTTGATTTATTAGAATGTAAAAATAATGAATAAAACAATGCTCATTCCAATAGAATACCTACAAATACATGCAATCAAGTATATAAAAATATTCTGAGATAAATAGAAATGGTAAATGTAATCAATCTGATAAAGATATTTTAGAAATAGTGAAATAAACACATGATTGAAAAAGATTCTGTTGTGTCTGATGAAGTGCTTAGAATTTTTGTGAGATTTGTTTTTATTGTTACTGAATGTATATGGAAGATGAGGATTAGAAGATGGGGAAAAAAGGTTGAATAACACGTTTTAGAATGTTAACAAATAATATGAAACTTTCTTTTGGGGATATTTTTTTGTTTCATTTCTTCATGGCTCTGTTAAAGCCTGGATAAAAGTATCTGAAATGATGCAAACAGTAAAAAGCTCCACAAAACATTACAATGCTCTGTATCAATTGGGAGAAAGGCATAGTTGAAGTTTCATAATATTTGCAAAAAAAAGAAATCCCAAATAGCATGAAGACCAAACAGCAACAGCATCTTAAAGTAAACAAAACCTCTAAAAAAAAATGAAAATAACAAACTATTCTCCAAACTTGCTTTGTTATGTTATACTCTCACTTGAATGTGAACTAAAATTACCTTTTATTAGCCCAAGCTTAATATGTATCAATTTTTGAAAATTTGGGCTTTCAACTTAAAAATTCTTAATTCACCCATAAAGATATTTATTTTTAACTGGAGAAATTTACTAAATATTCTATAAAATTCTTTATTGAAAGCATGGTGCTAACAATATGACAAATAAACAGAACATTAAAGACAAAACACTGATACTGACAAAATAATGATAAGTGGACATTCACGTAGGATCTGAGCTGAATATCAACATAAAGCTAATATCCACTTCAGACTTTCAGTCAACTCATTATTATGTAAATAAAAACCATAACACGCAATCAAGTTTTCATACATCCATTACTTGAAGACACAAGTACAATGACCACAAGAGACAGACCACATTAAATCAAATTTCTATATTATAAAAAGGCACAAATTTTTAACGTTAATAATAAATTAAAGAGAATGTAAAGTGATAATAACTTGGTTCTAGTGATAAAAAGAAAAGACAAATTGATTTGCACTGTCTGAATCTACCTGTGCCACTGCGGCGTCTGGTGATTGGAGATCCCACCCCGCGATCCCTGCGGGATTTGCATCTGCCATCGGAATGATCAGAATAGTCATCAAGGTGAGCAGCATTGATGGCACCACTCACAGAGCTGACACTAGTTCGCATTCTTCCTAATAGGGCAGCACCTGGATAGCAGTTAGAATTAGATTAGCTTCTTGCTTTAGAATAAAGAAACATCCCATTGTTTATTTGAAACTGAAAATATTATCCTTCTTATTAGTTCAGATCAGAAAAATATCAGAAGGAACGGGTTAACAGAAAAAGAAACTATTGCCAAAAGAATAATGAAATCAACTACAAAACCCAAAACGAAAATCAAGCAACAAATAGAATCAATAGAAAGTAATAATAATAGTTCATCTTCAGACTGAGCATTCACCAAATTCAAGTTATTTTTCTATACTTCTGTGAGATATCCATGTAACAGATTTTTATTTTAATTATCAGCTTTAAATATAGACAGAGGGATACGCAAGGAAAAAGCATGTACAAAAACAAGACGCATATACATACTCACACATAAGATGCATAAAGGTATGCACATTCACACACAAAGAAGTTGAAATGAGAAGAGACCCAATGCATGATAAATTTGGTACAATGCGTGATAAATTTTGTATAAGGCTTGATAAATTTGGTACAATGCGTGATAAATTTTGTACAATGCGTGATAATTTTGTACAATGCGTGATACATTTTGTACAATGCGTGATAAATTTTGTACAATGCTTGATAAATTTGTTACAATGCGTGATAAATTTGGTACAATGCGTGATAAATTTGGTACAATGCGTGATAAATTTGGTACAATGCGTGATAAATATGGTACAATCAGATATTTGAAGTTGATAAGATACAATGATAATAGATAAGTGTTAAATGAATAGTGTAGATCCAAGAGGAATGCAAGCATGCAAATAGATTTAGTATCATTTTTTGAAATTTGAAGCATTTTCACTATTATTATTATATTACTGGTTTTACACCATTTTATTATTGTTGCTTTTTATCACTACACTGTGTGTTGATACCATTTGTAGACAGCAGGAAATCAGAAAATAAAGAAGTAGCTTCCAACTAGACTTGAACTCGCATCCTTACACCTAGAGAGGCCATCCTCCATGGATGTTGCTTAACCACCTTGGCCATAGAAGTCTTGATGATTAAGCAGAGGACAATCTGTAATCATTTTGCCACTCTTCTTCTTCTTTGCTGATTCTATACTCTTACTAGTTTTACTTCATCTTATTATTGTTGCTTTTTAACACAATATGGAGTATAACTAGTAATAAAATTATAATAGATTTAGTATGCATAACAGCAGAATTATATAATCAAAGTAGCAATCGAAAATAAATTAAACTCATCACAAACAAACCAATAATTTTTATAAAAATATATATTCAGAAAATTAACATTTGAATTAAGTACAAAAGCATGCAAATTATACACAGTATATGCAAACAGAATTGCTTGTGGATGTAAGACTGGATGTTTACATGCAGAAATATGTCCAAAAATTAAGATATTTCTTTTATTTTTCAGTTTATTTAATGGAGATATTTTAGATAGACACACATCACTGATATAATTACATTAACTTCTATGTACTATCAATCAATGAAAAATGGAATTCTTTTTGGGGGACAAAATATTGTCAAATTGTGGTTCAAATGTTGTGTATATTAATAGAACAGCAGGAATGCGTTGCTTTAAAACATTGATTCATTTGAGACCACTGCAAAAATGAGACCTTTTCTCTATTTTTCGATTCTGAATGTTATCGTCAGTTATGTTATCTGCACCCCTCACAGACATAAACAGTTTAAACAGTAGGTCTGATTTTCCCCCGGCAGTTGCGGGTCCCACATGCTGCCTCTGTTATCTAATATAGATGAGGAAAACAAATCATTTTTGTATGCAACATCATATATTCAATGAAATCGGTGGGTGGACCAGATGAAATTTGGCCCGTTTTCTAAAGAAAAAATTCAGATATTCAATAAATCTTGAACTTTCTGATAAGTAAACAATTAATGGGCTACATCTATGTATGTAAATATGTTGCATGTAATTTGACAATATAATTCAACAGAGAACTTTATAATCTCTCAATGAAACATTCCTGACATTCAACTTGATATAACCATTACAATTATCAAACTCTCTCAAATAACTCTACCTTAATGTTATTGTTGTCTGTTAAAATAAATACCCTTGTATATGCAGATCATCTGGCTTCATGCTGTTATTTCTGTTGTCTCAATATATTTTTTTTACAGCCATATGCAATTATAACAATCTAATAACAAATCTTATTGCATTGTAAACTGTTTTTGCTGTAGTTTAACATTGCAAGGACTATCTAACATCACTCTTGTGACTATGCTTGTGCATGCAACAAAATAAATTTTGAGTAGTCATTCATTTTTCACAAATGCAATTTTGAATTTAACTGGATTGCTTAAAGATATATACATTAGTACCCTTTTGAATAACACCTATGTAATTGGTGTGTACAATTTCTATTCAAGTCCAATTTTATTTTCATTATTGCTGGAGGATGAAAAATATGTATAACAGTTATGGAAAAAATCTAATTTCTAAACATATTCTTAGGGTACAGTATTGCATTCAGTGTTAAATGATCGATGCAGGCACAATCAAATACAATGGATGTCAAACTGAAAAAAAAAAAAAAGAAAAGAAAATCACCAAAATCATAACAAAATGCACAAAACAGACATTAGTGTTTGTTTTGTACAATGACTCGACCAAAAATAGTAATGGAGGTTGGTGCCATAGAATTTATGATAAACATTTATGTCAGTAGATTTAGCTGAACATCTTAAAATGATTGTTCACATTTCTGCATCTACAAATTATTTGTATATGAAAATGTAAAAAGGTGCCTGCACAGTTTTTTTCATTGATATTGTGCCTCTTTTCATTTACAATCAGTCTAGTAAAAATTACTACATTAAATAGCTCTGTTGGAAAAATAGTGCCCAGAAGTTTAAAATCTGGGGATGTCACTTCCTCTAGCCCCTAGCCTATAAAAGCAACCACTTCTGTTTTTTTTGCTCACTTCTGGTCTCCCGATGACATGCGATGTCCTGATCTTCCAATCAGTAATGCCTTCCATTTTTTTTACTGTGACTAACATCGCGTTTGCCATGCCATTTTCCTTTCTGGCGTTGAGACTTCTTACACTCTTAACTGCACACTTTCGGCGAGCATTCAGCCAACTTGCAGTGCTCTAATACATGCTTGATAGTGAAGTGAACATGAAAACATGTGAGTTGTAACTTTTATTGTTTTATTATGCTCAATTCAGCAGTTGTGATGGCCTTTGAATAATGGCCCTGGGCTATTATTTGGTCCATTTTTTCCACCCAAATTTGGCTGTTTTTCCGTTTTACCACCCTGGGCAATGGTAGATCCCAGTATCATTTTTTTTAGTTAAGCAACTATTACCAACAGATCATTAAATTGTAACATTCTGGTCTGAAGATGAATTATTGAATAACATTTCATTTAATAAAAATCCTGTATGAATAAATAGAAAAAATTAAATTCATACTTTCATAGTAAACAACAAGTAATTAAGCTGAAAAAAATAACATCTATCCTCAATATATAAAATATGAAAACTAAATGAAAGATTTTAACTATGAATAAATTTTTTAAAAATTGAATTTTTACCGCTAACACACAAAAAAATCATACAAAATATATAATTCTAGTAGAGTTTATGTTTTTAAACTGAAAGAAATAGTATCACAGAAGATTGGTATCAAACTGTAATGCTGATAACAAATGATTAGTTTTCAAATGCCTTCCGAATTCATTGTATCATTCAAATAAAATCAACCATTCATTTTTATACAAGCTTTGCTAATTCTGGCAAATGCTTCAATATTTATTCCTTTTGGTTACACATTAAGGTTTCCATTCCTATTTTGGATATTTTCTTATTTTTTTGTTTAAATTATCCAACTTTTCAAAGATATAGGATTCAAACACTACAAAAGGTTATGTTCAAGTAGAACAATATGGACAATTCACTATTAAATTTATTAAAAGGTTTCCAACAAAAACCACTGGGAAACTTAAATGAAAATGATAAGTATTAAGCCAAAATTTTTTAATGAAAAACCAATAAGTTAACAGGTCTGGTTAGTCATTCAATAGAAACTGTCAAGTGACCAATGTCTTTTGGCAACATGCCATGTTGGGGGTTATCAATTAAAGATTTGGAAAAAGGGGTGATCAATGAATGAGTTACTTCTCACACATTTTGTTCGGCAGTGATCACTAAAAAAGTCTGAATTTTCAAAAAAAATAAGCCTGAATGCTGCCGGACACAAACTAAGGGATCAATTAAACATTACATTACAAATTGAACTCCACACTAAAAACTTGTTTGGGGGGTGAATTTTTGAAAAAACAGAAAAAATTTTTTTCTAGACATAATAAGTTTAAATTTTCAGCCCTGTAAGCTCCATTGGTGCAGCCTGTATGCATGATACATACCTACATAACAAGCCAGCCAGACCAACTTGAAAACTGAAGAAACCTATGTTGACAGTTTCTAATCATATACAAACTTTCAATTCTCAGCAAAGTTTCATTTGCACAGTAATTATAATTTCCTTTCCCAATTATTTATAGATCATCATCAGCAGCAGCAGCCGCCGTTATAAGTCCACTGCTGGACAAAAGCCTTTCTCATCTCCTTCAATGACAACCTATCTTGTGCTAATCTCTGCTAAGTCTTACCGGCAAACCTCCATCTTGTGTCTGGTCTTTTCCTACTTCTTTTACTGTCCCATGAGCACAAATCGGTTAGTCTTTTCCCCCATCTATTGTCATGTCTTCTTGCTAGGTGGCCAGCCAATCTCCATTTTTGCTGCTTAATTATTTGTATAATATCCTTCACTCTAGTCCTCTCTCTGATCCATGTTGATCTTTTTCTATCTCTTATAGTTATTCCTAACATTGCCCTTTCCATGGATCTCTGTGCTATTCTAAGTTAATTCCCATGTTTCGCATCCATACGTCATGGCTGGACCTTGTGTAATTCCTACAGTTGGCAGCATTAAATGATTATAAAATCCAAAGTGATTCCAATAATTTTTCTGAATGTAAAATAGTATAAAAAAGCAGAGAGAGGGAGCACCTAGCTTGGAACGGACACAAGACCAATTTCCCTGTTAGGAAAAGTCTGTCAACTCTCATTATCTCTCTCCCACTCTTCATTCTTCGCCACGGCACAATGTATCTGATGCAATAAAAATATATCATCATATTTTTATAAAACAAGTCTCAAGTCTTCCTTTTTCTCCAAGAGTCCAAGATGGCTATACAATATTTTACGGTTACGCTGGCAGGGCTGTCATAACACAATTGGTTTTCATGTTTTGGGGTTCAGAAGGTGTGACTCTGAAGCCTATGGGAAAAGTGAAGATGAATAATAAAAAAAGAAGCAGGGAAAAGCCAGAAGTAACACCTGGCCAAAAAGCAGGGGCAGTGAGAGAGAACCAGGAAGGTCCTGTTTTTGAAGGGGTGGGGGGAATCACACATGGTTGGGAAGAACATAGAGGCCGCTGTGGACGACTAGTTGAGACCTGGAAGTGGGCAGGCTAGGGGACTGAAATCTTTGAGCCAGCCGTGCGGGGATATGGCTGAGAATGCAAAACTCTGGTGAGCAGATTATTTAGCCAAAAGGGCTGCTGGAAAGTAGCAGTGAATCCCTGAGGCTAGGGAAAAGGAGGGCTGCTGAGGCAACCCATATGCCAACAAAGAAAGTGGAATAAGCAATCAGTTCCAATTGGCAATTAAGGAAGTGGAATAAATGGTCTGCCAGAAGAGTAAAAGAGTAAAGAGTATATGGTTTCTCCTGTAAATATCATCTTATATTGTTTGTTATCTGCGTTGTGCTGAGAAGACATCAAGGACTAAACTGACTTTGTTTCTCCTAAAGGCGCTGACATGGGCACAGATATGGTTTCTCCCATAAGTATCATCTTTTTTGGTCTCATGTTGTTTGTTATCCGTGTTGTACTGAGAAAAGGACTAAACTGACTTTGTTTTCTTCTAAGCAAAGATGTCACTGCAGCGGCAAGGTTTGTTGTGTGACATGTGACTAGAGTGGGGGCAGTGACGCAACAATATTAATAATTCAAATTTCTACATATATGTATTTCATTTACATGTTTTTGTGTGAGAAAAATCTTTACATTTGTTTCAAATGAAAAACTGAATAGGAATTTTGTGCTGACTAGTATGCACTTTCACTTTTGTCATTTATGCTGCCTACAAGAGTTGTATTTGATCTCGTTATTTGATACAACAAGTTATACTTATTCTATGGGGAAATACTTTTCACTGATATTATATACTTTTTAATTAAAGCTGGATAAAAAGAAAATTCAGTCTCAAGTGTGATCTAAATGGAACTAAACACTACAAGTGATACTGTTACGGTGGATTTCTAATTCTAATTCTATTCTGATTGAATATATTAAGAAAAATGAACAATTTTCTTTTTTACAGGACTGAATTTAATTAATACTATCCATATGTACTTGTAGGAGATATGCATATATAAAAAAAGAAGCAAATATAATATGAAGTTAAACTGGAATCCCACCTGTTTGAAAACTATCATCATAATCAAATTCTGACATGTCACTATCACTGAACCCTCGAGAGCCGGCTGGAGGAGACAGATGAACTTTTTGAATATCATCAGGATCTTGACTACTTTTCTGAAAGAAAGAAAAATGATATGATCAAATAAAGAGAAATTATATTAATTGATAGAATGCTATAAATTCCAACAGGGCTATGGTAGTGGGATAAAAATATTCTTTTGATAAATTTAGGCTTTTTTCCTATTCAAAAGCATTGTTTGTTTTGCATTTTTTGATAAAACTATTGCGTGTTTTGTGTGTAAATTATTGTTTCAGGAAGAAAACAATTAAAATACAATTATGATATCATTTGAAATGGAAAAGAAAAGGGAAGTTAATGAATTTGATGAATGATTCGCGATGGGAAATTTTTCATCTGTCACCAACGTTGATTTTCAGAAATTTTTGGAAGTTTTCTGAAGGGATCCTAGTGCCATGATAGTGCTGACTTTGTTAATATTTTAATATTTATTCACTTCATTTTCAGAATAGTATGAATGTAAGTTAATAAATAAAATGTAATAAAAAGTAGAGATGATGACTAGAATTACAAAAC
This sequence comes from Architeuthis dux, assembly GCA_006491835.1. NCBI lineage: Eukaryota > Metazoa > Mollusca > Cephalopoda > Oegopsida > Architeuthidae > Architeuthis > Architeuthis dux. The sequence goes on along the minus strand of VCCN01005929.1, from coordinate 839,991 downwards.
ATAAATAAAAAGAATGCCTTCATCATTGAAGGCAGAAAGGACAGTCAGTCTTGTAAGCCTCATAACCTCAGATGCTAGAAGACGGGATAAATAGCCCAACCATCTAAGCAACTGCATGACCAAACCTTTTAAAGCTGAAATTGGTACTTTGGGTCATGAAGATCACTTTAAGACCAGACAACATCTCAAGAATAACCGGATACAAATTGTATATCTAGTTAGAATGAAGCAAGACCTATCAAATGACATTTCGAGAAATTATCGGAAGTCACATGATTGATGACGTCATCAAAAGGGCCTAAATTTTCTTTAAAATGATGATATCTCCGGACATATAGGTCACAAACAAAACAACAAAAAGATATATAGCTATTATAGGACAGCTTTTAATAGTAATTCAATCAGACTTGGTGACTTAGAAGAAATGTTAAGAATGCAAAATTGAGTATTTTCCACTTACTGTGCGTGATGAAGATGCGGGCAGTGAAATGCTGGACTCATCATGTTGTCTTAATGTGTACCAAAGAGGATCATCCTTAAAGTTGGCTCTAGATAAGTCAATTATCACCTGAAATGAATAATATTTTCCGTTGAAAATCTAAAATACAGGTACAAAATGTTATTCAAAGTATAAGTCAATGTGCACATTCTTAATTGTAGTTATCATAACATAACCTTGGGACAACAGGAGTTAGCTTGTGCTATTATTAGAAGCACCTCCTGTTGTCTAGACAGTTGACCTTGGTGTCCCTATTTTGCCACCTTTTTAGGCAATACTATTCAGCCAGAAGCAACTGATCAACTAAGCCAGTAACACCTATTTTCTGCATCTTCTAAATCAGCCCATGAGAAGATCAACTGAATCTTCTTAACACTAACTAAACTATTCTATTCTTCCTCCCTTCTCAATCACTAACCACTACTAAAAGCCACTAATACTCATACTAAAGAAGAAATCAGACAACTGAACGAACAAACTTCTCACCTTGTGTTTTTCTAAAATAAGATAGGTTCTTTTTTCATTTACATTGTTTGTTTGACTTTGTGACTTCTTTTGAAGCCCAAGTCTTCACAGAAGGTGTCTACATTTCCCCCCAAATCCATAGGAATTAATATTCAATCTCAAGCACAGTAACATTCATGATTAAACCCATAGAGGCATGACAGAAGTATTAGATAGATGCAAATATTCTCAGCATCATATTTTGCACAATGTTAGAGAAACCTTAGAATTGTTTTTGAAATTTACTCAGCTCTTTATTGTTTGAGCAATAGGTCAATGGTAGTACATCACTTATAACCTGTAGGAAAAATTAAGAAGCAAGAAAAATGGATTCCATATGAAATTATTGAAATGAACATCAGTCTGTATTTGAAAACTTATCTTTCTCTTCTTGCTAAACACAGATAATCAAGAAAATAAAAAATGGATTTATTACGAGAATCCAAAATGAAGAAAATCATAGCTAGATCAAGACATGTTTCAACATAACAGTCTGAATGGAATCTACTTGTGTTCAGTGGCACCCAAACAGAATTTTATTACAAATTGCTGAAAACTGGACAAACTGTTACTACACAATGCTACAGTGAGCAATTTGCTTGTTTGAATGATGCATTGTGCAGAGTGTGTCCAAATCAGGCCAAGAATGGCAATATGGTATCTTCATCACATTGGTTATTATGGTAGAGCAGCCAGAAGAAAGCCATTTATTAAACCAGTCAATATTCAGCAGAGAAAGTAGTGAGCAATCGAGATAGAGGACAGACCCCTGCAGATTTGGCACATACTCACTTTCTGATTGTTCCTCATTTGCTCAATATTTGAATAGTGCACAAGTTGCAGATATGATAAAAACATTACTCGAAAGAGTACAAACTCTGATATGGCAAGTTCACCAAATATTAAATTGCATAATAAAACATGTTGAGGTGTCTCTTTAGTTTTGTCATATCTCTATAGAATCCGCACTAGCATATACAGACCAAAATGGAACAAACCCTCAGAAAAGAAATTGTTCAAAACTATTAGTGTACATAAAACAAAATAAAATTGAATAGGACAATTAGGAAAGAGCCCCCATCCAATTGTCAAAATTGAGAAGTGGTTCATCTATATATGATGTGAAAATATTTACTGTAATTGTTGCAACATAAGTTTTATACAGACTATGAAAATACTGGCACTACGGGCGGTTATCCCCAGCTATATGGAGCCTACAGTTGTAAAACCTCAAGTTAAGTAATGATTTAGTATTTTATGGCCCTCCAGGTGGTTATTTTCAGCTAGTTGTGCCTTCAAGTAATTCCCAAAGAAGCTCACTAGGAAGGAGAAAGCAGCTTGGTACAGCTTTCATACAGTGCTTTGGGTTTTTCAGGGAAATCACAAGGCCGAAAACTATGTGGGGTCGATTGAGAATATGGTGAAGAACTACGGTATAAATAGCTGCAGGCTGTCCCTCAAAGTCCATTCCTTGACACTCATCTTAATAAATTCAAGGAGAACATGGGAGCATATTTGGAGGTGCAAGGCTAATTCTTACACCAGGATATACTGGACTTTGAATGCTACTACCAATGAACATATAACGAGAACATAATGGGAGATTATATTTTGGGGTCTGGTTTGTGAAAGTGAATTACAGTACAATCATAAATCTAAAAAGAACTACTCACTTCTAAATCTTTTATGATCACTTTTGTTTAAAACTAGTGCAAATACATATTAATTTAGATTCATATGTTGTTGATTTCTGAAAAATGTGGGTTTTTTAAATGCAGATAAAAAATATGTAAATTCATCCATTGTACACTTGGAAATAGGTAAATTTCAAAATATCCCTGTCCTGGTCACAAAAGCAAAGTTTAAAGGGAATAAAAGCCATTTTTTATACATTTTACACATAAGCAACCAGAAAATAACACTCACTGCCTAGGAACAAAAATTGCGCTGTACAGTGTTATCAGTGTAGTATCTTATTAAGCAATATTTGCTACATATCTTTGATTTTTAAAATTTTTTTACTGTAGTTCAATTTAAGCAATAAACAATTTTGGAAAAGTCTTACTTTATAATGATGTAAGGATGAGACCTGATGATGATGTGATTAAACATATAAGCAGTTTACTAGCTCACATTATAATAATCAAAGTTAATTGAAAAAAAGAAGAGCGAAATAGAAGCCACTTACTTCACCCAGAAATTCACTTGCACCCATCCTATCATAATCCCACACTGTGATTTCCAGCAGTCTCTGTCTGAAATGTGACTCCTTGCCAGCAACATAGACAAATGTCTGATTCCATGTGGGATCGTTTGTGTTAGCAATAGTTTTTGTGCGTCTTTTTGTCTTCTCACTGAAAGGCAAATGCAAGAGGAAAAATACTTGTTTATTCAGTATTTTAAATATTCCTTTAGAATCTTATTGAATATTTTACAGAGCAAATAATACAGAGGTAAAGAAGTAAAGTGGTACAAATGAAATTCAACTTATTAAATTTAGATAATTTCTATTGAAGTTACATTTATAAAAAACAAAATTATTTGTAAATGATGTTCAACATTTACCAAGCTGATGATTCAATTTTATTACTGTTAGCATTTTGTTTTAGAAGAAATTTAATCTATTAGAGGTATCTCCAAGGACAAAATCATTCTTATTATTTATCTGCTACCATAAACACAGTTCCTGAAGTGTTGTACTTCCATTTATTACTTTGTGTTTCATGTAAACCCTATTCAGTTTATACATTTGCTTTTCAACTTTGGAATCTGAGGAAACCAAGCTGAATTTACAGAATTGTTCTGCAACTGGGTTATTTTACAGAATAAGTTTGTAGAGACCAAATTATATAAGGAAATATTGTAGAGACCAAATTATATGAGGAAATATTGGAGAGACCAAATTATATGAGGAAATATTGTAGAGACCAAATTATATGAGGAAATATTGTAGAGACCAAATTATATGAGGAAATATTGGAGAGACCAAATTATATAAGGAAAAAATAAGAGGGGGAAAAAAAGAGAAGCTAGCATAGAAGTAAGAAGTGTCAGCTTTCTCTTGCTCAATGAATTACTTCTTTGTAATTTAAATTAATCTGTGCGAATAAAGACTGTAGAATTAGATACTAAAAAGGATGCAATTAAATTATAGGAATTGATCAAAAGAAAAAGAAACAATAACATAGCTTTTGCTGACAATTTATTAAAATTATGTAGGATAATACATAAAGATTTTTAGAATGATACTTTACCTTCTATCTGGGAGTAAATAGAGCTTACAGTATGGGTTACATAATTTACCATCAGCTGTAAGAAGTAAATCCATAGCCGTGACAATACAGATTGAAAGTTCACAACGAGTGTCATCATACCACATTCGAACCTACAAAAAGAACATTCATAAAACTAAATTAAATAACAATAAAGAAATTGTTTATTTCAACAATCAGTATTTTGTTGATTACAGGCCTCCCCAGATGTAATGCGGTTGGTTATAGTGTAGTTTGTGATATAAGGCAGGTGGATGGTGGACCCCCAAATTATTATCTCTATTAACACAGGAACATCCACAAACTTACCAAAAGATTGACACCCTTTGACGACAAAACTACTCAATCAAATATAAAAGTTTAATCAATTTTTATAAAATTTATATCTTGAAAAAAAGAATAAGATTTGGAGAAAAATCTGATATAAAAAAATCAATTTATTCCATTACATAGAAATGGACTTTTGATATATTTATTTACATTGAAAATAATATTCACTTGCAAAAGACATGAAAAATGAAATAGTTATTTTATTCGGGGTGAGTTGAGACTTATTGTAATTGATTTGTGTTTTTTATTTCATTCAACCATTTTTTAAAAACAATCTTTTTTTCTGGGATTCTTATATTCTCTTCTTTTTTCTTTCATTTTAAAGTTTTAAAAAGTGGGGAAGAAAAATTAGTCAGACATCTTTTGTGAATTTGTGTCTTAGCACCGAGTCATTGATGTAAATATGTGAATATTTTGTTTTTAGAAAAAGAAGTTTTCAACATTCAACTTTAACAAACAAGTTTTCTCCTTAGCATATGTTTTGACAATGGATATACTTTGGCTTGTCATACCATTTTCAACATACAGTCAACCAGTTCTGTTTTTAAATACTGAAATTTGGTACATTTTGTAATGTATTGGAGCTACTTTGGTGGTATTATTTAATAAAAAACAAACATTAAAGACTGCCTTTGTTTATTTGTTCAAATCTCACTTAGTTTTTATACAATGTTAACCATCTTTCATTTGTCGCTCGCCCTTGGATATTGCCTGTACCCCCACCCAGTTATCGCAGCTCAGTTATAACGGGGTTAGCTTTCTTAACACCCCAGTTATAACAGGGGAGGCCTGTACTACAGTTTCACAATATTTTTCAACACGTCATGAAGTCGTCAGGTAAAAAGAAGACAATAAATATTGAATATTAGCTTCTTCCTTCATTTAATTAGACAATAGAATAAGTACATTTCTGTAATTTAAGAAATACACAAAAGAATTCACTATAAAATATGACGGCCCTGTCGGCTGGGGCATAGAATACGCCAACTGTATCCTCTGCAGAGAGGTAGGACCCCCCCAAATGAGGCCGGCCCTGTCGGCTGGGGCCTAGAATACGCTGACTGCATGCCCTGCAGAGGGGTAAGACCCCCCCCCCCAAACAGGCGCCAACAAAGTCGCAAGACTCTAATTAAAAAAAAAATAACCGTTTACCAAAGTCACAAGACACTATTTTGGGGATTATAAGCTTATTTCGGCATTAAATGACCTATCAAGTGTTGATATGCCGCTAAACAAATCAATCAATCAATCATAAAATATGAATAGAAACAATCCAATTAAAAATGCAGATAGTTCAAAAAAATTATTTTCTGCAAATAGAAAATATGGCTGAAAACATGGCAGTTGTAAATGTAGATTTTTACAAATAAACAAAAGCCAGCTTTGCAAGAAAATCCCAATAAACCCTTGTTTTTGTAAAAAGAAGTTAGAAAAGTTTTACCTGGATTCTACCGGTGATTTGCGGTGAATGAGCCCGCTTTCCTGAGGCACTGGGTGATCCAGGGGAAGTAACCATGACACTTGGACGAGTCATGAGAGCATCTTTAGAGCCAAAGTCTACAAGGATAAGAAAGACACAATGAAATATAATCGAAAACGTGCCCAATCTTTTTGGATTCATCGCAATTAAAGTTTAATATCTTTTATGAGCTAAAATATAATATCATTTCAGCTGCACTTCAAAAATTGCTACCTAAAATTTAGTATTATAGATTAGAATTATATAATTATTATGCAAATAAATTGAAACTATAACAATACCCCTAGAAATTGAGTTCTAACAACAAGATTGGAATAAAACAGATAAAATAAGACTCATTTGAAGTAAATCACACATCTTTTAAAATGAATAAATTAGAAAAGACAGCCAAATTCAAATTTAGCCAAGATGTTGATTTCTGCAGATGTAAGGTCTATCTAGTACACAGCAATCATGGCTATTATATGCACGGCAAAAAACATATTCACCAACCGCCAAACAAGTCAAGCAGTAACTTACTTGTGACTTCTGTCATAGTAACTTGTATTCCTTTGAGTAATCAACAAAACAGCAGGTGAAAGAGAGAAAACAAAATAACTAATAATAGATATTTTGGGAAAATTATATCTGAAAGAAATACCAGACATCTGCAAAAACAATTTTTATAATGCCTTTCCTATATCCATAGTTTTTAATAAAATCATAGAATTTGACATCTTGTTGTTCCATGTTATATTGCATCTTGTTGTGTGTATATAAGCAAGAGGTGTCAGTGTTTGTCTGTCAAGCTATAGAAACTCCCTAAACACAGGCGCAGCACAACAAAATTTGATATGCATACTCAATAGATGTAGCAAAAGGTTTTTAGCAAATTATTTTTTGAACTGCATGTTAAAGTTGAGACGGGTACTTCAGCAAGTTGAACATAGTTTCTTGGCTCTTAACTAAAACTGGGTCACAATTTAATTGCCAAGACTATTTTGTATCTCCACTAATCAGCAAGTAAACTTGTTCTTTAGGTTTCACTATAATGTTTAAAGTGATTTTTTATAGAAGTAGGATTTATTTTGAATCTTATAGTTAGAATAGTAATCTTGAGCATTATACATTCATTTAAGTTTAGAGTTGTAAAGCCATATCATAGTATCAAAATTGGGATTATTTGGAGTAACAATAGTAAGTAAAATCTACTAAAATTTGATGTAAAATCAACCACATTGCCAAACTTGTTTGATTCATTATTAAAGAGCTGTCATAAATGGGCTATCAAAAACACTTATCAAAAATTTACTTTGAAATATTGTACATCAGTTATCTATTTCAGTTTATAATTTGTGAAAAATCAACAGGTCTCAAGTATTATATGAAATTTAAGAACATGAGCAATCATTTAATAATATACTGAAAGCTAATATATTGATTTTGATAGTGTGAATTATACAAAAAAGAGGGAAACATTCTACAGACATTTCAATGAAATCAATTGTAAAAAAATGAGTTAGTAACATATTCATGTATAAAACAATAAGAATGAACAGGACAATTCTTTGATAAAAATTGAATTTACAAATTCATGCTCATATATTGATAGATTTTTTATTTTTTATTTTTCTCTGTGAAAAGCTGCTTCATACTTGCCTTTTTTAGAGTTGTTTTTAATATATCACAATTCTTTAATAACACTGGTTAACAACAAATCTTTCATAAGGCATGTGTTGTTGTGTACTTTATGTAGTTTTGGATGCTGATTCCAAAACTGTAATCCGTTTTCTTGTATCATGTCTAGTTTTCATGATGAGATGAAAGCTGTATTTTAGCATATAACCTCCATAGAGCACCATAGGGGGTCCAAATCTCAACGTTTTTAGCTTGTCCTTCTGCGTAGAATCTTCTTTGTATATCTTATACATAGTAATTTTGATTTTCTGCATTGAAAAGTTCTGACTGATACAAATCTTGTTTTTATTTAACCATCGCCTATATTGCCTCATATACAGTAGAACTGAAAACAGAACATGTCTGTAGCAAAAGAATGAGATGTTCTAGAGTAAAACTGACTCCAAATTCAAATTCTGCATCAGAAAGTTGTACTGCAACCGTGATGAAAAAGAAAAGTTCAATTTTGTTGACCAGTGTAATTGTAAGCAATCTACATTGAATATCATACTCCAAAAATGCAATGTAAGTGTCAGTCTACAGGAGAAAGACTTAGAGACTCATTATCATTGAATAAAAGTTGCAGACATTCTCAAAAATGTTATAACAGAAATAATCTCAAAAAGATAGTATATACATTAAATTTTACAGGTAATACTAAGAGAAATCTAATCGAAAGATTTTAAGTTATATCACAACCTAATTTCTAATTAGATCATCTTTGATAAGCTAATCCTCCTGGTAAATTACCATAAAAACCTTTATTTTCTACAAAGTGTACAAGAGATGACGACCTATCTTGTGCTAACCTCTGCCAAGTCTTACTGGCAGGCTTTTCTATCTCGTCCCTCCATCTTGTGTCTGGTCTTTTCCTACTTCATTTACTGTCCCATGGGCACCAATACTAAGATTTGCAGGGGATGCCAGATGATTATCAACTGACTTTGGGTCCCTCCCTCTGGATTTTCTGTCAGGGTATTTTTTTTTCAAGCTGTATTGATCTCCAAATGTATTTAACATTTCTTTCCTTAGGAAGACCTCACCATGGTCGAGAGAGGGGAAATGGAACTTGAGCATAACACTTCCTTCATGCTAAGTGCCCAGGCATAGCAGCTCAAATGTGAAAGCTGAAGCTTCTAAGACCGTCCGTCAAGACCAAAAGAGCCAACCAATACAGCAAAGAAATAATGTTAAACTTTACTCAGGAGTAAGTACAGACCCTTGCAGGGTGTGAGAGAAGTTATTTTTCCCTGTGCAATGCCAGGAATCCCTGCTAGTTTTAAAAAATAAAATATCAGGCGTATGTAAATGCTTTCAGTGAAAAACTATAAATCCCCCCAAAAATATCATGTGTGCAAAATTTTCGAGGAGCTTCCAGTGAAAAACTGTAATTTAAAAAAAAATATTACATGTCAGCAAAAGCTTCCCGCAAGAAAATTTAGCGCCAAAGTTTCAAGTGATAAAACTATTTTTTATGCTTTCCATCCTTCCGTACTTAACTTTCAGCAAGTCAGAGTTACTTCAACCACTTCCGAATGTTGATACTGTTGAAAAAGCAACTCTGAAAAGTTGTTTATTCGATTTGATATCTGCTTAGTTAGGATTTTGTTGTAACTGAATGAGTGCCCTCACAACAACAACCGATAATGTTTTCTTCTCAAAACATATCTACAGTCATCAAGCCTAGATAGATTTTTAAAAGAAAAGAAAAAACAACTGTCAAGTTAAATCTCTTAATTTTTCTTATTGCATCAACCAGAACTCTTTTATCAATTTCTTTTTTAAAATGAATAAATAAATGTTAACTTTAAAATTGCAAACAAAACAAACTTCTTTTGTTCTTAACTGCAAAACGATCTCACCATGTAACGTAACGTCAAGCGCAAATCTTGTTTCTCAAATTTTATATAAGTCACTTAGAATCATTAACTTAATAATCATTTTCAGACCAATATTATAAGTATATTATTTATTTATATAGAAAGATAATTGGAAATATTGCCTTTAAAATTAATTATAGTTGCTAGAAATTAGATATATGCAAATTACATAACTGTACAAACTCTCTTAAGCAGATTCTTAGTATATATTACAATTGTCACAGCAGAATTGTACATGTATCTTTGCCTTATCTTTAGTCAAGGTGTGCACATACACACACACCGACAGACAGACAACCAAATTTATATATATAAAGATTAACTGAAATCAATTAACCCATTGTGACACCGGTGTCACATACAATTTAATTGATCTGCACAGTCTCTTATATAATATAATATTTTATCCTTGATTTTAACTCATGAAGTGTACTAAGTGACATCTAATAAACATCCTGGTGCAGCCACGTGATTGTGTGTCAATTTGCCTACCCAGAATCCCACATAATGTTCCTTCAAGTAGAAATGAGTCTGGGTTCTTTTTGAGAATAACAGCATTTTTTTTTCTCTTTATCTTCAAGCATAAATTATATATAGCAAATAACAATGAACACATCCCCTCTTTTTACTTAATAAAAGATTAAGACCTAAATTTAAAAAAATAATTTTATCTCTGCTCACACACAAGCTTTTAAAGAATATGTTAATTATTACACTTTACCTCTAGATGGATGATCCACTGGCTGTAATCCAGGAGGAATCTCACCAGTTCTGTAATGTCAATAAGAAATGTTTAAAATTTTACAATGCAAATAACTTCATTCTAGTTAACTAATATTACATGATAAAAATATTCCAAATATACAGTTAAAATTACATAATTATTTTGAAAGGTTAACATTATGTTTTAATTATTTATTAATCTGAAAAATACATTTTTTCCTTATATAAACTTTATACTATTTTTTAACTTGTACTTTCGATGGATTTACATAATGTTCTAATGAAATCAAACAAAACATGAAGCATGAAAATCTTTACTAAAAACATATATATAGAATTAAAATTAAAGTAAGAAAAATAAATGCAAATTTCAGTTATGAGCTGGACAAAGACATTGGCATAGACTTGAAATAATTTTAAAATGAACATTTAAAAGATGAAACATTCATAGGTAGTAAAAAAAGATAAATCTCTTACTTGGCATTTCTATGTACAATTAATTCTACTTGAGGTTCATGTTTGGTTTCAAAAATTATGTCATATACTTCTTCAAAACTTGCCTCTCGCAAAGATCGACCATTCCATTCAACTACTTCATCACCTGAAATATAGATTAAATGCATTATTCCATAGTAAATATAATTACATTTTCAAGTTAATTTTGAAAAAAGAAAAAAGAAAACATTAAATCAAATTTTGAATCATAGCTTAAAAATGACTTTTCTTTAAATAATTTAAACCACTTCTGTAAAATAAACATATCTGAAAATGATTATTTGACTAAAAGCCATTTATCTATTGCTTTGTGAGAACTATTAACGCCTTAAGAACCAATGGTTTTTTTTTTCAGATGTGTGCAGGTCAAAAATACAATGATGGGATTCCCTAGAGACTAAATAGCATCACTGGAAAGCAGGTATTAGTCACAGCAGTGTGCGGAGGACAAAATGAAGGCAAGTTGCGAATTTCGGGGATGTTGCATAATTAGTAGCAAAAACCATAATTAACATACTTTGGTGCTGAATGTTTTAATATTCAGCTTAAGTAGCTTGTATTTTCACATGACTGTCGTCATTGAGAAAAGATTTACAGTATGATTAAGAAAACAATGCGAAAGGAAAAAATACTAAAATCTACAAAAGGATGTTACATCTTCATGTATGTCTGTATGTTTATTTTATTTCATATTTTTATTTTAATATCTATTTTTTTAAGGATATCATTTTAATATTTTCAGGTGTTTTTTTTTTAAATAATAAATAATATTTTTTATATATTTTAAAAGTTTTTACTTTCTAAAAATATTTTTTGTTTATGTTTTTGCTAATTTTTATTCCCTAGCATCTTTGAAAAGGAAACTTTTTACCATGGAAAAAAAAAACATGCAAAATGCATATTAAGTATTTTTTTTGAGAATAGAAAAAAATGATACAATTGACATTGAAAAAAGTTCTTGATTAAAAAGAATTTGCATACAGTAATTATGAAAATTAAAACAGTATTTTGAAAAAGAGAATTTTTTCACAGAAAAATATTTTAAATTGTAACAGAATTTTATTTTAGGTCCTATATTTGTTTATGTTTACAAAAATTTTTTTAAAAGGTAAAACAGAACTATTTTCTTAATTGCTTGGAATAAACAATTCTGATAAAATCAACCTTCCCAGACCAAGTGGAGGTTCTCAGCAATTCTTTAAAGCAATTGATACATAGTATTCATGTGATTGTATTTATTTTAGATACATTGACTTATGCCTGACTGACCTATGTCCAATCACAGATACATCCCCACAAGAGCTTATAAACCCATTAACAGTGGAAGACAGGAATTTCAGTCATTGCAGGTCATGTTATTGTTAACTTGCTAAAGACAACGCAGTGTATACACCATGTTTGTTACCAGTTCTCCAGACAGGGAAAGTGAGAATGAGAAGGTAAAAGAGCAGACACCTTGCTGGGTTAAATGATTGACTTAGTGAAAGAAACGTAATGGATGACATAGAGGTTTAGGTAAATAGGTACGAGGGCTGTCCATAAAGGAAACCGAACTGATAAAAGAGCACACCAATAAGATGTTGCATCATGCCACGTTGGTTAGTATTTGAGCTGCTAGAATGAATGTGTGCGTAGTGCATTTGGCTTTTTTTCTTTCCAAGTCAACAGACGATGATCACATTGAGAAACTGCATTCTATGATCCGTGGAAATCGTCGCCTGGGTGTCCATAGAGTTTTCAAAGAGGTAAAAATCTGTAAAAGTCAGGCAACGATTTCCCTCCTAAAGATGGATGTGTCTACAGAACACATAAGACATGTAATGCACTATGAGTTTAGAAAAGGCAATAATGCTGCTGAACTAACCAAAGATATATTCATGCTGTTTATGGCATAGGTTCTTAAAACGGTCAAGAAATTGAAAGGTTTAGAAAAAGGTGACTCCAGCTTCAAAGATACTCCACAAACTGGTTGACCTTGTGAGTTTAGCAATGACCTGTTTTTGTCTGAACTTGATAGAAACTTTGTCTGAACTTGATAGAAATGGTGCTGTTACAGTTGAAGAATTAACTCAAGTGAATTCTAACCATTCAGTGGTTCACTGTCATCTGCCTAAACATGGAAAATGGGTTCCCCATGATTTGACAGAAGCTGTAAAGCAAGATGGGACATTTGCACATCTTAGCACAGCTGATGTAAAATGGATTTTTAGACTTTTACAAAAATGGTATTATGAAGCTTGTGAATCATTGGAAGGAGGTTATTGATAATGATGGAAGTTATGTCAATGAATAAATTCTAATTAAACATGAATTTAAAAAATATTTTTTTAATCCTAAATTTGGACATTACTTATGGGGTGACCTGACATATCATTTACAAGCCTTAGGTAAAATTCAGAAGCTAAGAAAATGGGTTCCACATGAACTTACAGAAACAAACATTAGTCAGCATCTTCTGGCTCAACACAGAAAAAAGTAATTTTTGGATAAGATAATGAAAAATGGATTTATTACAAGAATCCAAAACAACTTCAACACTTCAAACTAAATAGAATCTTCTCTCTGTTTGGTCATTTGTTATTATGAATTGCTGGAATTGGACGAACTGTTAATGAGCAATTGGCTCATTTGAATGATGCACAGCAAATGACCAGGGAGAAAATAAGAAGCAAATAAGAAAAAGAAAATATTAGAAATTAGAATCAACAGATGTTTAGAGTGAGAAACCTGTTTATAGCGTATTTGGAATGCTCAGAGTAAAGTGAGAAATCCAGATCTCTAATCAAAATGTAGTATTTAGATTTTTTTAGATAAAAGCAATATGTAAATTGTTTTTATTATTCATTTTTATTAGATGAAGTATTACAAATCATTATTATTCATTTTCTGATTACTATTTACCTTCATCTTAATTTTTCTGTTGATTTTTATCGCAACTCTATTCAGGCCGGTAATCTGCAGCAGTGAATAAACAGCGTTGATCAGAAATAAAGAATAAGCTTCTGATGAGACTCGAACTCACATCCCACATGCCAGAAGGAGGCCAGGTTTTTGCCCTGCTGCTCTACCAATTGAGCTACAGCAACCAACTAGCAAGCAGAAGTCCAAATCAAACCTTTAAACTTACTCTCTATACCAATCTCTCACCGCTATATTTGTTTATAAGTGGTAGTATCAATATAATAAAGCAGTAAGTAAACAGCATTGATTGGATATAAGGAATGAGCTTCTGGAGGGAGGCTATATTTGATAGTATTATTAATAATTGTTATTTGTCTTAGTGAAGATATATACTCATACCTGCTGTGTGAGACACACTCATTTTGATACATTCTCACGCTTATACGCATTAAAGGAAAATTCTCACGCAATTTATCAATTGTTAGATTTATTTTCACTCATTTTCAAGATTGGAATTTGACAGGTATGTATACTAACATGTATAAATTTGGCATAGTTACTATAATTAAGATAAAAAAAGAGGAAAATTAAATTCTATATTGAAGTTCTTAAAATATCCCACTTAAAGAGCCATAGGTTTATTTTCAGAATCCTGTCTACCTATACAAAAGGTTTTATACCACACTCGGATTTTACCCCTGAAGATGGCCGAAGAATGGATCGGCCAAAACGTCGGGTTTACAACACAAATAACAAGAAGGAGTTCAATCGTTCCAAAGAACCATTTGAATAGTATGTACTGCTTTGATAATTTAATAACTGAACAATCTACATTGTACTTTATTAATTTATTAGTGATATGATGTGATAAAAAATAATTTTTAAAATAGGAATAAATTAGTACATATGATGCCAAGAATCATTGAAACTTCTTGAGATACTGATTAAATTATCTTACCTGCTCGAAGGTGGCCAACTGTATCTGCTATGCTGCCTTTTTTTACTTTGGTGATGAATGCACCAAGTTGACCCTTTTCAGTCATACGGCCTCCAACTACTTTCAAACCTGCCAAAATAGAATACGGTGAGTTCTTTTAGAATTCATCTTGATTGGAAGTGTGCAATGGTGTGGAGCTCTAACTGCTGGAGTTTGATACGCCTGTCTGAAAAAGTTCAAGTGAAAGACTTCAGCAACATCAACTGCAACTGTAGCCATGAAGAAAGAAATGAAAAAATCTCCCAGAGATGAGAATAATGAATGTCACTTTTGTATACAATTAAACTTTCATGCCAATGTTTAGAGGAAAGAAGAAAATCAGTTTCATAGAGGTAATTTAGATTGCAGATCAAGTATATTCATGTCAGAAAATGCACCACAAAACAACATTATAAACACAGGGTTTGACTAGCATGATCTAAGGAGGAGTTAGTCTAGATAGCTTTCTCTAGAGTGATATAGGATAAGAATAGACATAATAACATTGCACATCCAGACAGCAAATTTAACAAGAGATAATAAACATCAACCATACATTAGCAGTTGTTAAAATAAAATTGGAACAAAATTCAACAAAAATGTCAGAATATTTCTTGGCTGTTTGAGGTTGTCATGCCCTGGTGACAACTAATTATTAGGCAAAAATAAATAGATGAAAACCACTTGCATTTGAAATTTTCTTTTTTGTCTCACTTTCCCTTTCTTTTATAAATATTACCATCAATTTTGAATTATAGGACCAGATGAATACTTCATTGGACTTAAAAAAAGATAGTTGATTCATATTTTAAAGCATTTTATTAAGTTTATGATCATTTTCAATTTTATTTTAATTATGTTAAGAAGAGCTGTCTTATTCATCAAGATTAAAATTCATCGTTTATTTGTTCTTTAAAATTATGAAATAATTCTTTACTAGTTAATAATTTGATAGCAAATTCAAAATATGTATTTTCATATTTGCATCTGATTCATAAAAAAGTTGCACACAAATATCTGTAAGTAATTAGAAATAGTTAAATTATAGCAAGTTTATTGAGCTGGGTTTAATTTTCTATAAGTAGCAATAATTTAAACTCAGATATAAAAAAAAAAGGATGCTTACTGTGTTGAAGAGGCATAGCATAATATACAATTTGTTAAAGGTAAGATATTCATAAACGAAGAAAAGAATATTTTGAAAATATTTGTTCATCTTTTACAGATATAGAGAATAAAATCATGTAATATGAAAGGGCTTTCATGACTAAAATATTAATAAATTAAGTTGAATATTGAACAATCATAAAAATTTGCTTTAAAAAGTGCAATAAGAGAATGTGCTACATGCTGAGATACAAAGAGAAAAATCTCTGGGATTATAAAAGGAAATGAACTGAAAATTGTTTGGAAAAACAGGATCTTGAATCATATCGACATTAAAGGCGAAGTAAATTACAAATGTTAAACTTTCTATAGCTTAATGCCATGGAGTATGATAAAACAAATCATCAGCCATTTCTTAAAAGACTTTAAGCTATTTTTTTTTAGGTATATAATTTGTAATTGACACATCAGGTTTTTCAGTAAAAAGGCTGAAACCAATGGAACCAAAAGATCAATGTATATTAACAAATCAGAGTAAGGGAAAAACATAGTTAAACAAACATTATAAAATGATAGACTAAAGAATGAAGATTTCTCCATCTGTGATCATCTTTGTATGCAACTCATGTTGAGTGGAACATTTATAAATTACAACTGAAATGAATTTTTGGCAATATTAATTAGAATAATATATTTAAAAAAACTTTAAAATATCTAGAAAATGATTTTAT
>VCCN01005929.1:769292-805673 GCA_006491835.1 Architeuthis dux | reverse complement strand
CTTCAAAACAAATTCAATCCTACTGATGTAGCAATAACAGGAAAGTTCTGGAATAATCCACTTACGTTCCTAAATCTTATCAGCATACGCAACTTAAAATCCCCAAATCCCAATTAATATAACGCTACCAAAATCCTTGTCATCCCAATGCTACTATCTGGTAACTCTAATCATACACAAAATAATTTTGGAACTTAGCAGGTTTTTATCATTTTCTTGGTTTCCCTGGTTACATTGGCGAATCCTAGTTCTCTGCAATGTCAGTCTCCTAACAGGCTGCCTTATTTCTTTCATACTTTATCATTTCAAAACCAAGTAGAGAGTACTTATTCCACTCAACATCCACAATGGGTCACTGCTACAGCAATCAAGTCTGTTAACAATATCTCCTCCATGTTCACAAACACAGTGCACATTTCCAGTTACTGGCTGCTTCACAGAATCATCTCATGTATAGCATTCTAGGCCTTATAGTACTTCCATAGCCAATTTGAGCATACTTTCTTTCATTTCTGTAATTCTGTATATTACAATTGAGAGCTCTTTCCTCACTGTATATGCCCCGCCTCACAAACGCTATAACTTGGATGACTGTCTCTTCTTATATCATGGAATTATACATCTAGAATTGGTCTCCCTCTTTGAAAGTAATGTGGCTTAATTTGAGGTCATTGTGTTTCCTGACCTTACCAAAGATTTTAGTACTCTCATATCTGGTGATGCACATAATTAGGAGTCAAGAGAGGAGACAAAGTCAGTGGCTTTGTTTGGGAAGTTTTCTTTGGAAGGCATCCAGGTTAGAAAGTTTACTGATAGACACAACTTGTGACCAAACACCATCTTTGCTTATGAATTGCAGACCCAACTTGCTTCTAGTCTTATTCTAATCTTTCCCTCTATACAGAGCTTAGCCAACTGCTGCCCCAGTGTGCAACTGAATCTCTCTATCATACCATGGATGTAATGGCAGAGTTCTGGTATTCCTTATTTTCAGAAACCTGCAACACTAAGTGAAAATGATTAACTCAAAGTTCATCTGGTACATTGAAGTAGTAGGAAAAGTATTCCACTAATACACTTGCTTCCCGGTTTTTATCAGCATATGCTTCTAAATTCATGAAGTAGTCCATGGCTACACTAATCTATTTGTTCTCAATCATAGTGAGAAGCACAGGTTTTTTTATGCCTACTTTTACTATTTTCCTCAGGACTCAATATTGGAATAGTTGCAGCATGATTCAATGATATATTTTGGGTCCTTTCTTGGCACAGCATGTGTGTAGCAGCATTCCTCCATCTTCCAACCCAATAGAATCTTAGTGGCAGGTGACTCAATGTCTTCTCTAATCCAAGGTATCCACTGGCTATATTGCTGAGCAATTCTTTCAACACTGTGGCCTACATCTTCAGTAGTACTGTGAGACACTAGTAGTACTGTGAGTCAGTACCATCTAATAGCACTGTAGCAGTCCATCTGCAATTTGTAGAGTATCCCAGTGGGCCCAATCATTTTCAGCTGCCAGATTTTCTCCAGAGATCCTCTTTCATGTCAGTCATTGGATTTCAGAACGGGTCTTGGTCTTCCCACAGCAGTTTCCCAATGCCATGTTACAGCTTTGCTCAGGCTGTCTGCATTATTGTGTCAAACCTGGTGAGAAAAGGCCTCTGCATAGTGTGGGACCACTTTTGAATGTCCTGATGCTGAACAGACCACATATTCTCTGGATCTACTTCACCACACCTCTAATGTAAGGTAGAGCATGTGTAATCATTTTTTAAGCCCATTTATCTGCTGGTATTATATCTGCAGGGTAGTTGTTTTTTTTAGGGTGTCTTTTATACTCTCTGGTTGGTATGTGTCAGAGTTGCTACATATGTGTTCGTGAGCAACAAACAATCCCTTCTTTTGTACTGCATGGGTGGTTGGAATCGTAGTATAGATAAAATCCAGTAAATGTTGCTTTATAGTATATGGATATCCTGAACCGATTTTCTGTGCAGGTTGTTAGTACATCTAGAAAGGCTAATTCACTGTTGGTTTCTTTTTCCATAGTGAATTTTAATGAGAGTCTTAGAGTACACATGGTCCAATAGCACCCTCACATTTTCCTAATGAGGCCAGAAGGTGTTAACTACATATCTCAGCCAGCTGGATGGCTTCAGTGGCATAGTTTAGCATCACTTAGCCTCAAAGTACTCCATGTATATATATGCCATCACTGTGGACAATGGTGATCACCAAAGTAAAACTCCTGCTGGAAGAAAACATAATCAAGAACTGTGTGTACAACATTCCATACAGTTGTGGTAGAGAGCACAATGGCAAGACCAGCACACCTCTAAGAAACTGAAAAGCTGTAATCCATGAAGACACTTTAAAATCAAGTATGGTTGACCATGCATGGAGGGAGAGGAGGGCACACCAACCTTTATGGAATGAAATCAGGATAATAGACAGGGAACAGCATTGGAGAATAAGGTTGAAGGAATCTGCACACATACTGAACTTGGATTACTCAATTAGCAGACCAAGCATAGACATTAATAGCTTGTGGGAGCCATTTAATCAGGAAAGAACAAGCGATGAATTTGAGGTTCCAGAAGCATGACCCCAAAAGTTCAACAGGTTCATTGGAAGGTCACGGGTTCAGCACATAGGTCAGGAGAACACACAGACACAAGCACTGGATGTGACGTGTATGAGAGAGGAAGTGCATGCCTCCTCAGAGCAAAATGTTGTAATAAAACAAAACAAAGACAAGGAAATTAGTCTGAGCTAACTTATATACAATGATTAAAACACCTTGTCTAAAAACATTCAGATAAGAACAACGTGGTCTGTTCAGTTGGTATAGTTTAATCCATAAAAGTAAGGACAAAAGAAAGCAATGCACTTAGCTATAGCTATTAGTTCCTTATGGGTCTCAAAGTAGTCCTTGCTGTAATATGTAAATACTAATTCAGTACTATCATACCTACACCAACACCATTATAACTGGCATCCTAATAGGGGAGCCACTGTGTGGGTTATTGATCAGAGTTTCTATAAACCTCTTTGAGGAGTTTTGGGTGTCTGCTGTCCACATAGACTTTAGCATCTTGCTAACCAGTATGAGCTCAAGTGCAGGAATTATTGCAACTCCTTTACAAAAAGTGGCCAATCCTTAACAGCAGTCACATTCTCTGGATCAGTATACACTCTTGTCTCACTTAAGACGCAGCCTAGTTACTGTCAGGGTTGCCAATTAGAAACCATCAACCAAAACTGTCACCATAGGTTTCTTCAGTTTTCAAGTTGGTCTAGCTGGCTATGTATCTATGTATCATGCATAGAGGCTTCACCAATGGAAATAGAGGGATGAAAATTGATCACCCCCAACACGGCATGCTGCCAAAAGACATGACAGTTTCTATTGAGTGATTAACCAGACTTTTTTTTAAAAAAACCATCTAAATCGGCAACACTGGACACCCAAATTCGAAAAAATAAAGATAAAAAAATATCTAAATTGGCAACCCCGCTGAACTTCTTTATGGAACAAGTAATATTTCTTTGGGTTAAGCTTTGAGTGTGAAACTGAGTCAGCAAAAAACTTCTCCAGTTCTTGTTCAAAAGCGCAATATCAGTGTATCCATTCACGCAACCCCTCTAATTATTCAAGAGAAGTCAAAGCCTTGTAGAGCACAAAAAGCATAACTCTGAATTGCTACAGTCCATAGCCAAAGTGAAAGCAGTTTTTCTCCTTGTCTTTCATTCTGATTTCCAGCCCAAATTTGAAAACCACCTGACTCCTACAAGAGTATCAAAAAATGAATAAGATGTTATTGGCAAAGGGTTGGAATCCTTGACTGTGACATCATTCAGGGCCTAATGGTCTACTAAGTAATGAAAAGAACCATCTTTCTCCATCACCAACACAATGACAATGCCCATGGCTGCTGTATTTTTCAATCAGTCCCTTTTAACATAAGTACTCCAATACTTGTTCTATCCTGATAATGAGCTGTTACAGTTCTCTGAAGGAGCTGCTTCATTAGTCAAAGATCACTTGTGTCAATGCTGTGTTCTACTAGATTAGTGCACTCCAGATCCAAGTCTCCAAATGAGTGGTGCTCTATTTGGGATTTCTCCAGACACAGGGAACCCCGGGCAAAGTTTTCCTGGGACTTCTCCTATAGATATTGCTAGGTGGCTCCTCATATTCATCCTAATATAGTTCTTCAACTGCTCCCTGGTACATCTTTGACTTGTTAAAAAAATTACCAATGACAATCAGTGTTTCATTTTCCAAGAGATTAATCAGGTCTTCCATTTTATCTCAGTTGCCAGGCCCCATCAAACTCAGGCTGGTAGGCACTGTGCTAACATCATACAGTATTAATGCCTTTAACCTTCAAAGGATAATTGTAGTTTTATAAATAGCAATACCTATTTTCCAAAGCTCTCAGTGGTATACTACCTACTTAAATCTTTATTCACATTGAATGGAAACCATATATGACAAAGGCCTTTTCTTTCCTTGATTTTGACATCTGCAGGTCTCTTGAATTCAGCACTGAATGACCCAACATAGCTGTTGTGATTTCTAGAAGTTGTTGATGACTGACCACATTGGATCTCATTAAAGTTCTCTCTGATCCAGTGTCAACTAGAAATCAGCACATTAAACCATCAATCTCTCCATTCAGATGAGAGCTTTCACAGATTTTGTGACCTGTATCCCCAGATCCTGCGGAGGTTTCTCTTTTCTCCTGAGCCTATACTGATGTACTGTACTGTGCTATACAATTGTTGACACCAAGTTAATAGTCTTTACAGGAATATTCTACTTATTTCCCCTCTTACCTCCCTTAGCTGGCCCCTTATTCTTTCCAGTCCTTGTTTTACCTTGTTGAACATAATTCTTCCCACCACTTACAGTTTCTTTCTATTGGTCATAATTCTATGTTTCAGATCTTCCCTAAAATTCACCTTGAAATTGTTGGATTTAGCTGTTCTTTTAGTTCTTTTAATCATTTCCGGAGTGAATGCCATTGTTCTTTTTCGTAATTATGCCAGCAATCTGAATGACTGGTCTCAATGTTCCCTCCTTTGGTCCTCATTGTCGGTTTTTAAAAGTTCCCAAAAATCCACCAAGAAGAAATTTTATTTTCTATGTATTTTGTGTTTCAATTATTTATTCTACTCCTGACAACCTGGGTTAGGTTATTAAAAGAAGTTCATTAGTTTAAATGAATAAAATAAAGATCAAAATATGTAGGTAAAAACGGTTCTTGGTACCTTTTCCCTTTGTTCTGGAAATAAGAGCAGCTTTTAGTGAGAACAATGCCAACATTTGCCTTCTATTGCAACTGTTCCCTTATTTCTACATTTGTTGTATAATCTTCTATGAGTCTATCCCAAAACAGCAAATCCTAACAGTCTGATATTACAGGGGAAACATTTTAAATACCTATTGTGGGCTCTCTAGGACTGATCCTCAAAGTAAATGCAATCCTACTGATTTAGCAATAATAAGAAGGTTCTGGAAGAAATCACTCAGGTTCCCTAAAATCCTACTGGCATCCCCCAAAACATTGCTGGTACAATAATATCGATTCTTAAAATTAAATCCTTCAGGCAATAATTGGACTACAATGAGCCCAAGGAGAGACATTTAGATAGAAATGGCTACTATCCTACATTTATACATAATTTCATCTTTATACTCACTTTTTGAACAAATATTATAAGTAATTACCAATTATTCTAATGAAGGTTGAAACTAACTGTGAAAGTACTTTAATAAGACAACAAGTAAATACTATTGTTATTTTATTACTAATTTTCTTTTTTACTAAATTTTAATACTGTTGCTTTTTATCACAACACTCTAGGTTAATATACACTGAGCAAACAGAGTGAAATCTGAAATAAAGAAGTAGCTTCTGACGAGACTTGAACTCACATCCCTTACCTTGGGAGTTCAAGTCGCATTGGAAGCTACTTCTTTATTTCAGATTTTGAGCTGTTTGCTCAAGTGGTTGAAGAGTATATCGACCCAGACTGTGATGAAAACCAACAATAATAAGATGGAGTAAAAATAGTAATAAAATTATAATAGTGAAAAAGTTTCATCTAAAAAGATTTTTTTTAAAAGTAATTAAATACCTATATAAACATAAAATATTTTGAAGAGTAAAAAAAATCTATTAGGTATAATTATGAGTTATTATTAAAATTTGATACACTGAAAAAACTACATTCTTACTTTTAAAAACCACAGCAAAATTGATATATTCATTTCATATAAAAGAATCCTCAATAGCAGAAAGGCAAATAAATAAACACACAACTACATATATCTGTTGCTGCATATTTTGCTGATGTTTCATAGTTACATAATAGATATTTAGATAGAAATTATTTTTGCACAAAGCTTCCAAGGTTACAGTCACTGAATGAGGAACAAGAGATCGAATGAAACTTGTTAGTCAAAATTATTTGTACAGAGAACAGGTTTCATTCACATAAAAATACCAAATTACTATTTGATTTAAAGTAACAAGATTAATCTTTGGCAAGTTTTCTTGGAAGTTATGATAATTTGCTAAAATTTTTATCATTTAATAGTAAAATCAATTTTTAATTTGATGCAACTGTACCATATACTGAAATATATATTGCAAGAAAAGAACAGCAAAATAGTCAACATGTATACAACATTTAAAAGCTAAACTAGATAACCTTCCAAATTAACATTAGTTGGAAGGGAATTATAAATACTATAGAGATGATATTGAAAATATGTGTATATCAAATTTGTCTAAAGATTAAAACTTGTATGTGTCATCAGCAAATTTAAAAATTCCAATATTAATTTTAAAAAAACAATACAGCAACAATGATAAGAATTATAATGACTTTTCCATCGAACAACTTGTACACATGTATAAACACACATATATACATACTTTACAGACACATATATACATAAAAACATATATACAATGTAATGTACACACTCAAACACAATGCATATGTGTATGTAGATTTCAGTGCAGTGTATGAGTATACATACAGATATACACTTTTATACATTAATACCTGCACATTCTCACACACTTGAATTTGATTTCATTAGCATATATACTAAGACACACACACACACACACATAAATGCACACACTTGCATACATTATATCAATATGCTTTAAAACTTGTGTGCATTATTTACACATGACAAAGTTACTACAGTATTATGCCGAAATAAAATCAATTTAAATATTAAGGAATATGTATATTAATGTTGAAGATGTGCAGAATGTATAATCTAACACTGACAGCTCAGTACCTTAGGACCCACTAGGGCAACTTAAAGAATGAACACAACTACTTTCTTGACTTGGGAAAGAAAAAAAGAGAAGAGACAGAGAAGAAAATGATAGTGTTGAAAGAACATGAAATGGAATTTCATAATGGAAGAAGATATAAGTCAGAAACTGAGAAACATATATTGTATATACAGGCACACAAACCAATAGACAGACAGGTTAAGTGGAAAGACAAGGGACAAACAGACTGACAGACAAACAGACAGCATTTAATTGTTAAAAGTCAGTGTCAGTTCGTTCGATCACATTCTACAGCAACTAATTTTGCAGACCCACTTGCTTTGAAGCTTCCTTCCCATTCTTTTGACCTGCGCTTTTGCCTCGGCCTTTCCAGACAAACTAGAAATTATAAAACAATAGTTATGATAAAACTGTGTTAACAAATATGAAGAACAATATTTTATGCAAATGTAGATAAAGAATACTTGACAAAACAATGATATTGTTAAGCTAAAAAATAAATAAAATGGAGTGATACATCAAAAAGGTATACAAGATAACCCCTCTGAAATGATTGGGAATAGATGGTACCATTTCGGTAACTTCATCTGCATTTGAAACGCACTTATCCTTGATTATCCAATAATTGAAAAAAAAGAAAAAAAAAAGAAAAATTGCTACTAGGCATTTTTCAGAGAAATATGTGTAGGATGAAATTGATTTTCAAAATATTTTAGTTAGGTATGAAAAACAGTATGATTAAAAATATTCTTTTTAAAATGAGCATTACTTTTTCTATTTTAACAAATATAAATATTTTAGATTTTATCACCATATATATTTCATATAGGTGATTATTAGTAGAAAACATCTTCGGTAGTTTTTTTTACCTCCTCAGGAGGATCAACACAATTCACAGATCTATGATAATATTTATCAAATTTCTTTTTATTATATGAACTTTAGGATCACGATGTAGAAGTTATTTGTGTGATGTTAAAACAATTACTTTAACATCAAAATGAATAGGGGCTTATTAGACTTTATCAAATTTATAATTGATTTTGAATATCATTGAAAAGGCTTATTTACTTATGTCTATTATAAACATGTTGAAATTTCAGTTTGCAACATTATCTGTTGCAAAATCAATCTTAAAATGAGAAAATAATCAATAAATAATATAACACTTTATCAATAAGTACTGGTATTTGGGTCCTTTTTAGAATGGAATAAAAATCTTCAATCAAAATTTAACCAAAAACATTTCTAAAAAGTTCACATTCTGTCAGCTTCAATAATAACAGCAGAATGTAAACAATTTTTTCTTTTAAATAACTTTATTTTCTTTCTAAATGTTTGTGTATATGAACTGAACAGACTTAAGGAGATTTTTTTCTATTACCATCCACACAGAAAGCAGAAACATGCAGGATAATGAAGATTATTTAGAGGCTGATTGCTAAACAAATTTTAAAAAGATGGAAGTGTACAGTATGCTGATAAAAAGCAGGTAAAATGTGTGTGAATTCAAGTGCCAGGAATGTCACAGTGTAATTTTACATTCTAAAACACATACACATAAATATATGTAATGAAGGATGTAAAAGAGATGGACGTGTTGAGGTGTAAAGAAATTACAAAGCCAATAGTTGAATAGAAGATATTGTTAATTTAAAATCAAAATGAACAAAAATCAACCGAAAGATACATTTAAAGTTATAAAACAAACATATAATATATTTTGTTTTTAAAATACATCAACACCCTGAATGCTTTTTCTAAAAGAAGATGACAGTTACATCAGAGTCATATGATAATTTTAATGGTAATGTGCTATTGATGTACCAGGAGTTTTTTGACATCTTTAAAATAACATTTTTAGGAATGCAAACTGCTTATGCTAATGTCAATATTCAGAACAACAAATGCTAGCAAGAAAAGATATGAGATTAAAAAACTATTCAGATTATCAAGGCTCAATTGATTTAGTGAAAAAATTAAAAGTTGGATAATTCATTTTTTGTTTTAATATTAAAAATTTTTTTTCAGCATTTATAAACAGTATTAATAAGAAATAAAAATGTAAACTGATAATATTTTTTAATGAAAAATCATAGAATGTTAAGAAATAAACGGTATGTAACCAATTTAAGTGAAATTTTAATATTATATTTCTATTGAAAACCATAGACTGGTGTTGGGATCTATTTTAAAGTTTAACAATATTCATAAAGTTAAACAGCTGAAATAACCCCACTTGTTTGTAAAATAATTTGTAAGCACAAAACTGAAGCAGTGATATGTAAGATTAATTATATCAATATAATATATACTGGATATATCTATAAAACTGCAATGTTATGAATTTAATATTGGGTTGGCCAAAAATTGTTCTGTTTTTGTTGTTAGATGGCATTAAGAGCATTTAGTTTTTACTAACTTCATTAAAAAAGGTCACCTGATTGTATTGTAACAGCTGACATATCAGCATGCATTTAAAAGAAATAATTTTGTCAAAAATGGTGTCTTTTTGTTTATTGATTCTAACATTGAAGATGGAAGAAAATAAGCAACATTTTTAGCTTAACCTCCTTTTTTTATTTTAAGAAAGGTAAAAATACAACTCAAACACAAATAGTTATCCCTTGCCATTTGCGGGAGTTAGAGGGGCCAGGGCAGCGCAAATGTGCTAAATTCACAAATCATTTTTGCTGACCCCTCCAAACCCTTTCAGTCCTCCCAAATCATAAATCTTGTACCATAAACCTTTTGATAAACAAACATTTTACTAATCCCAAATACAGTAAAGCATACAGTAAAAAATATATAGTTAATTAACAAAAACCATAAATTTCGTAAAACTACAGTACAGTGAGTTTGAAAAAAATGTTTAATGTGTAAAATATCGTTCAACTCACCTTATAAGCCTATGATTTAATTTCTTGGGGGACTTATCTTCATAGAAAAGTGTATGTTGTTGGAGTTCCAAAAGATATTATATTGATATTTTATAAAAGTAAAAGTAGGGGGGTTTGTTGCAGTATGAATGCAGTAGAGACAATCAGACGGAAGCTTATACATTCACACATGACAGTAGTGATGAAGGAAATCTGTTAGTTGCTAACCTCAATAACCTCAACGACAGCGTGAACAACAGTGATGTAATGTGGGTTACACACAGTATCGCCGGTCAAACCCTGAAAATGGAGTTGGACACTGGATCGGCTGTTTCAATCATGCCGCAACAAGTCTATGAGGAGAAGTTTTTACATATGAAATTGTTGAAAACAAACATTATGATGCATACCTACAGTGGTCAGCGTCTACACCGCAAAGGAAAAATCTGTGTATCGGTTGAGTACAACAACGTTAAAACCGACAATATGGATCTGTATGTGGTAGATTCACCCAGTCCAGCACTGTTTGGTAGAGACTGGTTACACCGCATTCGACTGAATTACATGAGATGGGATCAGGACCACGACAAGACCTGACCCAACACTTTCACATGTTCTAGACTGTGTTCAAAAAGGATGGAGTGATGAAGATAGGTGGTATCAAACCTATTATTCGAAGAAAGATGAACTATCCACATCTCAAGGTGTATTACTCTGGAGAATGAGAGTGGTAATAACGTCACCACTACGCAAGCGTGTCTTACAGATACTATATGAGGGACACTTGGGCATAGTAAAAATGAAAGCTACGTGTGGTGGCCCACAATTGATTGTGACTATCGAACTGATGACAAAGAAATGTGAGGGATGTGAAAAGAATCTAAACATGCCTCAGCGTGTTTATCTACACCCATCAGAATGGTCGAGTTCACCATGGCAATGCATTCATGTAGATTTCGCTAGTCCGCTTCAAGGGCTCATGTTTTTCGTTGTTGTGGATGCTCATTCAAAATGGCCCGAGATATATATCATGAAGAGCACCACCACTGGACAAACAATCCAAGTGCTGCACAAGACTTCCGCTTGCAATGGAGTGTCATTGAAACTTGCATCAGACAAAGGCCCACAGTTTAGCTCAGAAGAGTTCTCATTGTTCATGCGTTAAAATGGCATCAAACGCATTCGCTGAGCTCCATTTCACACATCTACAAATGGACTAGCAGATTGATTTGTGCAAACACTCAAACATAGCTTCAAAGCAATGGGGAGAGGAGAGTCAGCAGAGAAAAAGCTGTAAAATTTCCTGTTAATCTACAGAAACACACCTCATACAAGCTCAGCGATGATATTTTTGAATGCCTCTTACATTGCAGACTCGATAGCTTGAAACCCGATATTCAACGCCAGTGGCTAGCAAACTCTTTCCTGGAACTGTCAAAAATGGCAGATTGCATGACCTCACAGGGACAAGAAGTTCTAGTGCATGATTACAGGGGAAAACAGAGGTGGATATCTGGAAAGATATTCAAGTGATTCGGTCCTTTGAATTACCAGGTTAAAGTGGCTGACAACACAGTGTGCAAATGTCATATTGATCAGATCCGAGAATCCTACAGTGATGTTGAGAGGGAACAGGACTTTTTACTAGAGACAATTCCCAGTGGTAATACCTCAGCCACCACTAGTGTCACCAGGCCCACTTCCCCAACCAACTTACAGAGCTGATAGAGAGCACCACCAGAGGTTCAGATGTGATGGGAACATCAACATCTGTCCCTGAAAGACGTTATCCAGATGGGACATGTGATTTGAACAAAAAGAAAATAATAAAATCAAAAAGAAATTGCCCACCACAGGGCAGAATAATCCCTGGACAATTATAGTCAGGGTAGGTTTCACCCCTGCACTAGTAAAATAGTTTTGACTCAGCGCGGAGGAATTGTTAGATATGTGAAACTAGCGCGCATGAATACGTTATATCTGCATACAAAAGCAACGTACATGAATAAATAAACAGTTCCATAACTAACACACTTGTGTCCGATTGTCTTTTTTTTAAATCGTGCTGACTGATTTCCTTTTATTGAAATCTGACGAATATATAACATTATTGATAACACAAAGATTATTACGATAAAATTGATATATTACAATATATCCATTTATGATTTCCGAAACCTTTTATGTCTTATTTATACTAATAGCATATTTTCTATGATGCTGTTTTTCACGGTACACCGCAAACCTCCCAAAAATACTTCCATTAAATTATTTCTGACTGAACCGTGAATTATGGAAAACCCACAAATGGCAAAAGGTAACTGTAAAGATTTGTGTTGCTTATGGAGAAAGTACTGTGAATGATCGAATGCATCAAAAGAGTTTTGTGAAGTTTTATGCTAGAGATTTCTCACTGAATGATCAGGTAGATCAGTTGAGTTTCATAGCAATTAAATCAAGACATTACTTGAGAATAATTAATGTTATACAACAATAGCCAACATACTCAAAATATCCAAATCAAGTGTTGATAATCATTTGCACCAGCTTGGTTATGTTAGTTGCTTTGATGTGTTGCTTCCACATAAGTTGAGTGAAAAAAACCTACTGTACCATATTTCCATGTGTGATTTGCAGCTTAAACATAATGAAAATGTTCTGTTTTTGAAACAAATTGTGATGGATGAGGAAAAGTGGATACTTTACAACAATGTAGAATGCAAGAGATGATGGGGCAAATGAACCACCACGGACTGTACCAAAGTCCACTCTTCATCCAAAGAATGTGATGCTATGTATATGGTGGGATTAGAAAGGAGTCCTCTACTATGAGCTTCTTTTGGAGTACCAAATGATTGGTTCAAACAATTAGACCAACTGAAGACAGCAATCAACAAAAAGCATCTGGAATTAGTTAAGAGAAAAGATGTAATATTCCATCAGGATAATGCTAGACCGCATGTTTCTTTGGTGACCAGGCAACAATTGTTACAACTTGACTGGGAAGTTTTCACTCATCCATTGAATTAACCAGATATTGCACCTTCAGATTACCATTTATTCAAGCCTTTACAGAATTCTCTTAATGAAAAAAAAATTCAATTCCCTGGATGCCTGCAAAAAGCACCTTGAGCAGTTCTTTGTTGAGAAAGATAAAAAAAGTTTGAGAAAGATGAAATCATGAAGTTGCCTGAAAGATGGCAGAAGATAGTGGAATAAAATAGTAAATACGTTGTTCAATAAAGTTAATGTTGAAAATTTAAAAAAATGTCTTTTATTTTCATCAGGCCATCTCATAAGTAATTACTGAATTTAGGGTTAGAAAAATATAAAAAATTCTAGTTAAATTAGAATTTATTGATTCATCATCAATAACCTCCTTTCAATGATTTAGAAGCGTCAAAATTATTTTATTTGTACTTAAGAACCCAAACAAATATTTTGGCCAAAACAATAACTTATAGAAATGGGTAATGCAGCAGGAAAATGATAAGCAATATTGTACTGCAAGTATTTTAAGGATCAACAGAGAAAATCTCAAAAAACAAAACATTGTTTTCAAGATTTTAGTTAATTCCAATACATATTTGAAAAAACAAATAGGTTTGAATTATATTCTTGACTAAGTCATCCACATTATACTACTTACAAGTTATATAAAAACTTGAAAATAATGACTGTATTTTTCAACATGCATAACAGAAAAATTAGTGTATGCAAAAATTATTTAATAAAAAAAAATTTAATAATCTAGAATTTGCTCAGTTAGTATTTCTGAGGAAAGAATTAACAAAAAAAAATGGATATTTATACTTAATTTGCCTTGATAAGATTAATGTTCAATGAAATATTTTTTTTCAGCAAAATTATTCTAAATAAAAACTGCTTTAATTAATATATTTTTCTAACACTAAATATATACAAAACATGCAAAGGTTTAATATTTTCTCATGAACAATGAAACATGAAAATACATTCAAAATTGTTAGTTTAGCAAATAATAATAATAAAGAGTGAATGTTCCATTAGGAAAAGTGTTTCAATAATTCAAATATATAGCAATAAATCATTTTAACACCAAATGTCATACATATTTAGTCTTGAAAGAAAAAAATGAAAATAACCTAAAGCAAAACATTAAACAGAATAGAAAAATGTAGCCAACTACTTTCATTACCCTCATCAAAAATACTATTTGTAAGGAAAGCTGCACTGAAAATGGACTATTATGAAAACTGACTATATTTCAGAAAACTAAAGCAAACCAATCACAAATAAAAAAAAATTATTTTTTATATTGTTCTTTGAGAAAATCTAAATTTGATTAAAAATATTTTTGTGTATGTCTAGGTTTGCGTGTGCATAATGATAGAATGTTGAAACTTATAAACCAAGACAATAATATGGAGGAGAAAATCTTTGATCAAAGCAATCTATTTAAATGGTATTTAATGGAGATTTTTACACTTCTAACTATATTATATAAGTAATAAAATGTATTAACTGAACTTCATGAAAGTATATATCCAAAAGTGATAGAAGGTTGCAGCTTAATTCAGATTTAATATTTCCACCAAAGCTGAAACAATAGAAAAAAGGCCTAACTTATAAAGTCTGTAACAGTAAGTATGGATGAGCAGTACAAGAGGAAAAGTAACAAATCAAAGAAAAGTGTTATTTTCATAAAGCCAAGAGAACTGGGTAATTTTGTAAATTGGATGATTAAGTATGTAGTCAAAATGTAAAATCTTTAAATGTTCAGAGGTCACCATTGTCAGAAAGGAAACTTCTAGTAGAAAGTTCAGCAATAGGATATGTCAATAACATTAAAAAAAAAAAGAACTTTCTTACAATGAATAACTTCTTCAAAATCACAGATTTTACTGTGCTGTCTTTAAATAGTTTAAAGTTGGTTCCATATATATAGGTTACAAAGCACAATTTGGCAGGATTTTTATTAAATTAACTATAAAGATGTACCTTAAAAATCAAGAATAGTATTTTTCAGATTTGTGTTTAATCAATTTTTATTCATTACACATACTGATAATCACAGAATATCTTAAAATCCTCAACGAGATTATACCAATATCCATAATTATACTTGCATTTCATTAAAAAATGCATACGTCTAATACTGAACATAAGATTAAATTATGGCTAGACAGATATAATACTTCCCTGTTGAAAGCAAGTGTTTCATTAGCAAAGAGTTAGTGACATAGCCATCAACTTTAAATTATTAAGTATTATTTTCTGCTTATTGATATTTCTTATGGTCATTGGACCTCTATATATATATATATATATATATATATATATATATGTGTGTGTGTGTGTGTGAGTGTGAGTGTGAGTACATATACATATATGTATACACACACTTAGATCAGCATCAATCAACACATAAGAGTACCAGCATGTACTGCTTTTTATTGATTTGTTAAGTTGAGTATTCAGATAATTCTTCGTCATGGCTAAAATTCAAATTATATAATGGTAATGAATTAACAAGTTTCCTTGCTATTTAAGGATTTGGGTGAATTAATTTAATTTTTTTAATGTTTTCTTTAGAATCTATATGCTTTTGGTTTGGATAGTAGTTGGAATGTAAAGATTGTCAATACTAATGCACATTTCTAAACCTTAGGAATCATAATTGATCTATTCAATCAAAAGTTGATGTGATGTATATACTTATATAGCTTTGAATTTCAAACGAATTCATGTTTTACAATAGTACACACATACACACAAAGGGAGAGATTCTCAATGTAGAGCTCAAAGAACAAGAAGGCATCTCCTACTTTCCTATTCCTGATCAAGTATAAATGATCTCAATTAATGCCTGATTATACTCACTTTTAAATATTTTACAAAAAATAAAGTATGTTCAAGAAATAATTTTATGTATAAAAAAGTTCATTATATAATCTATGTGGATTGTTGCAAAAAACCCAATGAATTTCAAGCCATATTTTCTTTTGAAATTGATTATTATAAAAAATATTACAAACATTATAATGCTATAACATTTTGCAATAATCTTTTCAAGAAAGGCTCTTATGAAAAATAATTTGTAGCAATTTAAATTATATAATCTCCAACTTTGATATTTAGAAATTAACGTATATTTTAAATGAGCTAAAGTTATGATATTAGTATAGAAAATAATGAACAATCAAGAACAAGTCATTTTCATTCATTGAGTATAATTTCAGAGGGGTTCAAAAAACACTGAAAAGCAAAGTTTTCCAAGCATAAACATACAATGGTTAAAAATTCCAAATATTTGTTTTTAAGATCTGAAAATCTTGCTTGATAAAAACAAAATTATAAAACAATAACTGCAATAACTGGTCTAAAACAGTTCTATATAAATTAATCCACATAAATAAAAGATAAAAAAAACTAGTACATTCAGTGGCAAAAATGCATACATCATTTTCTATACCATTTATAATATAGTCTCTAAAATGAAGAATGCAAAATATAAACTGCACAGCTACATAATTTGGCAATGCACTTTTTCATAGAGCCATTAGTCATAAACAAAATGCAAAGAAAAATATGTATTGTTATATAATGATGAAGGATATATGTATATTAGCTGCTTGTAAAATATTACATAGGGATTTTCATGTTCCATTACCTGCAAGTTAAATAAAAAATCAATTTTTTTCAAAGTAAATTTTCTAAAACAGATAAGGTAATTAATTCCATTAAAAATAACTGAATTACAAAAGATTCTGTCAGAATAAAAAAGAATTTCTGTATAACTGAGGTATTTATCAAATAAATATGAAAAGAAAAAATACATAATATAATTTTAGCTAATGTGAATTTATTACAATTCTAATCAGCTTTATATAAAATATGTTTAAATGGAAAAGTTTGTTTTAAGTATTGATTGTAATTTAAGAAAATTCAGATGGTTGTAAAGAATAACTTTTTAATAATCCTTTAGATTAAATAACTAAAATATTTTGTATTTCTTTTTGTGTTGAATTAAAAGAAAATTATTTAGCAATTGATGCTTTATATGGAAATCATATGTATGCATACAAAAACGTGTATGCACACAGCAATAAAAGCCTTATTTATAATGAGAACCTTCACTACTTGTCAACCTCCTTTAAAATCTTGTTTTTAAAATGTATGCTAATATAATTGGCTAGGTGTTAATTCAACAGCATTTCTTTTACAAATAAAACATGGAATTATAACTAATAAATTCTAAATTTACTATATTATTCCATGATACAGTAAAAGTATATGGAAAGTATGAGCAAAATGGATTTGTTTTAAAGCTGAAAGAAGTATTCATAATGAAAGAAACAGATTTATACCTAGAAGATTATGGTAATGAAAATGAAATTGGTATTGATAGGTAACTATATGAATTAAAAATATTAATTATATTACTATCTGAAAGATTAAAAGAAAGAAATCTTAAAGATTAGGTGAATTAATACAAATTGAATATACCTATGTTGAATGTTTTAAATATTTTCAAAAACTTTAGAAAAAATGTAAATTGATCACTAAACTAAATGAAGATAAAATCTTTACAAATTCATGAAGATAGAATTTTTACAAATTCATGAAGAGAATTTATTATTAAGTCTCATGAAACATATGCTATCAGTTGATTCAACAATAAAGTGCAAGAGGCTGAAGGAAGTGGTACATCATTTAGGAGCAGTGCTTTTTTGGTTAATGTGGGATAAGTGAAAATTATTAAACATTTACATGTTTATATTAGGAGTCTATTGCAGAAAATACAAGATTACAAGAAAAGGAATAATGTGTCAAAGATAATTTACACTGCAGTGATTACAATTATGAGGAAAAGAAGAACACAATCCACTTAGGAATTGAAATTTATGTAAGAGATTTTTCTTTTATCTAATCTCAAATGAAACTATAGCTATGAAAGATAGAGAGAGATAACACTAGTTTAATATAAAAGGGTTGTTTTGATTTCATCAGGTAATCTAAATAAGCAACAGACTGTGATGAAGATTTTGTTATTTTTAAGAAAAATGTAAAAAGCTTTCATAAAAATGATAGCGCAATAATTGTTTGGAATAGTATAAATAAATATTTATTTTGTTAATATGTCTTATTATAAACATTTGCATTTCTCTCTAATTTATCTGATCATTCCACTAAAAATTTCGCACATTTTTCAAGTTTGCAAGGGACATGTATGAGAAAGCATTCGTGAGAAAATTGGTAGAGCACTTATACAAAAAGATTCATATTGAAATGTGAAATATTGATTTTTTCCAATTGTATAAAATTGAGGCTTAAAATTGAAGTTTAAAATACAAATTGAATAGGAAATGTAAACAATTAAATTTTCATATAATTAAAATAGCAAATTACTTTTTTAAGAATTGTTTTTTCAATCCTTATGAAAAACTAAATTTTAACGAGGTCAGTATATGTTTAAATTGAGTGGGATTTCTTCTCTTAAATTGGGTGGGGGGTGATTCTTTTGTGTCCATACCTCATAAGGAAATATGCCTGGTGAAGTTAATATTTCTTACATTATCAAAAATAGAAAACTAAGATAAAAAGAACATATCAGATTAATTAAAATTTCTCTCACAAAATAAAATTAGAGGCTAATAGTTTGTAATTCAGAATAAAAACTGCGTTATTCAGTCAATTAGTTTTTATACAGTTACTGTATTATATAGTTTTATTGGCAATCCACATTTCTTTTATAAAGAAACAATATCTGTAAAAATACTGCAAAAGTTAAATAAAAATAACATTGTATATTTTATTAAAAATAATTAAAATTTAATTTCCTAGGTTGGATCATGAAAATAACACTGATTGAATAAATTTAAATTTAATTATTGTCAAATAAAGATAAAAAAACAAGAGCCAAAGTGAAAAATCCATGTGAGTATCTAATTTGACTTTTAAATTTGACAGATTTTTATTTCAAAATTAAAGATTTATTTTTGCATAATATTTAAATTGATCTTTACTTAAAATATATATTTTTGTGTTATATTTAACTATAGCTATGGACATAGAAATCACTTAAAAGTTAGGCCCCTTTTTTAAAAAAACAGATTGCAGTGAATTTTAAAACATACTTTTTAGCTTCTAGCTTTTCTTATATAAAAACACATTATGCAAATTTAAAATTGTTTGCTTACATTTAAAATTCAATTTGATTTGATTTTAAACTTTAAGTTCAAACAAACTGGGAAAAATATTTTATGCATCAATTTGAATCTTCCAAGAAAAGTCAATGTATTGTGAATAAAAAATTGTATAAATTTTCTACCAATTTTTTTTGGCATGTACCGATTGTAAGCTTTTGAAATATACATGACATCTTGATTGAAGCAATAAGATAAAAAAGGGAAAAATGCAGACGCTTCTATGCACACCTATGCCTTTAGTTTACATGATCGTGCTAGTATTCAGTGGCGAGACTATTTGCAAACACTTAGGGAAACATATATTTTCTGAATGTTGACTGTCAGTAGATAAAGTATTAAAAATCAATAACAGGCATATTTTATTGCAGGCATTCTAATTCTGTCTTTGTAATCTACCATTTAAAAACATGGAGTGTTTCTAGAAGATTGATTGTAATAAAGAAAAAATCCTAGAAAACATTTTCTTGCTCATTTGTATCAGATTGTCAGTTGTATTTATTCTTGATAACCTTAAAATATTTACAATTAATGTGGTTCCAATTTAAAGCTACATTTCTGCAATAAGAAATAATGCTATTTTCATTTAAAAAAAACTTATCCTGTAGAGAAGAATTAATTCTTTGGTATAGAGTAAATTGTAACTGAGTATACCATAAGTACAACTGCTTGTTCTAACAGATATTAAAAAATTCTTTTTTTATTTATCGTTAATGGAAGAAAAGAAAAAAAATTCCTGTAGTATAAAATAAAAAATTAAAATATAACTGAGTTTTACTTAAAATTGATAGTTTATAATTTTGGAGGAACTGGATCTATCTATCTATCTGTGTGTATCGACACATGTACACACATGCATAGGTACATATACATATGTATACACACTCACACACACATAAATATATACATATATGGTCGTCAAGCTTGAGGGCTCTTCAGTGTTCATATACCCTTTTCTTGAGTGGCCTGGACGTCTTGCCGATATAGGCCTTGTTGCAGTCGTTGCATGGTATAACGTGGACACAGGCCTCAGGTGGAGTAGGTTGTGATGTGGTTTGTTGACTAGGTCCCTAATGGTTGCAGAGGGAATTTTAGCAGTCTGTAAGTTCAGTTTACTCACGTTAATGGTGAGATTGGTAGTGTTTGAATTGGTGAGTAAAATGATGCACCTTGTAGTGTTTTACCCACCAACTCAACCACCACTAATCTCACCATTCATATAGTCTACCATATGTATGATATTAAACAAGATTCCCCATAATAAATAACAAGCAGTAATACCTGTCACTGTTCTGTAAAAACAGGTACATTTATGTAAAATTTGACACTCAAATCTATCAGATTGCAAAGAGAAAGACACAATCCAATAAAATGAAACTGGAAAAAACACAGTTTAATGGTCACATTAATCAAATAACTAATAATATTAATAGAAAACATTGTACAAATCAGAACACAGAACAATTAATAATGAATGTGTCCACCTCTGTTTATGACAACTGCTTGGCACCAACAACAACTTTTCACCAAATTTTGTAGGTCAGCCAAAAGAATCTGACTCCTCTATGATGCCTTGACAAAACATTTTGTCTATATAAGTGAGCACATGTTAGAAGCATGCAATGTGTGCATTTGACATGGAGTTGAATTGGCTGTTAG
Organism: Architeuthis dux; assembly: GCA_006491835.1. Taxonomy (NCBI): domain Eukaryota; kingdom Metazoa; phylum Mollusca; class Cephalopoda; order Oegopsida; family Architeuthidae; genus Architeuthis; species Architeuthis dux. Next base: position 784,612 of record VCCN01005929.1, on the reverse strand, counting down.
TTCATAAATGTTTTATTGAGAAGTAGAAACCGTTATCCTGCTGGTAATTTGCTAAAAGTGTTGTTTGCCCTGTTAAGAAAAATTCAATCTATTATTTTGACAAGCTGATTTACTGTTTATGGGTGGTCTATTGTTGAGTAATCCCAGTTGTAATTTCTGATATAGGAGATTTATTTTCCTCGTTCATCTGACTTTATTTATTCTTCCTGTGAGAACATTATTATACAATTCTTTAACTGCTTTGGTTTTCTCCTGTATGAAACATTTGTATTCTAATTTAATCATCCATAGAATTTGACTCAACCACGTCATCATTTTATTATTATTATTATTATTATTATTATTATTTCTTTCGAACAACCTCATTCTTCCTGAAGTTTTCTATTTTTCTTTTTTATCGTTCCTCAGTCTCCAGCTTCTTTTTCTTTCAATTCTTTCACATAACCTTTAACCGTTTCTGCTTCAAACCGTTTCTTCATTTTTTCATTCCACGTTGGTGTCGCCATTTCAAAGACTGAATTTTCCTTTTTAAACATTTACATATTCCTCTCATATTTTTTGCTCGCCGTTGACTATTTTAAGGGACTCAATGCTCTCCCTACAAGTTCAACTTCTGTTTTAGCGTCCAGTTTAGACTGGACCAATTCCAACTGTGTTAATTGTGTATTATTCACAGACAAGGAATCCAGCCATTTTTACATCTAACAGTAAACAAAAAATGTTCTTTCATTAAAAGGACAAATTCTTTCTATTTGCAAGACTCATTTTTTTCCTTTCTATCTATAAGATTTGTTTTCCTTATTATATGTTCGACCTTTATCAGAATTTAACCGTAACACATCTATGACTTCTTCTCAAATGAAACTTTCCAACTTTGAGATTCAAAGTTTCTTCCATTAAATTGCTCTCCATGCAGCAGCATCCAATTCTATTTATTTTTTTCTTATTATTCTTTTAGGGATGTGTGACGCTTTATCGTTTGTCCCTTTTTCATTTTCAATAATAGGATAAGAGTCGTCTCATTTTTTCTTGATACAGAATTTTTCTAGAATAGGTAAGGATACGATAGAGCATTATTGAGCAACAACTTAACTGAACACTTAAACAAAGATTTGAAAGAGAATCTGTATTTCCAACATAATATAGCCACAAGCCAATAAAACATAAGACAAAATTACAGCTTTTGTGTGGAGATTTTTTTAAAAATGCAAGTTCCATATCTATCATATCATCAGAATTTTTTTTTTATTTACTTTCTATGGGTGCACTGGTAGTGAAACTACTCCTGATATATCTGAACTTTTGTGATTCTGGACATTCCATCTTACTCCACTTTTGCAGACTTGTGCCAAACCTACTTACTTTAACTTTTCTTTATCTCAAATTTACATTCAAAGACTTTGTCACCCGTTACGACATTGCTAATTTTTGACTTTGTAAGCTCTTGATTTACACCTTTTGAAACCTGTACCATCCAATGTGAAACTGAATCATGTTTATCACCAATACCTTTCAGCTCCTGCCCATGCTGTTTCTTCCCTTTCAGAAGAAACATTCTCCTGATTTTTATGTTCCAATTATCCCAAAACTCTGCAATATTTACTTTTCAAAGTCTGCATACAGGTTTCCAATTTATTTATCTGACTCTGCTCATCTGAACGTTTAGAAATGCAAAACTTTTTACTATTATTTAGTCCATGAAAACTTTCTCAATTTCACTAATGTATTTAAGTAACTTATTTTTATCTGATATGAAAGTTTCTATTTCCAACTGCAAAAAGTCCTTGGTTTCCCCTCCAGGTATTGTTCTTTTTCTAATTTCAAGCATCTATTTTTCTGATCAGGGATTTCCTTATCGTCTTTCTTGTTTGTTTCAAAATACTGATTCAAATCTTTTGTGAATTACAACTCGCAGAAAAGTACTGGTGTCCAAAAAACCTGATTTAAATTTGCAAAAAAAAGTTCTAATAACATTGTTTCTGCACATCGCGTGGATGGTCCATGCAGAATTTCAAGACTCTAGGTCAAATAGATTGTGAATTAGAGCTGTCAGAAATCTAGAAAAATGGTGTGTCAAATAGAGCTTTAAAAAAAAGTAGCCTAAAAAGTGTTTTTAAAATTCCAAAATTATCATAGATTTAGTTAACTGCACTATCTTGTCAGTCAAGTTCTTGTTTTGAAGTTCTAATTCTTCAGAATTTTCAGAATATTTGCTTTCCCAATCATGTATTTGGCATGTCAACTCTTGCTCATGTATAGATTGCTCCAATTTGAACCTGGCAATTATTCTTCATATTCCAGTGATCCTTCCTTTCTAACTCAGCTTTAAGCCTTGTAACTTCAGTCAGCTCCAACTTTGTTGATCTTTCCATTTGTTTTTGTTTGGTTGTTTCTAATTAATCTGTACAATTTTGTTAATCTATCATCTGTGCACAAACCTGCCAGGTTAATTTCCCTTATCACTTCTCTTGCCCTGCCCCTTAAGGCAAAATACACAGTGGCAGCCATCTTACATTTTTTAATTTTTGCTGCCGTCTCGCATAGAATCATTTTTTCGTGCAATGCTGTATAATTTTCTGGTATATCCATGAAATTCTTTTGAAAACTATGCTCTGCTACCAGTTGTCAAAATAATAGATTTAATTTCCCTTAACAGGGCAAACAACACTTTCCCCACAGGGAGAATAAATAAAGTCAGACAAATGAAGAAAATAAATCTCCTATTTTAGAAATTACAAATTGAAATCATAGAGAAACTGGGATTATTCAACAATAGACCATCCATAAACAGTAAATTAGCTTGTCAAAATAATAGATTGAATTTTCCTTAACAGGACAAACAACACTTTTAGCAAATTACTGGCAAGATAACGATTTCTACTTCTCAATAAAACATTCACAAACTGCCAACTTCATATCAAATGCACACATTACCTGCTTATAACAAAAACTAACATGGCCGAATATGTAGCGCTCTCTGTGTCCACAGGTTTTGTGACGTTTTACTTCCTTATTGCTTATACATATATATACATACATGATGACGAGAACAGGATGAGCTATGAGTAAAAAGAAGGATAAACAGTGACTAAAGTTAGGAAGGGGAATCACGGACAAGGTACCTAAAGCTCAGTATCTGACATGAAGTGGTTGAGGGCATCAAGTACATCCATAACCATACAGATATGCATGTGTGTGCAGACCCACACAGGTAGGGCTGATCATGTATAATCTCCTGCTTACTATCCAGGCAGAAATATTCACTGATTCCAAGCCCCAGAGGAGAACTTACAGAGGGCATTAGGGGAATAAGTGTAAAAATCTGATTCGATCACACAACCATGCATAGGCCCACATAATTAAAACAATCAGCTGTCCTCTCACAAATGCACCATCTCAGGAAGGTCTACTATGAAGCCTCATGCTTTTTTGATACCACTATAGCCAATCGAGTTTTGTTAAGATATTAGCTATTTGCTATTGATATTGTCTTCTGGTTAGTTGTTTTGTGTCCTCAGTTACTAAGAGATCTCATTTCCAATAGCTCTTGGATGATGGCTTTCTTTTGTCACTTTAATCACAGAGAGAATTGGAGAGAATATTCATTAAAAGAGAAAAGAACTGGAAAATAGCAGTAGATAAAAGATAGATACAGAGAAGATAGCATTAAGATTCCTCCAGTTTGAACTAGATAACAATAATACAATTTGGGTACTTGTGGTAGAGATACTACATAAGTCATGAGTCATTGCACTTAATATTTTCCTCAAAGAAATGACTGAATATTCCTGAAGGGATAAAAAAGAATTGTTCACACATCTACAAAATGTTTCTTTTCTTCAAATTATATTTGCACCATTAATAAAGTGCAACTGTATAGAATAAGTTTGATTGAACAAATAATTGAGACATTTGATATTGAGATATAAGAGTGATTATGAGCATGGTGAATAGGAATTAGGTGCCAATCTATGCCTATATAAGGCATAAATTAGCTAGAAGGTTAATTGGGGAAGAAAATTGCAGGGTTGACACAATATTGAATCTATGAAAGAAAATCCCAAAATTTCCATCATAGCTCTCATGAGTTTTTCTATTTACTACTCAGTGGTGTGCTAAATGAAAACAGTGAAATAAGTATAAATACCTAAACCTTCCATTCCTGAAAAAATAATCAAGATACTAGTAATTGGACATTGTAATTTACTTAATTGCTTTCCGTCATGTTACAGAAATGAAAGGGTGCTCACAGTACAGTTAACTTTGATTATAAATGAAGGTTAAGGTAGCAAGTAAAATATTGTACATTCTTTTACAAAATACCTCATAGGAAGAGCTCCAAACTGACAGAATGGTTCAAAGCATATTATTTTAAATGATTGTTATGTTGGTGTATAAGTTAACTTTTTAAGAAACAAAACATCATATCAGTCCATTTAGAGCCTATAAACTTGTTACCAGTCTGATGTAAACAGCACTGACTTACCTGGCAAATATAGACCTAAACCTGACTGAGAGTTTTAGGAGTCATAAATCAGCATATGCAATATGTATGAGCATGTATGCTGTACTGATTCAGAGTTAACTTAATCGAGGCAAAACTTCCTCAAAATAGGTTCCTCAGCTCATCATCTCTTGTTATTTGTTCAATTACTTTTCCTCAAGAGTTTCAGTTTAATGCTTGGTCCTTGAAATACTGCTAATAGTCACATTCTTAAAGAATATGAAGATTATTATAGAAGATAGTGTAGTATATTTTAATTCAATTTTGAAATCTTCAGAATGAATTTTGCTTAAACATTGACTACAGTATTTAGTTTTTTAGCAGAATTCTATTTCTAACAGAGGTAGAAAGTTGAAAAGCACTAATCTTTGCATGACAACTTAATCACATATATGTATGAACTAGCTGAAGTACCTATATATGCCTGGTTAAATATTTAAGGAGTCAAGTTTTCAGAATTGTAAAAATGTTCCCCTTCACTTTTGACCCTTAAAGGGGAAAAAGTTTCCTTTCAACAACAAAAAAGAAATTACTAGTCAATATAATCCATGGAATAATTCTCTATGACTGTTTTTTCATGTTGTTTTAACAAAATACATTTTATTAATTATATTTTTAAATTCTCTTAAAAAACTACTGATAAATAAGCATATTTGTAAATTTAATACAAAGAATATATTTTACATTTTAGTGATTTATCGCACAGATCTGAGATAAGTATTGAATTTGAGTAAAAGTAGTAGTGTTAATCGTCAAAATTGGTACTGATTACAAAATAATTTTTGTATTTGAAGTGTTTTATATAAAATATTTCAAGTTATTGAAAATATTTATTAGAAATTATTCTAGTATTTAAATAAATCTAGAATAAGGAATTATGGATATGAAATATATATTTCATCATCAATAGAAATTAAAAAGAAATCTAAACATAATATTTTTATTATTAATTTGGACTAGTTTTTACCGTCATCTTGATTTTTATATTGCTTTTTAAAAACTGGTCAAAATTAATAATAAAAATATTGTGTTACAATACTTCATCCAAGAATAAGAATAGAATAAAAATCTAAACATGCTTGCATTTTTAAATATTGATCATGCATTCATTTTTGAATATAGTTTCATTTTAGGAAAAGCAGAACAGTTATGACATGCAAAAGAATAGTCATTTATGTCTATATTATGTATTTTGCTGTGCTCTACATTGAGATTTTTATATTATTATCACCAACAAGGATTCAAACAAATTAAAATACTGGATGCTTAGGTGCAATGTTATTAGCTTTTTATAAATAACTGATATTTATGGGGTTATATTTTGCATCGAATAATTTTTTTTTAGTTTGTTGCATATTACAAATTGACAAGAATTTTTAAAACTATTAATAACTACTTTGCTCTCCATCTAATGAGAGAGAGTCTATAAAGTTACTCATATTTGTAGAGGTAACTATTTAATGACTATGTTAAATTTTTAACTGTGAAATTTATCTAAAATCATGTTCATATCTTAAGTCAAATACATATTTTATAATAACAACTGACATCATTTGGACCAAAGCTGTTTGTGAAAAAAGATATTTAAAAAGATTGTCAGAGCAGAGAATATTACAAAAGGAATAAAAACATGGGTAAAAATTAATGAAATCTTGAAAAACCTACTTGTATATAAATTAAAATGTGGAAGGGACGGTTATTAAAATGATTTGTGGTTAAAAAGAAAACCAGAATAAGAATGATACAAAATAGACAAAACAAGTTAGATGAACTTAAAATATAAACAAATTTCTTTAAATGAAACATTTTTTAGATGCTGCATCATGAGACGTTCAGCAAAATCTTTTTATAGGTAATAAAAAACAGAAAAGTTGACAATTAGTATATTACACATATTTTATTAGTTTTGATTAGTTTTTCCATTTTTTGTTGCTTTTTATCACACTATTTTTAGTTAATCTATTCTTCAGCTGTTGCAACTGCAAGAATTTGGAACAAAGAAGTTTGGATGTGACTCAAATTTGCATTCTATACTTCAGGAACTTGTCATCCATGGACAACACCTTACCATTAGGCTACCAAAGTTGTCATGATAATGGGGGGGGGGTTCATATCCTTAATCTTTCTGTCATTTTCTTCCAACTTCATTCCACTCTGTACTCTTAAGTTGTTTTGAGATTCATCCTCATGTTGCTTTTTATCAGGTTTTTAATGAACAAAGTAGAAATCAGCTAAAAATGTGATAAAAAGCAACAAAAAATGAAGAAACTAGTCAAAACTACTAATAAAAAAATGAGGGTGGATCAATAAATCTGTAACCTGACTTGCATTTATTAGCTGAATTTTGATCTGAAATTTTCACTGTATACTGTTCGATCTATAAGATTAATAATCATCAGTGAATTAAGTGCATTGACAAGGAAAGAGATTACTTGAAAAATAGAAATTTGCTGTGTAAAATAAATGCTTTTTTCATCATTAGGCTATAGACTTATTGATTTACCGACATAGGTGTAATAATGAAAATATTTCATTTCAGAATCGCAAAACAACTTACAAGTATGGACAATGAGATGTTTACAAAAGATTGATCAATCTAAAATTAACTACATATTTATCATAGCCCTCCTTACTGTACAGGCCAAGAAATAAACTGAAATAAGCTTAAAATATCTTCTTACATAGTCATTCTTCAATTAATATTCTTTTTAAAAGCAAGTAATTAATACTTACCGTAAAGATTTGTGAACATAGCCATGTTCAAACATTTATAAACTACTGATCTGCTTTCCTTTATTCAAAATCATTTTAGCATTAAATGTCATTTCTGGTGAATAAATTTACTATTAGTCTTTTATGTTTGGTTTTTAAGCTTTCATTTTACCAGAATGACTATTGATGTTTTTATTAAATGTTTGTCTTCATAAATAACAAAATTAAATCATTGTTAGATGTTTCTTTTGAATGTTCTAATCAATGCTCTTGACTAGGTATTTTTTTAATCTCAAATCATACAGTGTATTTAGGATGAATTAGAACAAATTTGCACATTATCTTAGTATCCATTAATCAGTTCTCACTAAAAGCGTCCCCTGTTATAATGCAGGTGTTGGGGTCCAAGAAAGCCAACCACATTACAACAGAGCCGCATTGACCAGGGTTGCCAATTTAGCTATTTTGGAACTAGATTAATATATTGGGGTTCACCATCCACTTATATTGCGACCACGCTATAACAAACTGTGTTATAATGGGGGAGGCTTGTACTAGCAATAGATACTTTTTAAATCTGTAAGTGGGGGAAATGTTTAGCCAAAGTTGATACACTACAAAAGTAAGGACAGCTCATAATCTCAATTTCATCGAGCTGATATTACAAAAAGTAGAGGACAAAGTAAAATACACTTTGCTCTAAACAGCTTTATTGTCAATGAGCTGCATATTTCCAGATTTCTCATTACAGGCATCCCCTGTTATAAGGCGGGTGTTGGGGTCAAAGAAAGGCAGCCGTGTTATAACCAAGCCACGATAATTGCAAGGTGAGTATAGGCGATATTCAAAGGTGGGCGATAGATGAAAGATGTCAAACATTGTATAAAAAGAAATTAAGAAATGTTTGTATTTTATTAAATTAAGAACAAATGATGTCGTCTCTTATTTTGACAGGGATTCTGGATATACAACATTAGTGCTTCTCCCATTGGGTGCCAGTATGAAAAGGTTGTTCGAGGATCCAACCCTATAACAACCAATATAGAGCTGGACAAGGGCAGTGATCTTGAGAGATTGTCCTTGTGCCTTGTTACAATTATAGAATCTTTTTTGGGATTTCACAACTTTTTACAAACAAAACAGAAAACAATAACATTTTTTAGCCCCTGAAGTTCTTTTGTTTGGCTGAAAAGCTATTTTAATCCAAAATTGACCTGTGCTGGCCTTCAATGACCTTGACGGTCAGCACCACCTATCCTATCATCTTTTTCTGCCCAAGTAAACCGATGTTTCAAATTACATCCAGGAATATAATTGTTTGGCTGCAATATTGCTTAAAAAGGTATTTTAATCTATAATTGACTTCACCTGACCTCCAATGATTCTGGAAGTCTGCACAACCTATCCAATTGAATTTGACCGTATCAGCTCTACCATTTATGAGGTCAAAATAATTTTGTACTTCATAGGAAAATCAACATTGCATGTGACCTTCGCCATGAAAAGATTCACCCCTATGCCAAATTTCAGTTCTATAGGTACAAAATTGTGGCCAACAACTTGGAAAATTGGCTAGAAATGACCAGAAAAGACCTCAATGGCCTTGAATGACCTTCAAGGTCAACTTTGCACAGCATGTGGACTTCAGCACGAGAAGATGTACCCATATGCTAATTTTCAGCAACCTTGGTGCAAAATTGTGGCCAAAAACTGGGAAAATTGGCTAGAATTGACCAGAAATTACCTCTGGTGACCTTGAATGACCTCTGAGATCAACCTGACATACCCTATGTCACAAATTGATGTTTACTGAGTCTTCCTGCCAAATATTAGGCCAATGGACCTTGTAATTTTAGCGTGAAAGAGGCACGGACAAATAAATAAACAAACAGAAGGCTCAAATATTAGTATAGATATACCACCAAAATAATAATATATTACAAAATATACCAAATTTCAGCATTTAAAAACAAAATATTTACATCAATGACCGTAATCCTTTGAACCCTTAGCCACTGCGCCTTTAAAAACCTCATACCTGAGAGGAAAAGCTCAAATTAAAAAAATTATTTTGTTCATTGACTACTGAAATTTTTTTGTCTAATTCATTTACTAAAATAGTAGTCAGCCCAAAATATCATGCATACAGGTTCAAAAGGAAATTCTGTTTTGATTCACTGTTTTCTAGACAAGTCGGTGACAATATAGGTAGAACTTTTAGGATCCACCACCCACTCGCCTTATATTGCAATCCAAGCTATAACAAACCGCATTATATAGGGGGACGCCTATAAAGAGTCTAAAACCAAGTTGTTTTAAATAACTTAATAAATCTCACAAAGTACATGTTGGTTAATTTTGCAATTTTTTAAGGGTTTGGTATGTTTTGGCGCAGCCGTTTGGGCGCGGGTGTCTTGGCACAGCCTTTTGGGCACTGAGAACATTTTTAGGAAGTTAGGAAATTTAGTAAACTAAATGAACACATACACATCACAAACACATGCATAGATGCCATATACACACACACATACGCACCACATGAACACACATGCCACATACATACTATGTGCCACATACACACACACATACATGCCACAAACACATATTCCACAAATGTACTGCACATATATACATAAACACACATACAAGAGGTTAGAAAACATGTGCATATATACCACATACACACTACATGCAGACAGATGCCACACACATATCACACACAAACGCAACATATGCACACACACGCCACAAACTCACACATACTACATTGGTGGTGTATTATGTCTGGTATCTGCATAAGTATGTATATATAGTACATGTTCATGTATGTGTCATGTGTGCGTAAGTTTATGGGTGTATGTGTGTGTATATGTACATCTGTGCATATATGGCATGTGTTTGCAGGTGTGCATGTGAGTATATAACATGTAGTATGTATGTTGCATGTGTGTATGTGGGTGTTTGTGGCGTGTGTAGCATATGTGTACATGTGCATGTAGTATGCATGTGCCATGTGTCTGTATGTAGTGTGTGTGTGTGTATGACGTGTGTATGTTGTATGCGTGTGCATGTGTATATATGGGTGTGTATGTGTATGTGCATATTTCGATTGCTGATGAATCAACATTTTTTTCCTATCTCCCAAAAGTCTGGCACTAAATCAGCTGGGGCCCAAACGGCCAGGCCAAAAACGCCTATGCCCAAACGACTGCGCCCAATCTTACAATACTGATTTTTTTTACCTCTTGTTTAATATTGAGTAAATTATCTATTGTTCTAGCTTTTTCTGGAACATAAATTAACATCTTTCTCAGAGGGGTCAGGCAGGCTCTTAAAGATTTCCCTTAATTTTATCTTTTCACACAAATCAGCCTTCACATTAAGCTGAGGCTGTACACTTCAATTATTATCTCCACCGCTCTGTATGGAGGAGAAACATAGAAGAACACACTGCTTTAGACAGGGGTCTTGACATCTGTAATGTCCATAAATGTCATTATATTCATTTGTTTAAATGTAAATAAAGGGAAGCAACCGCGCCCATTGTAGCCGTAACGGAAGTTACTAGATGAGAACCATGTTCTGATACTGTAAGTCACTACCGAGAGCCTTGTTCTGGTAGCATAAGTTTGGTACTTGATTTACCGGTAGCAAACCAACCAAACGTTTCTTTGTCTCTACTCATTTTCTATCAGTATTAACACGGTTAAAACCAATAGTGTCTAACCAATCTACAACTAACAAAACTAACCAGCAACACAAAAGCAAAGACGTTACAACATCTGCCATCAAAAATGCTTGCAAAGCATTCTCAGGGTGTCCTGGCACAGGAAATGAAGGTGCATTAAAAAGGATGCAGCAGAAGCCACTAAATGAGCAGGTGGAATTTTGATGCTTGCAATTCCTTGGGTATGGACAAGTCCTGCCCTGCTAGTCACTAGCTAGACTAGCCACCAGCCGGTGGAAGAATGTAATGTGGATGGCCCAAAAGAACCCTGAGAGCCACACTAGCACAGGATCTCTGAAGTAGAGGCTCAACTTAGACAGCAGCTAGGACCCTAGCCTTGGGCTGCATTAAATGGCAAAACACTGTTGCCCGATACACCCAATGGACAGGAGGACCTAATTTCTAATTGCTAAATTATAAGACAAGAAATTTTCAAGTAAATATTTCAATATAAGAACCAATAAGTATCAAATATAACTTTTCAAAGTACTATTTCTAAAATCTATTAATATTAGTAATTTGCATTCAAAAGTTTGATTAGCAATAAATTTAAATTTAAATTTGTTTTACAAGTATAGAGGGCAAAAGCAAAAATAACTTTAATGTTTAGTGATTTACACAAATGATTGTCCTTCCAAGAAAATGGCTGGGATATCTTAGCAGAGAATTGATTACTGAAACTTAAAGAAGCAAATGACTAACTGACTTTTAAAAGTTAAGTAATTGAAGTTAAAAATTACTCAGATACTGCAGCAATTTTTAGTATTTAACACAATTTGAAATTTCATCATCTCAATTGAAAACTGGATATTTATTGTTACAAATTCCTTGGTACAAATTACAATGAGCTACAATTTTAGATTTAATTTTTTTTATATTACTTACGTTGTTGCTTGACTTTTAAAACTTTAAGGTATTTTCTCTGATCATTTAACAGTTGTAACTTTGTCCACAATTATAATCATTAAATATGGGTAAGTAGTAACAAATTAATTTTAATTAGCTGACATTTGTGCAAAACTGTCAGGAATTAATTTCTTGAAAATTCATAATTTAGAAATTTAATTTAGAAATTCATTCTAACACCTAAAATAACTTTATAGGACTTTATAAGGATTTAAAAACTCTCAAATAAACCCTCAATCATGTGTAGTATGAATGTATTTAGTTATTCTGTTTCATATTCATATTCTATAGTTTATATTATATTTATAATAAAAATAAAAACAACAATAATAGTATCCTGATAGATTAAAAGATAATGGCTAAACCTGAACAAATATAGTCATTGCATGGATACTAAATAATTGAATTGAATTTACAAATTTTAAAGTAAAATAACACCTTGAATGTTCTTTAAATTTGAAAAGCATATATATTAAAATGTGTGTATATTTGTGTCTTTATGTATATGTGTGTACATATATATGTGTGTAGCATGTATGTATAAAATGTATGTGTGTGTATATATATATATATATATATATATATATATATGTATATACACACACACACACAGGAATTTCAAATTGAATGTTTCTAAGTTGTTGAAAATAAATGCTGTATAATACATTATTACAAAAACTTTGGATAAACTATCCTTAAAATATTTGAAAAAAAAACCCTTAACTCTTAAATGGCATAATTTCTGGATAATAAAATTTACAAACCTAATAATTCTTACCTAAAATTGCACTAGAATCTCTCGAGCCAGTGCCTTCTAGGACTGTCTTCTTCAAGATCATGTGTCCAACATAGTATCGTCCATTTGCAGACCGCTGCCAAGTTACAGGATGCTGAAAATATTGACAAATTATTATTCAAGCATTTTACATATGAATATATGCATATAAATGAGCAAACTGAGCATTACTTGTGAGCAATATCAATAGAGAATTAGAGATTTTAAAATAAACTTTAAAGAGAGTAACTAAGTTAGCTATTAGTGAATTATTAAATATTGTTGCTTTACATGGTTTATTTCAGACTGGTGATAATATTATTCCTGTCAAAATTGACTTTCCCAAATAAGATACCTTAGTAGCACTAAGAGATAACAGATTCTCATGTAGATTTATGAAACATTTAGCAGTAACTCAAACCTATACTATTTTAGAACTATGTATTCACTACAAACAGATATTTCACTATTTATAGAACTTTATTTATAATTTTACTTTCAACCAAGTAAATGCTGAACTTATCTTTTTATGATTTGATCTACATGCATATTCATCCTTGTGAATACCATGAATTAAACATTAAATGGATCATGTTCCCATCGAGCACCCTAAACCTTTGCAAATCTAAAAGGATGCTTTTTTCCTTGACACCAGTGACGTCACTGAAATGTCAGCAGCATTAGTTACCAAGCTAAACAAAGTCTGTGTGTTGATATTGAAAATAGAGAAAATACTCGGCTGAAATGGTGTCGTTAGTCCATCTCTGAAATGTTAAGTTGCTTATAGGTTTGTTTGTTTTTTTAAACTAACAAACTTTCGAAGTTACTAAGATACTTTCTTCCGAAAAAATTAAAAACTATTTTTTGTGCTTATTGCTTTGGAATTTATACAAGTAGATTGTAAATAAATTAATAGTAAGACCTTTAAAAATTAGTTTTTTCACAGAGCTGACTGACAAATTCCCGGAGATAACTAAAGTCTTATTGAGAGCACAAAAATTACTTGAAAAAATGCTAAAAAGGTTCGCCACTATCGGGTTAAGATTTGATTAAGTCGAATATTCGATAGACAATACATTTTTTTCAAGAAGAAAGTCTCTTAGTAACTTTGAAAGTTTGTTAGTTTAAAAAAAAGAAAAAAACTATAAACAACCTAAATTTTTTACAGAATAGTTTTTTTTTGTTCAACTTGGTAACTAATGCTGCTGACATTTCAGTGACATCACTGGTGTCAAGGAAAAACGCATCCTTTTTGATTTTCAAAGATTTAGGGCGCTCGATGGGAACATGATCCCATTGAATTGCAAAAATTGTCACATGTCAATATTTTTAGCTATCAGTAAGAATGACTAAAATATTTTTGAGACAAATGTGGAGATTATTTTGCCTGACAAACCAGAGATTTAAAAGGTATCATTCAAAGTGTTTAAAACATGTTTTCAATAGGTTTGTCAAAATATAAAATATGATTTTTTGCATTTGAAATAAAAGATATAGAAAGTGACAATGAAAAATAGACATTTTTTGATGTTAAAGATTATCTGAGCCTTCTTAAATTTGATATTACAAGTTTTATATTTAAAATAAAGGTTTTACTTTCAAAATAATGAGATATAATTTATTTATTTAATATTTTATTATGCATCTTTGTGTATCTCCTACACAATATTTACACATCAATTTCTAAGCAAACACAAAATTCATAAAAAAACATATTCAAATATACATAAATACAAACAACATCTACAATTTAGCACAATTCACAGATTAGATTCTCTTGAAAAATCTCATCTGACAGATCCTAAAAATGTCCTTGTAATCTGATGTTTTTCCATAATTTTAAAAATCTGTCAAAAATTGTCAATAGATTTCCAGGTCGAGGAGAGATATTAAAGAATGGTGTACCATATTTAGAAATTCCGTTAATTATTTTGAATGTCTTAATTAAATCCCCCCTCATTCTTCTCTCTAGCAAAGTTGTTAAACCCAAGGATTCCAATCTTTCTTTATAACTAAGATCTTTTATTCCATTAATTAGATTTGTTACTTTACAGAAAGTAATTACATATTTTCAAAATGGAGATAAAGACAAGTATATGTAATTACTTTCCGAACGCCCTAATATATAACAATTGAACAAACCTTAAATTTCATATGAAAATAAAAATGTTACTATTAATTATTATCCATTATTAAAAAGATGAAATATCTACCTATTTGATAAAATAAAAAAACTGATAATTTCAATATGTTTACTAAAGGTCATAATTATGTAACAATTAAATATGATATATCATAAAGATCATAACTGTTTGTGTGTAATAACACACAAAAGAAAAATGGAGCCAGAAAGCATTCCATAAAAAAGAGAAAATATTGTCATTAAATGTGACAATTATAACTAAATTAGTCAAAGTACTTTTCAAACAATACCAGTTGAAATTGACTCATGGTCATGCAAACAGATATTACATTTTTTCTAATACTCGTGTAAGGTGAACTCCACTGGACATTAAGCTCAAGTCATTTCCTTTGTATTGATTTAATTATGTAGGAATTTTTGTAATCGTACTATATTGGGGGACGTATACCGTGTTATATCTGGGGACGCTTGTACCAATACAATAAATGCATCTTTAATTTTTACAATACATATATATATATCACAAAACGCGCTATAACAAAACGCTTTATAT
>VCCN01005929.1:719339-750781 GCA_006491835.1 Architeuthis dux | reverse complement strand
TACAACACTGGTACAGCCATACTATTAAAACTCCAATCTCTATTGTTAATATATTTTATTTTCAGCAATATTTCAGTTGGAACTTATGAATTCTATTGTTGTTTTAAAAGATATAAAAAATTATTTTAAATTATTTATTTATTCAAAGTTAATCTATTATTTCAGATAAATACAATAGTTTCATGGATAATTAATAAATATACTAATTCAATTCAACCATATTAAAACCACTATAGAACTATAGATTATAAGGGCCAAAAATACTTTCTAAGTATAATAACAGATCTAGTTGGATATGTACATAGGAATGAGTTTATTTCATTCAGATTTGTATAGAATAGATTAAACAATGATGCTTTGTAAAGTATACTAATTATATTTTTTCAACAATATTCTTAAAAGTTTATCTGGTAATGATATACAACTTGTTTTGATTTGATTTTATATATTTTGCTTTTATAAATTTGAAAATATACTCTTATTCTTAAAACCCAGACCCATTTCTACTTGAAGGAACATTATGTGGGATTCTGGGTAGGCATGTTGACGCAGTCACGTGACTGCACCAAGATGTTCAGTAGATGTCACTTAGTACACTTCATGAGTTAAAATCCAGGATAAAATATAATATTATATAAGAGAATGTGCAGATCAATTAAATTGTATGTGGCACCAGTGTCACAGTGGATTCTTATGGGTTTTAAATATTCATTAGCGATTTTAGTTGTATCTCAATTAAGTTGTATCTCAAGCAGGACAATATTAGGTTAGTAAGGTCAACCTATGGAGTCCTACTGGGATTTATTATTTAGTTTGAAAATACATCAAACATTTGTGGTCTAGGACAAACATTCAGTGTCCCAGATCTTTTCTGAGATTTGATTTAAATATGTTTATGTTTGGAGAAGAGACTGTGGCATCTGATAGCTCTGCTCCTACCTGGAACAAGCTGTCTGAGTGCTTTCTAACCTTGGTGGCTGTTTGAATTTGTAGCTTCTTGCAGTGACCTCTGGTTGCACATATTCATGAATGCTTAATATAATAATTAAGACTAATTCATGAGCTTAAAATTCTAGAATAGATAATTCTATATAATAATCATGTTAATTTCTTAAACCTCTATTGTATCATTTCATAATGAGAAAAGAAATTAAGTGTCATTTCTAATGAGCATCTTTTCAAATTTAGGTTTGATTTAAAAACTATAAGCTAAATTTTAATAATTAAACTACCTGAATAAATATTTTCAAAAATATTAAATGCTTAATCATTATTCTAAACTTACAGCAATGATTTTACAGTATTTCTTTTAATAATATACACAATAATCTAAATGTTCTTAATCATATTTTACTATATAATTGTTAGCCAAAAACATTGATCACATTACAATAGAGGGCTTAGTAGTGAACATAAAATTTTATGTAAAACAAAAATGCAAATAAAATTATAACTGCATACACACATGTGCACACATGTAAATGGAAAAGTGTATTTAATCAGCAAAACCATTTCAACAATATTTAATGAAGCAGTTAAATTACAAACCTTTTTCACTAACACTTTCACTTTCCATATCAGGCTCTTCACAGCTAGAACACTCTGGCGTTGATCTGATTTCATCGTCAGAACTACTGATGGACTGTTGTCGCTGCTTCTTTCCTTTCTTATGTTTGTGGGGCTTTGGTGGGGGCGGCCTGACGCAGTCAGACGGATCAGAACTCAAAGAATCATTGCGTAACATGCTTTCAACTTTACGGCGGTTAGTCCTAGAACTTTTATTTGCAGCTGAATTTGGATCTAAATGTTGTTTTCTATCAAAATATCTATCAGTTTCAATCCTATGATCAATTTCAGATACTTCTCTACTGATATCATGGTCAGTATCCACAACCTGAATTGATGAATGATCCGTAATATACGGACTATATTTATCGGCTTTCAAACCACGTGTCCGATCACGATCCCGACTAGGAGATCTCCGATCTTTCATTTCAGTTATGTGATCCCTATGTTCTCGCTGTAATTCCCTTTGGTTATCCCTGGATAAATCTCCACGATGTTCCCTATGTTCTCTACTATGATCCCTTTTGTTAGGTATATCTCTAATTGAATCTGATGGATGTTCTCTTCCAGAATCTTTACTCACATCTCCACGCTGATGGTCTCTTTGATGACGCGTAGTATTCCTACGTCCATGATGACCGGCGGGAGTGTCAGTACTTTTCCATTGTTCATCATCATAAGGTTCTTTTTGACGAGACTCTCGGGTATTTCTGCCATCTTTTTCATGGTAATCCACTTGGTTATTCTGAACAGGATCTTGGTAATGATCTGATTCCGAACCTGTCCGTCCTCTCCGGCGTTCTACATCCCGATGTCTGTCAGATCGTTCTTCATGTGATTCTGAGCTACGATCTCCTCGCTCAGTTCTGTCACCACGGTGACCACGAGATGAAAGGGACTCTCTTGAACCTCTGTTTAAAAAAAATAAAACAGATGAAAAAGATATCAAAACAAAGAAAGATACGAGAAAAAAAGACAATTTGACAGTTTACTAAAAGCATAATGTCTATGCTGCTGATACAGAAAGAAAAAATCACATCTATATGGAGAAAAAAAACAATCATCAGATTAGTAAAGAGCTCTTAATCAAAAATTCTAACCAAATTCAAACATGTTAAACAATTTCATACATGCGAGGTATTTTGTTTTCCACTTCTCAATAAATTCATTTCCTGTAGCGCTTTCCTTTTTACATATCCCAATTTTAAGCAAGCTGTGAAGATAGAATTAAAATTAAAATTCCATTCGCAATATTTCTTAGCTCATTTATGCTGGTATTTTACTTTAGTAAGCTGCTACATAGGAATGTTAATGTTGAACCACACCTTTATCAAACATCTCCACTATTGAAAATATTGATGAGGCGGTGTGAATACATTGAAAAAAAAAGAAGAAATTCTAGATTACTGGTCATAAAAAATATATATACATATTTAGTGGTAGTAAAACTGAATAAGGCTATTGTTATAACCTGGCTATTGGCTGTTCTTGAGTTTTGCTAACACAGATGGACAGACATTTGGTGAATTATAGTAAGATAATTGCAGAAGATTTGGGACCAAAAGAATGAGAATCCAAATATCAAAGGAGAAAAACTTCAAAAGACTTGATCAGTTTAATTGATTACATAACTCAACATTGGAGGTAAAATATTTTTTTAAATGTTCTTACCAGAAGAAATCTCCAATTCATGTTGAACAATAGTTATGTGGCTTTAATTGTATAGAAGACTAATTCCTGGTTTTCCAGGTTGTCAGACGCAAAACAATACTATATGAGAAAGCAAAAAGAATCCTAAAAGCAAGAAATAACTGAGTTCCATGAGATTAGGTCAGACCTCCAAAATGCCTATGGCTCAGTGAAACATACTGATATATAGTTTTTCTGGATTCTGGAATATAAATATACTTTAAATGTACTTCTATGATATTTTTGATTTGAAATATTTCACTAAATGGCAAAAGTGAAAAATCAATGCCACGATCGGTCGCATCATATCACCATTGCTTTTCAAACTAGTAATGGAAACAATACTATGCAGAGCAGATGGCCATAGGAAAGGAAAAAATGTTCCTTCAATAAAAGGCTTTTATGTAACAATAATTTCCGAGTTGGAAGTTCACATGAAACATCTCGTGATTTGCCTGAGAGCTCTTCATTTTGATAAGAATACAAATTAAGTCCAGTAAATGATGCAGTCTACCTTTGATAAAAGTTTTCTATAGATGAGAATGAAGTCTCAATTCCTCAATTCCTCAATTTTCTCTGCCTAATACAGATTGCTAGTTGGAAGAAGGTGATGCAACAATTAAAAGATACTTTCTGCTCCACTGATGAATGTGGTCTCATCGCTAAAGATAAATTGTAGTGTACATATTTTGGCTTAATTGCCAGTATATAAGATATCACTAGCAAAGGTTAAAGCAATGTAGTATTTAATTAAAAGTAGCTGGGAGTATTCAATATCTCCTTAACAAATGTGGCTTTATACAGCTCAGCATCGAAACTGGAATTACCACCAATGTCACTTGTTGAGGAATTTAAGGTAAGCAAAGCATGCTTAATTCTGTGTAACTACCAAGACTCATTTGTAGAAAACATCCAACCGACTATCAGAATCAAAAGAAAATATCAAAGATACTGTAGAGGAAACAAGAATTCTCCCTTATGATGAAAGAAGTGGTTGATGGTATCTGACAAAACAGGAATTGGCTTCCATTCGCAATATTCGTGGCTCAAGGAAACCACAAGGGATATATGGTAGTAGAAAAGATTTGCTACCTTAAGAAGAAAAAGTGTCTCGAAGACAATCAAACAATACAAAGAAAGAGTATGGCACAAGTGGAAAAATGTCACGGAAAGACCACCAGCATGGTGTGACAGACAGATGGTCTCAGAATGAGTTTCCTGATAAAAGCATTATAAGACGTTCTACCCATACCAGTCAACCTCAAATTATAGAAGTCAAAAACATTTGATCAATTCAATGCATGAGAGAAGACTGTTAGCCGCAAGCACATTCTGACTGGTTGTGAATAAGAGGATATACATCTCCATGTATAACTTTAAGAAGTTATACATAGAAACACAACCTGCTGGAGGTTCTTAGCAAGGCTAACCAAAAGGCTGCTAAACTACCAGTAAAAACTGATTTCATGAAAGAGAGGAAAATTCTAGGTGGTACAAAAAAATATCATTGTTTAAAAATCATATTGGCTAGTCAAAGTGAATATGAAATGTCTTTCCTTTCCAATCTGAGATTATGTTAACTGATTAATGTCTTAACAGCGTTATCTAAGTTGGTTAATTGAAAAAAGGACAACATTGTTAACAGTTTCTTTAGAGGAAAATGTTGAGTTAGCCCATGCATATAAGCTGGACAAATATGTAGATCAAAGAGCAGATGTTATGATATACTGCCACAGGAGGTCATTTCCAGGCCAACACCTGTGCAGAAGTGAAAGTGGCCCCAATGACCCCAGGAAAGATGCATATGCGTGGGTGTCCAAAACAGGATGTTGATTCAACTCACAGGTGGTTGCTGGAAATAACTCATCAGCGTGGACGTTTGAAACCCCATAAAAGAAAGACACCAGATACCATGAGTGGAAGCTCAGGAGATGGACTGAGCCGAGACAAGCAGAGACAGCCAGAGAGGCAGACCGCCTAGGCTGGGCTTGAAGGACAGACTGTTGGTTCTCATTATCTCTCTCCCACTCTTCACTCTCCGGCCGACAAAATGTATCTTATGAAATAAAAATATATCCGGATATTTTTATAAAGAAGTTTTGAGTCTTCCTTTCCTTTCTCGCCAAGTTCACGATTTTGGACCCTGTGGACCAAGGGCTATACAACACAGAGTGCAGAAAGTATGAAGTGGGATGTTAAGAAAATAATGCCAACTCCACCTTGACATTAGAAGTAATATTTCAGCCTCCAAACCATGCCTCATCAGATGAAGGTTTTGTTGGAAGCACTACTGGTGTTGTTTCAGCATATGAACTTATAGTATCTTTTAAAATTGAAAATTATAAGGTAATATTTTATGGAAAAGATTTACAAAATGCATTAAATTAGTTATAGATTAAGCTCTCAGTATCACTCATGTATTAAATTAAAAGATTTGATATAATTAAATGTATTGATAATTGTTTGCAATTTTTCATGAGTGTTAATTAGAAATATAAAGAAAGTGCAGAGAAAAATGATTTTACTCTCAGAAATATTAAAAGCAGTTTCATTTCCATATATCTTCAAAATAGTTTTTTTTTCTAAAACAATAATTTCATATGTGGGAAATACAGTTTGAAAAAACTTCTGCTATCAGATAATTTAAAGTAAATTATAAAATTATCTAAACATACCTATAGATAATCAATGTCAATTAAGGAATAAGAAAGTACAGTTAGTTTTGTTAATATAACAATGATATTCTCAGAATAGTATGTCTGGAAGTAAGCAGAGTAGTCCTTTTATAGGAAAGTTAACAATGAATGAATATAATGAGTTAAAATAAACTGAGAAACATTATTATAATGAAAGAAATGTGAGCAGGAACAAGGAGACAAGTGCATAAAACACAAACTAAAATAGCAGCCTATCAATTCCAGTGATAATCTAGCAAAATTGATGAAAACATCACAAGATAATAGAAAAAATACCCAAAATAAAATGACTGACTAACTGTGTGTTACCAATAGGATACAATTTTTTAAGGTAGTCTTGACAATTACTCCCCCTTTTCAGTTTTCTAATATGGCACCCAGTTAGAAACTTTGTTCCTTCACATGTATATTGTCTTCAACTTAAGAAGCTTTATTGAACATAATTCAATAAAGCTTCTTAAGTTAAACTAAACAGTCTTGTCTATCACTACAATTTATTGAACATAAGAAAAAAATAGAGAGGTTCCTCAAGCATGAACATCAGGATATGGACCCATTAACAGCTAAATTCTATTGATAAATGGATACACTAAATTCGCTTCTTTAACTACAGAAAGCCAGCCCTGATTTTCAGGTATTGATAAACTTAATCTACTCGTTAACCTTGTCTCATCAGCAGTCTATAAAGTATATCTCCAACATTTCTTTTTCTAACATTTTAGAAGGAATATTTGTGAAACCTAAAAATGTGATCTGCTCTCAATATTTACTATCTACTCATCAACAACAGTCGGGAGAAAGCTTCAACCTATATTTGCAGACTTTTAAGACACTCAGCAAGGACTATGACTTCAAGAGAGTACGGCAGACCAGGCCAGAGATGAATATACTTCAAGGCAGTGACGGCAGACCAGGCCAGAGAAAAATATATTCGAGACGTATTTATTAATGGTTTATTGTCAAATCAAATAAGGCAGAGACTACTCGAGAACAAGACATTAGACATAGAGACTGCTTATGATCTAGCTCTTACTTTGGAGATGGCCCAGAAATAATCTGTCTCCAACATGCAGCCCGATTCTGTTAATTATTCTGCCTCTAAAATGCTAACAAAAGATGTAAATAGCTCTGCTGAATCTGTTAGCTACTCTGTTTAGTCAAATGAACAACTTACGATGAATGCCACTCAGAACTAAAAGTGCTTCCTTTGTGGTTTACGTCATCCTAAATCGAGGTGCCCTGCAAAGGATTCTGTATGCAATAACTGTAAGAGGAAAGGGCATTTCTCTAGGGTTTGCAGATCCTCAAAAATCTCCTACCTTGCTGCTCCCTCCTTTGCAGTTTTTCCAAAGTCTCTCACATGCAGTTTTATTTGAGAAAGTTCAAGGCAAACCAATGAACATACTAGTAGATACAGGAAGCTCTGAGAACTTCATCAACTCAAAAGAAACCAAGAACCTTGGTCTAAGCATTAGTCAGTACTAGCCGTGAAAGAATCTAGCAGTGCTCGCTCATCTGACACACTCAGGTAGTGTGTTGTATCACTCAAACTGAATGGCAGGGCTTATAGTGGTGTCAGATTGTCTCTAATGGCCAACATATGCAGTGTTGTTATGCTTGGACATGACTTTTTACATCAACATTCTTCTGTGGAGAATACCGTTTGGTGGTCCTCTTCCACCACTCACTGTCTGCAGACTGACTGCTATGTTTTCTAATTTGACTTCCAACTGTCAACCTCTGGAGTGACTGTGTGACTAGTTTCCAAAGAGTGACGGATGAAATTGTGAAGCGAGAAGGTCTCCAAGGAGTGTATGCATACATTGACAATATCACTATCTGTGGACATGATCAAGCTGAGCACAATAAGACTTGAAGAGGTTTCTGGATTCTGTAGCCCAATGCAATCTGACACTGAATGAAAACACTATTCTCTCACCTTGGTCAACTTACTTGGCTACTCGATAAGTAAAGGTATGGTGAAGCCTGACCCGTAAACCACTCTGAGAAACTTCACCCTCTAACAGAAGTCCATCGTTTTCCTCTGAACACAGAACAAGTGGACGCATTCCGATATCTGAAGAAAGAAATAGCTAAGGCAACTCTGATTACTATAGACTCGCCTATGTTATTGCTGCATCTCTTACTCAAGGTGGTCAACCTAGATCATTCTTCTCAAGAACTTTGACATCAGCCGAGCTAAAGCACTCTCAGTCGAGAAAGAAGCATATGCAAAGCTATCTAAAAATGGTGCCACTTATTGATTGGGAGACATTTCAGATTAGTTACAGACCAAAAATCTGTCTCTTTCATTTTTAACACTAGAAACAAGAATAAGATAAAGAATGAGATTACAAAGTGGAGGCTGAACTATCCTGTTTCAGTTATGACATTATGTATTGCCCAAGGAAATGATGTTGCATTTTGTCGCACTTTGTCAAATGCATGAATATGCCATACTCTGTTGATGACATCAAGACTGATCAGGTCTTGCCACATCTGCTGTGAAATTAAAACCCAGATTTGTGAAGACAGGACTTCAAACACTAATAAAATCAAGTAAGCCCTTTGAAAGGTTGAATGTCAATTTTAATACCTATACCTTTTAATACCTATACCTTCCACTTCTCGTAATCACTTTATATTAGAACATTTTAGAACAGTGTGAAAAAAAAGGTATACAATTTGTATATACAAGCACACATCATAACAATCATATTTACACAATGTCTAGGGCCTTAAACCTTTTGTGGTGGTGTAATAAACATCATAATTCTTCTTAAAATCATTTACATCTATTGATAGCACTACATATTTCGGTAATCTATTCTAAAGTCCCACCACTCTATTGTTAAAAAATTTTTTTATGATATTCAATCTACTTCTATTTGCTTCTATCTTATATGTGTGGCCTCTCAGTCACTTATACCCCTTTCTAGTAAAAAATACATCAGGGTTTACTACTTCTAAACCATGCATAATCTTAAACATTTCTATTAAGTCTCCCCGATCTCTCCTATTTTCTAACAATGTTAACCCTAACACTTTTAGCCTATTCTAATAACTCATACTTTTTAATTCCGATACTAACTTAGTTGCTCGTCTCTGGACTTTTTCTAAAAGATTTTTATCTCTCACTAAGTATGGTGACCAGGCCTGTGCACAATACTCGAGGTGTGGATGAACATAAGTCTTATATAATATAAGGAACGAGTCCTTGTCTATATATGAAAAGGTATGCTTAATCAGTACTACAGTGGATAATGAGTATTCCCGTTTTCTATTTGCCTTCCCGTGTACAGATATTTCTGCATCAACTGTTATCCATCATTTTCGTCATCTGTTTTCCATCTTTGGTAATCCAGCATTTGTACACTCTGATCGTGGTTAACTTTTTATGTTTGAAGAGCTGAAACAGTCTCTGCATTCTAGAGGTGTGGCTATGAGTCGAACTACAGCGTTTACTCCTCAAGACAATGGACAATCAGAGCACTATAATGGAATCATTTGGCAAACAGTCTGCTTGGCACCACAGTCCAAAAATCTCCTGATCACGCATTAGGAAGCCGTTCTAGACGTTGCTCTCCACTATGTTCATTCATTGCTGTCAACTTCTACCAACACAACTCCTCACGAGCGGCTATTCAATTTCCAAAGGAAATCAGCTTTGGCGGATACTATACCAACATGGCCAACCAATGCTGAATAAGATCTTCTGAAACGTCATGTACATGCTAGCAAGTGTGAACCTCTAGTGGAAGAGGTTAACTTTCTGGACATCAACCCCAGCTATGCTCATGTACGGCTCAGCAGTGGGTGAGAGACGACAGTGTCTCTGCGCCATTTGGCTTCTATGAGTGATGGAATGAACAGTTTGGAATCCAACAATGAGCGATCTCCTGTGATATCAGATGAGAGCCAGACGCAATTGAATGCGGCTACTCAAACTATATCGACACATTCACTGCTTATTCAAGGTCAAGCACAATTCCAATTTCTTTATAAATCTTGTTTTTATTCTTAAACAACATTCCATTCAAAACCAAGTTTGGTCTTCTGTTATCTCTTAATGATACTAAAAAAATAATATGTCATTGATTATTTTTTTTATCATACATTACTTCTTAATAAACCAAGTGTTGTCATGTTTCAGTCTTTTATTTAGGACAGTTTCTTTGAATGTAGAATAGCGTCCAGTATGTTTCTAGATTTTAAAGCTTCTATTTAAATTCAGTCAAGCTATAAACAAGAAGCAAAATAAGGGGAGGGGGGCTTTTTATCTATCTTAATTTTAAGAGAGAAAAACAAAAGATGCTGAAGCTCTATCTTTGAGGCCATCTTATAATTTCAATATAATGATGGAAAAATATTTTTTTCAAATGTAATGTCACATACAATTTTTTTTATAGTTGATCAACTTGAATTTTTATTTATTCCCTTCTTTTTTTCAAAAGTTCCCCATTGCACTTATCCTAACAAAACATTGTGAAAATTATCTGACAAACAATAACTATTTCACAAACAAGCTATTGGATTATTCTAGCTTTTTTCTAAAGGTTGAATCCATTTCATCTCACTGATAACTTAAAGCAAATGTGACTTAAAATCACCAAATTACTAACTACATACTTAAATAAAAGCAACTTATATTTAAATTATATAATTTATTGATAAGTGATATTTCCACATTAATATATTACCATAACAAGAAAAACACATCTGCAACAAAAACTGTTACTTTTAAAGCTGAGTTATCCAATTATCTAATTGAATATGCAGAGACTTGTTATTTCAAATGAGTTGGATAAAAAAGAGTAAGCTTATCATTATATACAAAGCATTATACTTTCATCGTAAACTTGTATAAAATTCAATACAGGCAATAACTTACTTTTCTGAAAGGAAGTATATGTCAATTTAAATAGATGATTTAGGAACAAATGAAATGACCAATATATGATAGACTTTGAGTGGATGCTAGCTATGGTCATAACCATAGCATAACTATAACAAGTATTAAAGACATTACTTGGAGAAAAAAGACAACAAATATATTACTGAAAGTTTTATAAAATCTCTTCCTGATAATAACAAAAAACAACCATTCTATCAGGATGAAACCATATTGCACATCCCCATATTCCAGCAAAAAAAGATTTATTAATTTATTTAATGTGGAATTATTCCTACTGGATCTCTGTGAAATAAATACAAAATCTGCAGTTAACGTGAATTAATATAAACATGCATGTATTACATGTATTTCTAATGCATTTTCATAAGAATAAAGAAATAGATAATCTGGCTGATTTTGTAGAGCCACACCATAACTGATACCAATTTTTTGCATTCTTAGTTAATAAATCTGTTTCAATGGACTATTTGGTTTATGAGCAGGGTGAAGCATTTAGCATACAATTATAGTTTAGAAAATTATAATAAAAAAATAGATAGCGATAATAAATATCTTTACATGAACTACTTTGTGCTAGAAACTACAAGTAAAAATTATTGTTGCTGTAGTAGGGGTAATAGAAAATAATGAAAATATGTCATTTGATAATTTGTTCATCACTAAGTCAGCTAGAGACAATATATAGTCATAAATTTATACATTTAGGTTTGGTACTTTGTTTCCATCTGCAAAAGATATTCCTAATTTCTGCCATAGTAATAAAATAGATTTTAAACTAATTTTAACCTCTATTAAAAGTTTTTTTTAAATTCTCATATAATTGCATATTAAACAAGTATATACAATAATTGTTATTTGTATACTGATAGATTTTTTCATTTAATTGTTTGAATATTTGAATATTTTAATCTATTTTAAATGTATACAAAATTGAGTTAGATTAAAACACTAAATGCTGATTAGTTGGTATTTGTATATCTACTATATAAATGTATTTAAAAAAAAAAAAAATCTCAAAATATTTACAAGATTAAAATACCAACAATTGCAATTTATAATTTAGTCCTTATTCATTCACTAAATAATAAAAATGTTGTGATGTTTCATCATGATGTTTCATCATGACGGCCTGGGTCGACTCATGGTGTGTGAATGTAAATGATTTTTTTCCACTAATAAATTCTCTGAAGAAACCAGAAATCTCATGAAAAAATGTAGAGATCTCAAACCACCAACAACAACAAGAAAAAAGATTGAAGCAATCAAACTCAGCAAAACCATTCAAAAGAAACAAAGAGAAGATTGCAGCAATAATCGAGAGAATTATTGAACAAGGAAAGGGTTTCAAAAAGACCAACAAAACTCTCAGTTCAGGAAAATTACAAATTCCTGGTGAGCTTGAAGAAAACGGTGACCTAACAACGGATTAGGACCAAATTGTTGATCATGCCCAAGAGTTCCACTATTCCTCCAATCAAGGACCACAAACCAAAGAGCAAAATGTTCCAGACACAAGACATCAGTTTGAAGGCTTCCCAGAAATTACTCTGTAGGAGGTAGAGCTAGTCATGGTATTTGTCAACAACCAAAAAGCCTTTGATTCAGTAGAAATCCCCAATCATCGAAGCAATCAGACATCAAGGTGTATATCAAAGTTTTACAACATATGTACAAATACAACAGCTCCTTCATAAAACTACACAAAGACTGAAAGCCCTTTCATCTAAAAACAAAGAGTAAGACAGGGTGACACCAGCTCACCCAAACTATTCGCAGCTTGCCTCAAGATGGTTTTCCAGAACTTGGATTGGATAAATAAAGGAATCAAAATAGATGGCAAACACCCAAGTCAGCTTAGATTTGCTGACAACATCATTGTTTTTGCCAAAAACTCTTATGATCTCCAAACAATGTTAAACAAGCTGATTGAAGAAAGCAAGAAAGTTGGTCTCCACATGAACTTCAATAAAACCAATGTCTTGTGCAATAAATACGTTGAGGATAGTGAAACAACAATCAAAATTGAGCTGAAGAAAATAGATCACTACATCTACTTGGAACAACGAAATCTCCATGGAATCATTAAAGAAGAAGAAATCAAATCTTCAAAAACAAGAAGATCCCATTGGTCTTGAAAAGAAGGGGCTACAACCAGTGCATCCTAGCGATAGTCATCAACAGAGCTGAAACATGGAACTTGATCAAGTGATTGGCACTCAAACTAAGAACCATGCAGCATGCACAGGAAATGTTCATGTTAAAAACATCACATGGAAAGATCACCAGACAGCACATTGTATTAGAGAACAAACAGGGTTCAGAGATATCCTAAAGGCCATTAGGAAGCTTAAATGGCAATGGACAGGCCATGTTGCAAGGATATCAGATGAACGCTGGACATTGCGACTCACAATATCGATCCCTTGAGATCATGGACAAAATTGTGGCCAGTAAGATGGTGTGATGATCAGTGAAAAGTTCAAAATATTTTGGCAACATGACACTCAAAAGCAAAAAACTGGCAGACCATAGGGAAGGCCTATGTCCAACAACAGACTTTAAGCAGTTGATGAAGATGATGATGATGGTGATAATAAGTTTTATAAAAGATATTGGATACTTAGTTCATAAGTCCATAATTGTACTAACATAAGTTTTATGAATTTAATCTACTTAAAATAGCTACAAAGATAATAGAGGTACAAAATTTCATATCAAAACCGACATATGGAATTTAGAAAGATTTTGATTTTAGAATATACAAACTTATATCCTTGATAAAAAGTCAATTTTTTAGAGGTCAACCATAAGTTTTTTTTAAACAGTAGGAATGTCAGTCAGTAATGTGTACAAGCTAGAATAAAATTTGTTAATTGGTAAGCATGATATATGATTTCTTAATATTTCTTCTACCCTCTATATAATCATGGGTTCTTCAGAACTTAACTTATATCCAATTCCTTGACTGACACACACTGTAATGTCCACAGATGCCGAGTGTTGATGGTATGATTTTGTGCACTGTAATTCTAGATTCAGTGGTATTGTGTAACAGAAAGGGAGAATAGGAAAACTAGATTAACAAGTGTGAAACAACTCCAGTAGTAAAAGCTAAATCAATGAAGGCATCCTCCAAAAAGAGAGAGAAGAAAAAACATTTCATCGGGAAAGAAGAATGAGAAAACAGAACATATTCCTCTCTCTACAACGATGAACTTCATTTATCTGTGAAAATCTTCTTTTTTTTCATAAACCAGATCTGCTTCAAGTTTGCATTTCAGTTTTCAAAAGGGTCTAAATATAATTCTTTTTAAACTCTTATAGTTTTTAGTTTTCTTAGATGAATTAATAATGGCTGTGAGATGAAAGCTATGAAAATTTGGTAAAAATGTGTTTTCTTTACTTCAGAGGTTCAGTAATTCCTATCTTAAATAGAGAGGAAAATGACAAACAGAGATCAAGAAGAAAGTAAGTACGGTGGAATTAAACTATGAACAAACAATCATACTTTTAGCTTACCACTATTTGATAAGTAGGATAGCTAGAGATAATCAATAAATAAGAAGGTAAATCAGGAGGATATTTGACAGGAAAATAAAAAGGTAGAAAACTGCTAATAGTCCTGGTGCTGTAATAGGGCCCTGTAGGAATTTTTGAGTTGACTAATGAAACCAATTGGACATGCTAGAGGGACATTCAGTGAGTCCAAATAACTTGAGTAGACATTCCAGATCAGTTGCCAAAAGAATTTTAGGGCCATTTTTCATAATGGCAGATTTTCACTGTGATGCCCTAGTCAGAAAAAATGTATTTTTCATCAAATACAGGCATATTGTATATCGTTGGAAATTTTTACATTTTATACTATTTATAATTGGATGTCATAAATCTTTTTTTAAAAATGAAACAGCTGTGTGGACTGATAGCTATAACATAGGGGAGGTATCATGGGCAGATCCAGGGTGTCTTTCAGGGTCTTCTGGAAAACCCGTTATACTGTTTTCTGAGTGTCTTCCAAGTTTTAAATCTTTTCTTCTCAACACATGCCAACCTTCAAAACCCTTAGAGTTTTTCCAAAAGATTTTATTTATCTTAATTTCAGTAGCTGATATGCCCTGAAATGCAATTTTAGCCAATCTTGGATACATAATTTTCAAAATTTTAGGGGGGAGTCCAGACCCCATTAGAAGTCCCCCTCCCCCCAATTTTGGATCACATACAAAACTTTTGAAACATGTTTTAAATAGACTTCTAGACAACACTTAATTCCAGTAGCTGATATGCCCGGAAATTCAATTTTAGCCAATTTTGGATACATAATTTTCAAAATTCTTTGGCAGAGCAGACTGCCAGAAACCTCATAAAGCCCCCCACCCCAGTCAGCTCAACAGGCCGGATCTGCCCCTATAATAGTCGATGGATCCTCTCCAAAATTTAAATACTTCTTCTGTAGCTTATTGCCCATCCTACCACGGAATTTAATTGAAATCCATTGGGAATTTGTTTAGATATTGTGTGGACAGACAGAGAACCTTTATAGCTATTGTCTGGTGCAGAATGTTAGCTAGGACGTGGGCAGTATTTGTGCGTGGATCCACTCCAAAATTTCTTAACTTCTTTCGTAATCTATCAAAAATCCCTGATAAATAGATCCGAAAATTAACCTTTTAGTCAGTCTTCGCCAGTGGTTTGCGAACCAATGCTACGCAAACTCGCAGCCCCTACACAGCTTGAAGTTAAAATCGCCTGATCATTCGTGTTTCTTAAGACAACAGGAAAGGTAAACTTGAATCTGTAACCTTGTCATCAATAAACCTTTTTGTTCCTGTTAGACTGCTGTTATTTCCTCATTAGGCACACTCATTGTTCCTGTGTTTGTAACCAGCGCTGTGAAGACATTTCAATCAAAGTCTTTGTCAGTTGGCCTGTGTGGATCTTCAAATCATGTGAGCATGAAGGTCAGGGACAAGGTGAAAGCAAATATATATATATATATATATACACATTTTTTTTTTGTCAATATGACCCCGGGTAAAAAGTGAACAAACATTAAATTTAGCCACTACAAATTCTGAAAAGTCAGTGTGTACTATATAAGAGAGATGGTTTTTCCAGGATTTCATTGCCTATAATTAGGGGTGCGCTTTATATACGAGTGCATATTATACACAAATATATACAGTACTTGTTATGGTACTATTGCTGTTATAGATTTAAGGTTGGAATAAAATTTATAAAATATACCCCATGCTATATCCATTGAAACGGTCAAGTATAAAGATGACAGCCAGTTATGACAGCCCTATCACTAAATACTACCTATACCAATTACATATTGCTGATTTGTGAAGAAGAACAAATATCAACTACAGACTGCAGTAGGTACTTGAATTGTTTGTTTGAACTGTAATGAGGCAGGAATTAAAACTGTAAGATAAAAATCAGTTCTTACTCTCCTTCTCCAAGCACAATATTTGTCTGATGGAGTATGGGTGGTAACTACATTAGAACCTTTAAGGTTTTTAAGTGTGGGTCATAATAGGCAAATTAGGTCCTTAAAGATGACTTTCCAAATTGCAGTAATCTCTCAGTCAAGTAGGTGTACTACCTTTAACAAATACACTTTTCTTACAACTCTGAAGGAAGAATGAAAACCCAGGATTCATTTTGAATGCAAAAGAAATAGGTCTGGTTAGTCACTCAATAGAAACTGTCATGTGACCAAACATCTTTTGGCAGCATGTCATGTGTGTGTGTGTGGGGGGGGGGGGTTATCGATTAAAAAATTGGAAAAAGGGGTGATTAATGAATAAGTTACTTCTCTCACGTTTTGTTGGGCAGTGATCACTGAAAAAGTCTGAATTTTAAAAAAAACAAGCGGACACAAGGGATCAATTTAGGATAAACTTACATTGCAAATTGACCCACACACACTAAAAACCTATTTAGGGGGAGAAGTTAAAAAAAACAAAAAAAATTGTTTTTTCTAGATATAATAAGGAGTAAATGTTGAAATTTTCAGCCCTCTAGCTCCATTGGGGCAGCCTGTGCACATCATACATACATACATAGCCAGCCAACCAGACCAACTTGAAAACTGAAGCAACTTATTTTGACAGTTTTGGTGACAGTTTTGGTTGACAGTTTCTAACTATATCTAACTGGACTGGCTTATGAGTTAAAGAACTACTCCAGGAATTAAAGGATAAAAATACTATAATCTTAAAGTGACTAGTGCAAAAATTAAGTGATATAATAACAAGGGGTCGAATAAAAAATAACTTCAAATAAGTTACATTGTTAGCACTATAGATTGGGTTATTTTAAACATCTTTTCTTGTTAACATTAGCAGTAGTTTGCATGCTGAGAGAGAAAGACAGAGAGAAGCCTTCAGAATGAAGATCTGGTGATAAACAAGTACAGGTTGAACCACTTTAACACAGAAAATGCCAGGCTACAGAAATTGACCGTTAACACCCATTTTTCAACAAAAAAACTCAAATATTTCCTGCTTTTGTTTCTTTAAATCATCCACAATAGACGATCCGACCCCATACTACTCACACAAATTCTTTACAGAAGTTCCCTTGTCTATTTTTTCAGTAACTCCACCTTTTAAAGCATAGATAATGTTTTATGTTTACGCTTTTTAGCACTAGCACCATCTTCTGCACCTCTTGGTCTCTTGGATGACATCCTGAAGGGCTAGAATACAGCTGAGTATATGAAATTAACAGGACTGTGTCACCAAAACACTTGGCTGCTTAGTGCTGCTAACTGCGCCACCCTGGTGGCAGATTCAAAACTTGCCGAAACATGGGAGTTGCCAGACCACAGAATGCTGGATTAAAGAGGTTCAACCTATAATATGATTGAGGGCTTAAAAGACATGTGATGTGAACCTGCCAACATGTAAGGAATCTGAAAAGCTGTGGATCACCACCCCAAAATTAGTGTGACCCTAAATGGAAATTAAATGAAGAGAAGAGGAAAAAAAGAGACACTTTGTAACAGATTGACCAGAGGTACCTTATTGGAATTAGGGAATGGTCAAAACTTGTTTTTATTAAGTGTGTGTAATTGGAATCATGTTGTTGATAGTTGTAGAATTTCCTGCTCTATTCCCAATTGATCTATTCTTGGGAATGGAGTACACATTATAGAAATAGATTGTTGATTAAGAGATGGTAAACCTCCTATTCCATCAAAAACTTGCAAACATGATCAACTCCTAATGGACAGTAACCACTAAAGCACTAGATACAGATGCCTCACTAGGTGTCTGACTATTGTGGCCCTGTGCCTGACTAAGCTGAGCTTAGTAAATATCTATTAAACATTATGTTGCATGTTTTAACAGATTTTATGAATTCAATTTCAAAACAGCCTAATAGATATGATTCTATATATTCAATTTATATTCAATAACTGAAGCTTAAAACTAATGTTAATGTAATGTAATAGAATCATAGATTCTTTCACAATCACCAAATACATACACTAATCAAATGACCTATGTTATGGCGACAATGAGAAAAAAGAACATTTTTTAAAATTCTAATTATAAAATAGAATTTTTTAAAAATGCTTGGATTTTTTGACAGTGTAGGACAACTTAACCATCAAAAATGCATTGTATCATAAGGACTGATTTGACCGATCACCGTTAAAGAAGCTACCATTTTTTTTGTTTACTTTCGTACTGCAAAGACTGTTTGAGTTTTAATTGAAAACGATTATTTTATTTTATTTTTTTATTAAATAAAGTATCGTAAACCATTTTTATTAATTTTTGACTGCCATTTATCCTCATGTTAATTTTTTGTAGTTTTTCAAAAAAAATCACAATGTGTAAAATGGTTTAACAAATAATAATAGCTTTTTTACTAAAAAGTTAATATATCTGTACCTTCATCCTGTATAAATTGTTAACTTTAATTGAATGTGCACGTGTGTGTGTGTGGTCAGTTGGTCAAGAATCACACCTGTTTCTGATACCAGTAACCTCCCCTACCAGATGTCATAGGATATGCATGGTCAGTCTGGGGGACAGAGCTGGTTAATTGAGCACAGACTTCACAATCCATTATGTTCCTATGTTTATATACAATTTGGTTTGAATAAAATCCTATTAATCAGCATAAGTGGCCTTTTCATTACAATTTTATTCAATCCTCTTAAACCTGACATAGAAGGAAAATTGTGTACTATTTGAAAGACTGCATACTAAATAGATACAAAGAACCTCCCAGAAAACCCAAGTGAACTGGAATATAATTACTAGAAAAGCATGATGAAAATCTACATTTCCTTCTGTGGAGCAACCACGTTTCTCATAGTGGAGAACACCCTAACTTTCAAGGAAGCCTGGGACAATTGGTCAATAAATTCATTCAAGTGTCTTCTATAATTTACATGAGGCATCAACTTCTATCGAAGAAAGAACAAAAAATCAAATCTATTAAGAAATTCATGAACAGCCTTTGATTCCAGGCACAAGAAATCCTTACCTCAGCTATGACTGCACACTGGAACAGAAAGAAATGCCAGTAACTGACGCAGTTGTTGCAGGTTTGGCATTAAACAAAAAATTTGGGAATCACCCTCATTTGATATTTACTTCCATAAATACATACGATAAATGTGGCACAAGGCCAAATAAGGGGATGGGAAGGCGACAGCCATATTATACATTGTTCCTTTCACCATAACTGGATTACCATATGAAGCAGCAAGTAAGCTAAAATGGTGTTACTTATGTGGTAGAGCATAACACAACTCTAGGCAAAACTGTCCAACTAAAGCTTCAACCTGTAGCAAATGCCACAACAACAACAAAAAAGACACTGGGCTGTTGTCTTTTGCAGCTCTAGAATCACTAAAAATGCAAATATAAAATCAAGACTTAAGTTAGTGGATGATGACAAAAACAATGTTACACAACAATCCCCAACACTTGCAATTACTGCAAGTAGCAGTGAAGGTAACACAGCAATTCTATCCCTGTGAAGTGTTTGATAGACACTGGATCAGACCACACTTTCATATAAGAATCCCTTTGTCGCATTACCAACTTCATATACAACAACAACCACAAAAGAAAAATACTGCTTACTAACAAAATTACCATTACAATAGTAAATAGTGAATGTTTAATGATTGCTAGCACTTCTTACAGCAACATTAATGTATTAGTCGCTAAGAATTCTGTCAATCCCCTAATTATTAGAAAATAAATTTTTACATATTACATTTGATGAAATTATAATGAAATGAAATTAATCTCCAACTAGGTGGAAATCTGTCACCAGTATCACTATGTCTCTGACCTCTATGAATATAGAGATTTTATATCTACTGCCAGGAGTAGATATCAATAATATTTAACCCATAACTACAAAATCTGAGATTTCGGCTTAGGGTACACGGATAGCATAAAACAAAATAGGAGATAATTCAGATGAGTCAAAGGCTGTGGAGAGCTCAATGTTTTGTCACTAATAATAGACGTCTCCAAAATAATTAGCAGATATGCATAACTTGATGTTCATTCTATGCCATCAATAGAGAAATTTCTCTTAAAGATTGCTCAGAATACAATTTTCTCTATTATAGATCTGTGTAACGCTTATTACTAGATGCCACTTTTCTCAACTAAATACCATTTAATGGCCTTCAGAGCTCTAGGTAAACTGTACAAGTTTACAAATCTCCTCTTTGGTTGCACTAATGCAGTACAATTTTTCAGAGAGCAATTGACAAATTTAGTTCTGATCACAAGAAACCTATGCTTATAGAAACAGGTCTGGTTAGTCACTCAATAGAAACTGTCACATGACCATCGTCTTTTGGCAGCATGCCACGTTGGGGTGGTCGATTAAAAAATTGGAAAAATTCCTCAACGGCCTTATTGGTTTTTTCACATATCATGCAAAACGGATACCTAACTGTAGTCTCTATACACAAAAGATTTACAGATACAAAGATGTATTTATCTCAAACTTAAAAATTACCACAAAGTGCGATAGATGCAATTGTGACACTAAAAGTATCTGCTACCCTCCACACACCTAACTTTATCTGTCTATTGCTGCTTGAAAGTAACAAATCTGAAATGGTATTAGGCAGCATCATCACCCAGAATGGATGCCTATTTGCTTTCCATTCACAGTCACTGTCTGCTGCTGAAAGAAAATAGTCAGTGATTGAATGAGAAGCAGCCACCATTAAAAATTGTTAAAAAACAGGTCTGGTTAATCACTCAATAGAAACCATGACATGACCAACATCTTTTGGCAGCATGCTGTGTTTGGGGGTGATCAATTAAAAAATTGGGTTATCAATTGGGTTTGTTGGGCAATCATCACTAAAAAGTTTGAATTTAAAAAAAAAACAAACGTGAATCCTGCCGGACAAAAACTAAGGGAAAATTGGAAAAGGGGGTGATCAATGAATAAGTTACTTCTCTCACTTTTTGTTGGGCAGTGATTACTGAAAAAGTCTGAATTTTCAAAAAACAGGTGGACACAAACTAAGGGATCAATTTAGGATAAACTTACATTGCAAATTGAACCCCCCACCTTAAAAACCAGGGGGGGGGGTAAAAAACAAAAGAAAGGTTTTTCTAGGAGTAAATGTTTGAATTTTCAGCCCCCTAGCTCCATTTGTGCAGCCTGCATGATACATAGCCAGCCAGTCAGACCAGCTTAAAAACTGAAGAAACCTAGGATGGTTTCTAAAATGGTGAAGCTTATTACATTTGGTCCCAACTTTTACAATCTTTACAGACCAGCACAGTTTCATTTTTGTTCTCAACAAAGTTTAAAATTGAAGATTAAAAGTGAAAAACTGACTCATTGGCATCTGGAATTGGCCAATGTTTGCTTCAACATTTCCTACAGACCTGGAAAGGACAACAATGCCACTGATACCCAGTCACGTTGTGGTACCAATGATTTGAAGAAACTCCATAATTGCCTATGTCATCCACGAGTAACTAGATTGCGCTGTAATGTATTATCAATCATCATACAATATACCAATTTCATTACCTGAAATACATAACAGTCAACAGTTGTGACATCTGCCAAGAAGTAAAAACCCAACTTCTACTCGCCACTTAGTGGAAAGTTAATACAATCTCCATGACTGTGACAAAATGTTTCTATGTACATGGTTGGGCTTTTACCCTTATCTACTAAATTTGAATACAAGCTGGTTTGTGTAGATTAGTATGGCCACTTTCCATTTGCTTTCCCCTGCAGCAACATCTCAACAGGCATCTAAAATTCATCTTCTCCATTTTTGGGCCCCTGAGTTCATTACATTCTGAAAGAGGAACCCAACTCAAAAGTGATGAACTCTACAAATTCCTCTGGCTTAATAGCATAATAAAAACATGAAATACCCCTTATTCATCACATGCAAATGGAAAGTATGGAAGAACTAATGGGACTCTATTGTCTCTGAAAACAACCGGTCTAGGTGAAGAGGATTGGGGAAAAAGTACTACCTTTAGCACTCTTGTGTATGAGGGCTCTCCTGTGCACAAAAGAAACAGTATCACCACACATTGTAAGGGTGCAATTCCCAAGTAGGATAATTGACACCACGTCTTCAAAATATACACTACCTACTTCACCTGTCTTTTCCAAGAATAAAGCAAGCAAGGCAGCACAAACTACTCCTTCAAGGAATGGTTGACGATATAGACACTGCACAGTACAAGTTAAAACAACACTGACAACCAAGAAGAAAATATGCCAGTGGATAAACCAAGGAAACCCCAAAAGTAAATAACCAACGGTTCTGGACATATTGCCTTTATCCCAGCAAGATACAAAGCAAAACTATTTTTAAAATGGCATGAAAAACTGTCAAGAATTACATCTCAACTTTCTGATACCAGTGACCTTGCCATGTCATAGAATATAAGTACTTTTGCATGTTCCCTTCAGGGGTAGAGAGCTGGTTCATTCAGCAGTAACTGTATGGTTAATTACATTAAATGCATATGTACAATTTGGATTGAATAAAACCCTGTTAACCATTGTTATATATCTATTTATATAAAAGAACTAGCTCTGTTTGTCTGTTTGTCTTTCTGTCTGTCTGTCCCCCACTTAAACATTGGCACAGCTCAATCAAATTTGGTATGTATGCTTAGTGGACTTAGGGAAAGAATTTGAAATATTTGTTTTTCAAAAAAACATTTTTTTAAGGGTTTTAGAGAAGGGTTCTATTTACATGTAACTATAATGCAAAACTGAAGCCTTACTTTCCATTCAATAAACATATGGATCATTCCACGTCATGTGGATCAATTTTGGGAAAGTGCCCCACTCGACCATCTCAGATTTTGCTCTAACTTTGCTCACATATTCATTTTAGTTTGAAATGAAGTCCTGTAAAATTTTAGCTGAATATCTTTACTCGTTCAGTCACTATGGATCCAAGAACAAGGACTACTTTGTTCCAAGTGTCGACGACCAAATGTTTTCTTCCATTATCAACTAGCAACCATTCCACAACAGGACTTCTACTGCACTGAAAATTTGTTCTCAGGGTCAACTTCATATGTAGATTTTGAAAATGTTATCAGCCTAGCTCTAGAAATCACTGGTCCTAATAGAGCATAGATATTTTGTTTAATGACATTGCAAATTTGGAATTTCATTTATTTGCACACAGTGCTTATTCATCTTTAATTAGTAGTAAGGATAAAAGAGGAGAACTTAGTAGGCAAAATATGTTAAACATGAAATTTACTGTGACAAGATGGAACCACTCCCACCCCTTCTTTCTCAGGTAAGATTTTCTAAGATAAGATATCAAACCTGAAGAGGTGATCGTCTTAATGGATTTTGCAGAAAATTATTCATTTATAGTACAAGATGCAGCTCAAGGTTTCCATTGGGAGAACAGTCAAGCAACACTGCATCCATTTGTTATGTACCACAACATCACTTGATGCTGTTATAAAGGGCCTTACTGAAGATCCATCAGCACTCAAAAGATGGTTGCTGGGCCTGAAGTGAGCCGGTTTGTTCAGCAAAGCCAGTTGTTCAGCAAAGCCAGTTGTTCAGCAAAATCATCGGATGTCAAGAATGAAGCTCAACATAGTGAACATCATGATCAGACACAAAAGGCTCAAAAAGTAAGAAGAATAAATGTAACTTCTTCCAAAGAGAAGCACATCAAGCAGCTCTACTCAAAAGGCGCTGAAGGAAGACTTCCATCTATTCTCTCAACTTTTCATCTCTTGTCAAAGAAAGGA
Source organism: Architeuthis dux (assembly GCA_006491835.1). NCBI lineage: Eukaryota > Metazoa > Mollusca > Cephalopoda > Oegopsida > Architeuthidae > Architeuthis > Architeuthis dux. The sequence continues at coordinate 726,638 of VCCN01005929.1, read as the reverse complement.
GTATGACTAATTATTTCAGCATAAAAACAATCCATTCCCTGCTTCTCTGAGTGACAATGGATAGCTTCATGTAACCAAGAAATCTCAGCTGGCTGAGATCCTTGAATCCAAGGTCAAGATGCCAGATCTTGAACCAACGGCAGATTCTATTGTCATCGATAGCTCAGCATTAATGAATGCCTTGGCACCCCAAGCATCAAATACTTTCAGTCAGTATGCAATGCGAGATGTTATTCCCGCAGTAAAGACCTATGCCACAAAGTACAAACGCTCAGATATAGTTTTTGATGTTTACGTTCCATCTAGGCTGAAGGCTGAGGCAAGAACAAAGAGAGGGTAGGGAATGAGAAAGAGGGTGACAGACTTCACCAAAATACCCAATAATTGGTACAACTTTCTGTGAGACAACACCAACAAAACAGAGCTCTTTCATTTTCCAGCAGACAAAATTGCTGATGTCCAAACAACAAATACGATCGCTGTGACCAAAAGGCACAATGCATTGTGCATGCAAAAGATTCAGTCCTAAATGGCAACAAGGTGTTGATGATTAAAGCAAATGACACATATGTGGTTGTAATTTAAGTATTGTGTTTTCCATCTCTGAAAGAGCTGGGTCTTGCAAAACTGTGGATTGCCTTTGGTCAAGGATGAAGCCTGAAATGGATACCCATTCATCAGATCTGTTCTGTACTTGAGCTAGAAAAAAACAAGAGGAATTCTGTTCTTCCATGCTTTTAGTGGTTGTGGTGTAATGTCAGCATTTTGAGGCAAAACTTGCAAAACTTAGCCAACATCCACCAGTCATTGATGATACTGATATGTAGATTAAAGAAGTATGTAGTCACCTTGTATGACAGGTCCAGTACTTCTGTAGGAGTTAACGAGGAATGACTGGACTTGTTTGCAAGGAAACATCGAACATATAACTATTCTACCAACTCAAGATGCCCTCCTTCAATATGCAAAATGTTCTGCTTGGAATCAGGCAACTGTATGTAGGTTACAGTACCTGAATCCTAGTGACTGGAGTTGGACAAAGCATGGCGTAGGATGGAAGGTTTGCTGGATGACTCTCCAACCTATTGCAAAGTGTTGCCAACAGCTGACGAAATGCAGATGTAAGATCGAATGCCATGCAAGATGCAAATGCTATCAGTTTGGCCTGAGTTGCACTGTAGCTGTGTGTGCCAGTTCTAAGGTGCACTAAATACACTATGATATATTCAGATGCCTAATTTCCATGAAAACTGAATCATCAAGTAAAATACAAGACAACTGAGACTTAAAACCATCTTAAACCTTTTGAAAATAATGGATAAATCCAGTCTACAAACACAGATATTGTGAAAATAGAATCCCTGTATTTCAAATACTAATTTTGGATAGTTTGTTTTAATTATATGAAGATACTTGAATCCATTAGCCATAATTTGGCAGCCATCTTGAAAAATGGCAGTCATATTGGATTTTCACTTTGCTAACGTTAACTTTGTAATGAGTAGACTAAATGTGAACCACATGCAAAATTTCATGCTTGTATCATCATTTGAACGATTTTGCAATTAGCTGCCCCACTATTATTATGTATGGAAAAGGCGTTTTTAGGCTTCTGGTGGAGGGTTCAATTTACAATGTAAGTTTATGCTAAATTGGTCCCTTACTTTGTGTCCAGCAGCGTTCATACTTTTTTTGGAAAATTCACTGCCTAACAAAAGGTTATTTAATTGATCACCCCCAACACGGCATGCTGCCAATAGATGTTATTTACGTGACAGTTTCTGTTGAGTGACCACAAGCATTATTACAATTACTTTTATTATTAATATTAAGTTTTAGTATAAGTTCCTGCAGCCTATATATTGACATTAGTTGAGATCCCTTGGGGGCACCTCTTACTTTTTGGTTCTCCCCACTAGACCTTTAGGCGGAGGATTTTACAGACACAAAAAAAGGCAGAATAAGTTTGTTAGAATACATTAGTAGTTAGTATAAATATTATTAATAACAATAATAAATACAGAAAGAATAAATAATAAAAACCTAACTTTGATGATTATTGAGTCACTGCCAAACTTTGAGATAAAGATCTTTGCATTGAGGGGGGAAAAAAAAGATTTAAAAATTCTTGAAGTCATGCCACATTTTGACATGATTAATGTTTCCCTATTTATACCTTAAGGTCATTTGATTTTTTTTCTTTCTTTTTTCCTATGCTTTCCCAACTAACTAACACATTCCAACCTTCTCCTACTAGACTTTTAGTGGAAGATTTTAGGCAAAAAAAAGGCAGAATATGGTCGTTAGAATACATCAATAGACAGTATAATAATAATAACAATAATAACACTCGAATAATTTTTAGCAAAAAAACAAATAAAATAAGTAAATAAATATTGCAAACATCTTTTTACTTGGAAAATGTTATTGTTAAACATCAATGCCAAAAGTAGATGCACAACTGAACAGTGGCGTACCCAAGCAGGTCGTGACAAATTCTTTTTAAAGGGGTGATCAATGAATAAATTACTCCTCTCACCTTTTGTTGGACAGTAATCACTAAAAAAGTAGGATTTTTCAAATAAGAAGCGCGAACGCTGCCAGACACAAACTAAGGGGCCAATTTAGCATCAACTTACACTGTAAATTACCCCCCTCCTAAAATTTATTTGTGGGGGGTTAAAAAACAAAAAAAGTACTGCAAGATATATAAAAAAAATGCATTCTTTATTAAAAAAGACATGGATATTAATTTGTATTATTAGTTAAATTACTCTATTTGACTACACTTGGAGGTGCACAGTTTAATGACAATTGTACTGAAAAGTGCCTGTTCAAAAACATTTGAAAATCACTTAGTATTTCTATTATTATTTCTATTACCTATTTCATTTTATAAACAGCTGTTACATATTAATAAAGTAGTAGTTTAAAGTAGAATCTTTCTCTTTTTTTTTGACGCAGGAAGATCTATTATACTTATCAAGAAACAATGACTTACAGAATTAGGATGAATGTAAAAAACTAGTCAAATTTAATGAAAATACATTATAAAGTATTTAAGGAATTTTGTAATGATATTAATATCAGAGATTCATAAAACAGGATTTTTTGTGCAATTGGTCATAAAAAGTTAAATTCCTCATCATGGAATTAAGGAATCTATTAAATTTATTTAAAATACAAGGAGAATATTTTTAAATAATAAAAAGTACTTTTTTTTAGCAGTCAGCAAGCTACAGAAATTTATAAAGCATCTACTACTTTCAAGAACAATAAGTTAAACTTATTAGTTTATAATTATTGAACATTTCAATCAAGTAACTTAAATATTAAATAAAGGTATCTAACAAAAGTTCAGTAATACTAATTGTTAATGACTGTCTAATCGGTTATGTCAGGAATATTAAATGAAATGAAAACTATTTTCTTACCTTAATCTATCTCTTGATGGCTCCCTGGAAGTATCCCTAGGTTTGCGCTGCTCTCTTTCATGGTAATGATCCCCAGGTTCTCTTCCAGTTGAATCTACACGTTTTTCTTCATTAAATCTATCATTAGAACTTTCCCTAAATCGACCTTGATTTCTTTCCCTAATCCTTTCATCTGGTTTCTCATGGGAATCAGCGTATTTATCTCTTTCCGTGCGTTTGTCGTAACGCCTTACTGATTCATCCTTAGTATGTACTTTCCCGTCATGATGCTTTGTTCCGTCTGCAGGACTACTTCGGGCTGATGATCCACGCTCCATATCCCTACCACGATCTTGCAATTGGCCTTTCTCTCGAAGCTTCTCTTTTTCTGACACAATAGCACCAGTAGAATTATCTGCAGGTCGATCCTTCAAATCTATTTGTTTATTTCCCTGAACTTCAGACAGCGAATACTGACGCTTCAGTCCACGATTTTGTATGCTCCCTGAACGAGATACAGATTTTTTATCAATATTTTCTTTTTCTGAACTTGCTCCATTATCTGTCTGTTGTTTGGCTAATATTTTTGCCTTCTTTTCATTTGGTGGACTAACATCAGTCTTTGTTGAAGCTGTTTCACTACCGGAAGCAGTATCACCTACATCAAGGGCTACTGGACGTGCCATGCCCCCATGATACCAGGCTCCGGTTTTGGCAAGGATTTCTTGCTTTTTGCGGCATAGATTACATGACCATATTACCTGAAAAAACAAATATGCATCAATAAAATATATGTTAACTATAAAATATTATAAATAATTACCTATAATAATAATAAAAATCACCTGTTGGTGTAATAAAGATCCTATTCCTACCAAACAAAACCATGTAATACAAAATAAAATGTTTCAGATGTAAAAGAAAATACACTGATAAGACAGACATCTGCTTCATAAACGTAAGCCATAAATATTTTATCAAATAGTGGTTTCTTCCCAATAAAGATGGAGATGGAGATAACAAAATATTTCTAAAATTCAACTTAGTTAATGTTGAATCCAACCATGTAATTAGATATCAAGTCCCATATCTGTGAATAGTATAAACAACACATAATTTCAAACAAAGATTGATTAAAAAACAAATAAGTTATCCAAGCGATGAAGCGAAGCGAGCAAGCTAGAGTATTGATTAAAGTCTATACTTTTCTATATGATTTTGACATCTGATAAAAGTCTATGCACGCCTAAACCACAGAACTGAATTTTAAAAAAATAATCATGCAAATATAACACAATCCTACAAATGTCACAGTCTAAAGAAAAAACAGGTTGCCCGGCCATTTTGTTAAAAAAACAGTTATAAACATAAACACTGAATTCATTTAATGACCCTTCGGCTGCTGCAATCAAACGTTATTTCAGAGAACACATTTAATATTTTGAAAGAAAGTCGTTCTCAATAAAGATCTGAATGAATACTATTCCAGGAGTAAGTTTCAAGATCACAACTACACCAGGAGGCTTAAACTAAACAACTCCCAAGAACTGGAAAATATAAAATCCATAGCATAGAGGACCGACGAGCATGGAGTAGACTGGGCGGAGAGATTGTGAAGGCTGATGAGACGGAATCATCGGAGGATTTAACTGCGACACACACACCACTAATAATAATAATACCTCATGAAAAACATGTTCAAGGACGAACCCAACAGTCCTGGCTTCAATGCACTCAGCAAGGCAGTTGTATGAAATGCTGCAGAGGGGGAATCTGTCAGAACATATTTTGCAAACTAGCTGAGTAATGCTTGGGGTATGCAAGTAATCGTGTTAAACGTAGAAAGACATCAAACAGGAACTCCAAACGACATGTTATTGGATTCAAACACAGCAGGTGTTGGGGGTCAAAGTAAAACAGGATGTTGACAGGACCCCAAAGGCTGCTGGTGTTGAGATCCGGAAATAACACACCGGCGTGGGTGTGTTGAAGCCATAAAAGAAACGGACGGTGTGGTCGAAAACAGACAGAGCCAGCTGAGAAAGCACGAAGTCCAGACCAAGTTTTCCCTGTTACCCCTGCAGCATCTCTCGTTATCTCTCTCTCCGATTCTGCGCATTTCATCAGTGGCGGATTTAACGGAATAAAAATATATATGATATTTTTATAAACACTGAGTTCCAATCTTCTTTCTTTCGTGGACACAATGAATTTTCCCTTGCATGTATAACATATCTATATATCATTGTAAAGCTCTGCCTTTTCCTCTTTCGGTTGTTGTTTGAATTTTTTTATTACTTTCTGTCAAAGCAAAGATGAATAAACGCAATTTTTGTGTCGTTATGCTCCATGAGTTCAAACTCAGCCATTGCAGTAATGGAGCCACCCACAACATCAACAGTGCTTCAGAACAGACTGTGCATTGTTGGTTCCTGAAATTCCCATCTGATCTCCAAGATGAGTCTGGTCCTGGTTGCAAGTCATAACTCGACAATGAAGAATTGAGGGCAACCATGGAGGCTCATTCAGAAACAAACACTCGGGCGTTGGCAGCAAAGCTGGGTGTATAAATGGAAGATAGCTGGCACAAATCAGCAAAGTGAAGAAAATGCAGAAGTGGGTCACCTATGATTTGACTGATGATCTGCAGCTTGCATGGTTTGACACTTGCTGCAATTTGCTCGTTTGTTTATAAACTTGGGCTTTTTTTTCGGTCAACAAACTTGCTCTCACCTCAAACTTCCCAAAACCAAATGTTCATCCCAAAAAGATCCTCCAAACTGTGTGGTGGTGCTGTAATGGAGTAATACAACTTCTTTCAACCTGGTCAGACCATCATGGCCGAGTCCTATTGTCGTGATTTTGAACTGATGTATCAAAAGTTAGCACAAGACCTCATAATTCATAAACTATGTGACAAAAACTGATGCAGTTAAGCATCGAGGTCCTGCCCCACCCTCTCTATTCACCAGACATGTCCCCTACTGTTTACCACTTTTTCTGAGCCTTACATGTGCCAGCAGGTGTACACTAATGCAGACCAGTTCCAGAATACCTTCCAGCAGTTTGACGATTTCTGTGACCCCAGTTTTTATCGTGATGGAATAAATTCACTTACGGATCGTTGGTAACATTGTGTTGATTCAAATGGTGCTTACTTTGACTAATAAAGTTGTGTTTCAGCCAAGTTATAATATTTTAAAGTTTGTGGCTCAAAGCAGCCATTTATTTTGTTCCAACCTGCTATAAGCCTTAGGAAAAATTCAGAAGCTAGGATTCCATAGGAACTTATGCAAAGGTACATCTGTTACTTGTCTTTCTCTTCTTGCTTGACAGAGAAAAATGTCATTTTTGGACAAGATAGTCACTGGAGATGAAAAATGGATTTATTTCAAGAATCTAAAATGAAGAAAATTGTGGCTAGATCCAAGATGGCCTTCAATAACTAAACCTAAATGGAATCTACTGAGGAAAAAGGTTTTTCTCTGTAGGTGAGTTTCAGGAAGTTTTTATGATGAATTGCTGGAATCAGGATAAACTGCTACTGCACAACGCTACAGTTAGCAATTGGCTAAATGGTGCATTGGAACAGAAAAGACCCTTCTGGATAAGGAAATTGACGGATGATTTTGCTCATCCTCATGTTGCAAATGCAATGCAGCAAATCAAGCTGGGATAGAAAGTTCTTTCAAATATTCATGAGATCTGTCATTTTCAGACACTTGTTTTGTTGCATGTCTGTTTTTCAGAGTTACTTTCAACCTTTAAAGAAAAAAGTCTATTTTTTATGAATACAATAGTCCATTTTTATCAGCAGGGGATATATTCCCAGACCCACAGCGGATGCCTGAAACCATGGATAATACCAAACCTATTTTACTATGTT
>VCCN01005929.1:700406-719147 GCA_006491835.1 Architeuthis dux | reverse complement strand
TTGCTATGGAAACAACTTTTTTAAAAACAAATTAAATTAAACACTATATGATTTCCATTTTATTAATTCTTTTTTTTGACAGCAATTTACTACGCCTGTTAGGGCAGGTATTTAGTCTAGTGTAAAAAATAAAATTTCATTTAGTGAAAAGAAAAATCTTACTAATTTGTCAGTACAGCTGGTTCTAGCTTTGCTGGGTCTTTGGGCAAGCAAAGCTTTGTCATCACCAAAAAGATAAGGATTTCTATGATTTTACTGGTGAAATTTCCTTTTATTTTTATTTAATTTCTTTGTTATTTCCATTTTGTTCTTAATATTTAAAAGATTCCAGATGCAGGATAGGACATATTTTGTACTTGGCTAAGTACTGTGGCTAGGCAGAGAGTCACTGGTGACGCAAACATACATGCACAGACACACAAAAATAAAGTCTGAGAAACCAAACTGAAGAGGTAGTCAAGAGGTAGACCAATGGTTAGAAGGTCTGTAAGCCATTGCAAATATTTGATCCTCACAAAATACCCCACTATTTCAGCCCTGTAACAGTGTAAAAGCTTAGAAACTATCTATCCTACCCTCACACACTTAGTATATGCCATTAAATTATGTGCATTGCCAGTATCTTGTAATGCAATACTTTCTGTGGATACCAATGATTAAAACTTTTCAAATATTAAGATAATCAAATCAAATTAAGTAAAATGTGTACATGTAAAATCATATAATACATTTAAATGGACAAGGATAACAAAACAACAATTTTTAAAAAAACTTCTTTAAATAAAAATTAAGTGAATTATATTAAAATTACAGCAATGAAGACAATAGAAAATACTACTAGGCTTCAATTTTTATCAGAATGTTCATTTTAGTTAGTAGAAAACAATGTCAAGCAGGCGATTGTCTTTTTAAGTAAAATGTATTATACATATTCATTATATCAGCTAATTAAGATGAATTCACTTTAACATGACCTGGTAGAATTTTGAACAATTTTGCTGGTAAGGAAAACATACCAGTCAATAAGAGGAAATATATATATAGTTCGAGAATAGTGGGCTGTAAAAAAAGTAGACATTTGTTATTCAGTGTAAAAGAATATATGTATAGAGGCATGCACATGCAAAAAGAAACATTGGGTTTTAAAGAGATAACTGGAAAGAGTTACACACAAGAAATTATAGAAGAAATGTATCTAACTGATGCAATCATAAACAAAGTAATGACTCTTCATAAGTATTTTTAACTATACTTTATTATATTACATATCTGAAGACTATTATACTAATTATTGGTTAAATTATCATGTCAGATTTTCTTTTCTAATTAAAAATAAGTACAATTAACATTTAAATGGTATTCATACCACATGATTTCAATTCAAATAATATTTTACAACACAAATAATACAATACAGTTTACAATAGCAAACTAAAATATAATAACAAAATACTAGCCTTCCAAGGGAAATTATATGAATCAATGCCACCCATATATGCTTCTTTTTACCTTGTAAATTAAGCAGTGGTTGTGGTAAAATTAAGTTACCTTGATGAAAATGCTACCCGTATGGTTTGAACCATAAATTCATGATTTAAAACAAACAGGTCTGGTTAATCACTCAATAGAAACAGTCATGTGACCAATGTCTGTAAGCAACATGCTGTGTTGGGGGTGATCAATCAAAAAATTGGAAAAAGGAGTGATCAATGAATAAGTTATTCTCTTGTATTTTGTTGGGCAGGGATCACTAAAAAAGTCTGAATTTTCAAAAAACACAAATGCTGGACACAAGCTAAGGGATCAATTTAGGATAAACTTACATTTCAAATTGAACTCTAAAAACCTATTTAGTGGGAGGGATTTTCAAAAAACAAAAAAATGTTTCCTACTCATTGAGGGGAGTGTGTGTGCAAAATTTCAAGTTTCTACTATGAACAGTTAGGGCTGGGTGAAGTGTGGATACATAGATACAATGTATGGCCTCCGTTCTGTCTCTACAGACAATGGACCCCCCCCCGGAACATGCCTGGGAAAAGCGTATGGAGATTCTGGGATGACCAGTCGTCAAAATCCCTCTCTTGGCCTCGCTGATGTAGTCCAGAGGAAAGCAGAGAGCGATACGTCTGGCATCAGCTTGGCTGCAGGAGCTACCGGAAGGACATCAAATTGGGCGTCAAACCGCATTAAGGGGGCTACAATCCCTGGTTTGGAATAAGAGCTGCACTGGTTGCTTTCCCAAGGCTAGAGCGGAGGGGGGAGATGGATTCATGCCTTTCCCTTTCGAAGTGAACATAACCAACTCCAAACTGAGTTTGAACTAGGTTCGTCGATTCCATTATCCGTGCCGTTACCGACAATCTGGATACATATAAATGTCAGAACACACGATTAACCTAAACCCAGCAACAGTGTTTAAACCGGTCTGTTGTGGGTAACAGTGATGCATTCTAAGATTGGCCACACAAAAAATTACGTTTGGAGAAGAAACAAGAATAAGAGGAAATATTCACACATAGAAAACATAACAGTAAAATATAATTTTGTACAATAAAAAAGTCTCTTTTTCCACTTTTACTCTCCAAGTAAATTCTGAAAATTTCTAAAGCTGTTCACTAGAGCTTCTCCTTTGACATTTTTTTCTTTGAGTCTTTTTTCTTTTTAGAAACCGTCAAACAAAACTGTAAACATAGTCAACAAATGATTCTTCAGTTTTTAAATGATTCTGGCTGGCTAGATGGCTGGCTATGTGTCAAGCGTACAGGCCACACCAATGGAGCTAGAGACTTTAGACTGGATAAATAAAGGAATCAAATTTGATGGCGAATCATGATGATGACGACATCATCCTACTTGCTGATGCATGATCTCCAAATAATTCTAGATGAACTGAATGAAGAAAGCAAAAAAGTTGGTCTCTGCATGAACTTCAATAAAGCCTATGTCATGTGCAACAAATATGTTGTAGACAAAGACATAACAATCAGGACCACAAATGCAAAGCTAGAGAAAGTAGACCACTACATCTACCTAGGACAATGAATTTCCATGAAATCCTCAAAAGAAGAAGAAATCAAGTGAAGAATCACTCTAGGTTGGCAGGCTTTCAGCAGAGCAAGCGCAACCTTCAAGAACAAGAAATTTCCATTAGTTTTAAAAAGAAGGGTTTACAACCAATGCATCCTCCAGATTGTCACCTATGGAGCTGAAACATGGGACCTAACCAAAGGATTGGCTCTCAAACAAAGAACCATGCAACATGTGCAGGAGAGGATCATGTTCAACATTACATGGAGAGATCACAAGACAGCACAATATATTAGAGAACACAGGTCAGAGAAATCATTAAAACCATTAGAAAACTCAAATGGCAATGGGCTGGTCATGTTGCAAGAATATCAGACACCTGCTGGATATCACAACACAACGTGAAGCTCAAGAGATCATATGCGAAAGTGTGGCTGGCAAAATAAAAGATGGTGTGACGATTTAGACAAGTTCAGAAGGTATTGGCGTCGCGATGCACATGATCGAGAGGTCTGGTGAATCTTGGGGAAGGTCTATATCCAATGCCAGATGTTAAAAGGCTGACGATGAAGTTTTTATGGGGGTTCAATTTACAATGTAAGTTTATGCTAAATTAGTTGGTGTCCAGCAGCGTTCATGCTTGTTTCCTGAAAATTCAGACTTTTTAGTGATCCAACAAAAGGAGAGAGAAGTAACTCATTCATTGATCACCTCTTTTTTAATTGATCACCCCCAACATGACATGCTGCCAAAAGATGTTGGTCATGTGATGGTTTCTATTGAGTGACTAACCAGACCTGTTGTATTTTTTTTTAAACCCTCAATTCTGTTTCAATGCAAAGAAAATACCAATATTAAACCTTCATATTATTGCAAGCTATCTTAAACAAAGGTTGTATGTTGTGACATGTGAGAGGCAAGAAAGTATAAACATTACTTTGAATGGGAAACCTTTGTTTTGAATATCTATGTTCGCATTTCCGGTTTCACAATACACAGGTATATTTCCCATGATTCAATGCTGCTTTAAGCAAAGCTCAACAACTGCAAGATAGCTGAAAAGAATTAAATTTTTGGGGGGTGGGGGGGAGAAATAATTGTCTTTGTCTCTGCAATGATGTACATGTGGATAGCTGAAATCAAACAGGTAAATATTTCTTTTTTTTAAAAATCTTGTTGGTGTTATGGGTTTTTTTTTCAGCCAAAATATAGACTAGATCAGGAGTCCCCAACCTCTTTGTGTCGAAGAGCACTTTCACAACTACCAGTAGTGTGGTGGGCAACATTTACTTTTCAAGTCAAAATAATATTTGGACTCAATAATAAAAATCTATTTAAGATAATGCACAAAACAAATTAATGTTTTTAGAAATTGTTTATATTATTATGGAAAAAAATCAAGGCAAGTTTATAGTTTGACTTAATAATGAACACAATGCCCGATATATCATGCAGTTCCTGTAAAATAATGAGCATAATACAAAATAAAAATAATCTAAATAAACTAAAAACAAAACTAAGAAACCCAACAAGGGAAACCAGGTGGGAAAGTTCATGCTCTCAAAGAGTTAAAATATGTAATTGTAACATTAAAAAAACATTAATGGTAGCAAATTGCAGGCACATACAAATGGGTCAGCGGGCACAAGTTTGGGGACCTCTGGACTAGATAGTTGCCTGGGTTTATTGCTTGTGGGTATTAGTAGGTACAAATTGCTGGATTCTCTGACTGACCATTATTCAACAGACCATCTCTGCAATAACGGGCCACAAACTTTAATCTGATATACAGCCTTAATGCCATCAATATTGCTAGGTTAATTAGAGATGTCCCTATCGAAGTATAAAGAAGAATATTATGAGAGGTTTTGGTTAAGAAAGGTTTGTGGTAATCCAAATCCTCCAATAATGTCCTGAATGGCATTTCATGCATCTTTTGTTTTGTGAGTGGAACCCAGAGCTGATCTTACTACCAGATGTAATATAATCAGTTTTCAGAGCTGCTCATACCAGCAGATGTAATTTATTCAGTTTTCAGAGCTGATCATACCACCAGATGTAATATAATCAGTTTTCTTGTTACCACCTGTATTACCAGATGTAATACCTTAGATTTTCTCGTCTTCTATCTTTTTCGATGGCCAGTAATTTTTTCGTCTTAGTGGTAGGACTTCAGAAATACATAATACAATTTGTTTTTCTTCATAAGAGAGAAAATAGTTTATTTTGCATACCCAAGATGGAAAATGGATAATGGAGAGAGAAAGAGACTTTGGACAAGGGCAAAGTTTTTTTCTTTACACTTCATCTAATCAATTCGACCTCATTGATACGCCCCCTGTTGAGCTGCACTGCTAGGGACATCTATCTTCCCCAGTAGTCTGTCCACTGTTTCTTTGTGTTAGCCTACCGATACTCACATGATTTAGTTTAGTCTATGTTTATCACCTTTATTCAACAAGGCATCGACAAATCACATGTCACTTCAACCAAGTCATACAACAAACGTGGCATTCTGATGTCATACAACCACGTAATATGACTTTCCCATGCAACTGAATATATTACATTATTGTGCAGATATTTCTCTTGCATTTTCATAATAAACTGAATATATATTAGTTAAATGTTAGATCAGATTAAGATAATGGTATCTATTTACTTATGCCTCTGTATAGACATATATTTATATATAGAGACATTTATGTATACATACGTATTCATATATATATTTACACAAATATATACACAGGCATATATATACATGCACACATGCATATGCGCACATATCTATATACATATAATACCAAAATTTCTGTCATAATGTAAAAGTATCAATTCTATTCTGATACAGCTTTTGCTTTGATATCTTGGAGCCTTCACATACATTTCCTCATTTTTGATATCATACCAAGTTTAGATAAATATGCTAAAGTTTAGTTGGTGATAGATACTTGGTATCCGATTTCAATAGGATATATATTTGTGTGCAAGCCACATTTTCCACATTCTATTCTCAGATTAACATATTTTCTCCAGCTCACTTTTATGACATCTCTTGACATTCTCCTCAAAAAGAACTATTAACTCAATGATGTGGACCAGACATAATGTTGGGATGCTAATCCCATTCGGAAAGGTGAGACAGTGTTCCGAATCTCCTATGACTTTCCAATCTGGATGACCTTCAAACAATGTTTTGCATGTTTTACAGAAAGTGTGTCCCAGCATGTTTCCATCCTTCACAAAATCTATTTTTATTGACAGTTTTGCAACATCTTGGGATAACCTAAGCAAGGACCTGGATATGGTTAGACAATGTGGCAAAGAAAGATTGAGAAGAGTGTGTTACGTCTCAAACATGTTTATTATCATGAAGATAAATCTTTATGCATTCCGTCATTGTGAACGACATCAGAAGAAATTTGTACCTAGCAGAGTCGTGCAATCATCTATGTGGTGGGGTGTGAATGAACTGAGATGTGTTTTGTATATCCCAGGTGACCTGGTTTGTTAAATGGGGAGTTACTTTTTTTTGAAAGGGTCAGTGTATGGGTTTTGAAGTGGGTGGGGTGTTTAGATAGTGGCTGTCTTCTCCTGGGTTTTTTTAATGGGTCTGATTTATTGCTTATGTGCATGGGTGGGTGTGTGCATGTCACTAAGCAAGGTGTGCGTGTGCATGCGTGCGTGCAGCACCTACATATAAACATATTTGTCTACATGCATACACACATATATAGTAGAATATACAAACACATAGAAAAGTCATGTTTTACAAGAAGAAATCAACTGGTAAATTCACAACAAATACAAGTGCTACATCTTTACATAGGTGGATGCTATACACTTACGGTGACATTCTGGCCACTGAGATCTTTTTCTTCCTTGCCAGTTACTGGTACAGGCTGAGAGAGAAAAAACATCAAGAGAAAAAGAGATAGAGAAAAGAAATCTATTTGAAATATATCAAACAAACAAAGACTACACAAGAAATAATGAGATTGCAGTGGTGTGTTTAATTTTTAACATTCACAGATTGACCTTTGAAGAAAGTGAGCTAGATTCTCATTTCCTTCTTTTCAATCAGTAAGTGTTGTAAATAAATAATATCCTTTCTCACCTCAAACCATTTTATTGTTCAAAGTTGATATTCATGTAGATCTTTTTGGAGTTGGGATAAAATGTAGGGTTAGAAATTAATATAATTTTACATAAGTAAAAGTAAGAATTACTAATATCTTAGATACATCCATGATGGCCTGAGTAGTTACAATGAAAAGCAACTGAAATTAAGAACATTCTAGTCAAAAATTAATAATGGTTGACAATGTTTTGTCTGATAAATGAAAATCAAGATAATATTATCACTACTAATACAACTAGTATATGTAAAAGCAATAACAAATATGGTGTTGAGCAACCGGAGAAAATGAAAGGGTAGGTTTAAGGGTTAGATTTGATCTTCTGCCAGCTATAAGGTTCTCGTAGCTTAAGTGGCAGAGCAGCTGGTACAGATAACCAGGCTTCCCTAAGGCAAAAAAGATGTGAGTTTGAGTCTCTTATCCTTTATTTCCGATCCACACTGTTTACTCACTGTCATAGACTGACAGTCTGAGTATTTGCAATGAAAAACAACTAAAATTAAGATGGAAGTCAAGCTAGCTCTAGTCAAAAATTAATAATGATTGACAATGCTTCATCTAATAAAAAAAATAAAAATAAAAAAATAATATATTACTACTAACTCGATTATTTGGATCTGATTTTTACAATATAGCATATTTCTAAGAATAGATATGAATAAACTAGCTTTTATGACCAAAATTATTTACAGTGTATCTTTTTTGATTTGATATAAACGATATTTCTATACAAATATTTATTGCCAACTACAGTATGATCTTCATTTAAAAAATAAAACCTTCAATAGATTATTGCAGCAAAGACAGGGAATAATTTTGAGTTTTCAAATAAAAACAATTTATTTACATAATTCAATGAAATAAGGCATAGTATTAAATAATGTGGAGAATTAATGTCATAAAAAATATAACAGAAATTGCTGAAGAATGCCTTCTCTCAAAGTTTATAATATTAATAAAACGTTATTTAATAAATTTGAAAGATCGTAGATAACAGGTAGTTTTTAATTAGTTAAACTAATTTTGAATTTGAATTTTTAAACATCTATAATACATGCTCCTTTTACATACTGTTTTTTCATTAACATCAGTATTTTTCCCTTATTTTATATTTTTATTCTATTTTTTTCCATTTTAGTTAATTACTGTACTCTATTTTCATTATTTTTTCTCATATTTAAGTTTTTTCTCTGATATTTAACCACTTGTCTAATTCTTGCAGTTCATCAATGCTCTATGACAAGCTGTGTAGCTGTCTAGCTTTATCTAAATACCTCTTCCTAGACATGCAGAAAGTTACAGATGAAACCATTTTCTCTAATTTTACTTACTTAATAATTACTTGGCATTCTTCATGTATTTTTCTAGTGAAAACATCTGTTCCATTTTGCTGTATATTCTGATATTATTTTTGCCTTTTTTATTTACTATATTACAATAAACAGCAAAATATCTCTCATAAAAATCAAATTTATTAATCACATATTGATTGCTAATAATAGCACACATTTAGACGCTTCAATCATTAGTGTTTGTTAATCTAGAGGAGTATTTACTACATACATGTGAACACTAATTTATAATAGGCGTAATCACTATCTTTTAAATACTAAACTAGAATACCACTTTCTTTGAAGATGTTTGTGTATCAGTAGTGTTTGTTGGATTATCTTAAAATATGAGTCACAGCTAAAGCAGTGAGAAGCCAGTTGTGTTGTGATAATTAAAATTTCATGTAAAGAAAAATAACTGAATAACTTTCTTAATGCAATTATGTTGCTTAAAACTCACAGAAAAATGCATTTGAAACTATTGTCAATAATATTTCATTCTGGGATAAAACTAAAATAAAAAGTTTGCGACATTCAACTTTTCTCCTTAGTATATTTATTGAACAGGTATATTTTGGCTCATCAGGCCATTTTCAATGTTCAGTAGACAAATTCTATTCAAATTCTTGGATAAATGTTATTATTTACTTCTAACATAAAGCAATTTAGAACAGTGAATCCCTGGTTGATCTTTATGAATATGAGAGATTTGAAATGATATGGAAAGTCACTAAATCTGATAACTTATTCTGCACATGACCAAGATTAATACCATCGTTGAAGGAATTAGCATGTATAGAATGTTTTTTCTTCTTTGTATACTGTTTGGAACTGTAGGCAAGATTCATAAAATGTTGAGTCATTTGTTTTGCTAACAGTAATGTATTTTAGACAACCGTGTTTGATATTCTATATAATCACTGATCTTATTTGAACAGAAGAATAACTAGATATGGATATATTGTGACAAGTTGAAAGTGTTATGACTTCTCTGGAAACTTGGAGAGTTGATAGAGTAAACAGGGGTGGGACTGAAAGACAAATACCTTTATCTTAATATTAGGTCGGTGAGAAAGTTCTGGAAAATCACAGGCATAGAATGTTCACAAATCTTTTCAATTCAAAATATATTTAGAGTAGCTCTCAGGACTTCACATTCATCAGTTTGACTTGCATCAAACCATTCACGATATCAGAAATAAATTGATTTCTTGTGAGCAGTTAAAAGGGTTTACTTCGTGATTTCAAAGTGGGCCTCAGTTAAGTGGAATTTATGCACCAAATCAACTAATTATTTGGAGAAGGAGCAGCTTATGGGTGATTTAACCAGTTTCAGCACAGGGAATTTGAAATAGTGGACAAGCCTTGAAGTGGATGACCATTGGAGTTAGTGAAAGACAATTTGAACAGTCATGGAAGTCAATCCACAGTTGACCAGCTGAGAAATGGCCTGGCAGTTTAACTGCACTCACACCACCATCCCAACTAATTTGGCTACAATTGGCAAAGTCTTTAAACTCAGAAATTGAGTGTCATATTCACTGATGGGCAATCATTACCTTTCTCATTTCCATATGGCCGCTGCTTCAGCTGACGATGACTCGGGTGATTCTGCTATAAGCGGCCGATCCTGGAATCTGCCGAGTCATCTGCTACTGCTGATGGCGGCGAATTTAGTCAAAGAAGCAGATGACAATTTCAACATTTTTTCACTTTCTGAAGTTAAAATGGGTGAAGTAAGTATACCTAAGTGTGGTAGGCCCCGGCCTGCTGCGCCTACATGTATTGTCCCAATTCAAGTAGACAGAAACTTTTTACCAGAACTGGACATTAATTTCAGCGACCTAGTCAATATAACATCCAATAACACAGACTGCATAAGGTGGTTGGCTAAACACCACCTTAGTGCTAACACAGCAACCCCAACTCTAACCCTAACACCAACCACAACACTAACCCTTACGCTAAAAACACTAACCCTAACTTATCCTTTGTTCATTTGTATTTATCAAGCTTTTGCTTGAATAAGAAAAAAGTTTTTTAAAAAACTAGTCTCTTGAACCACATGAAATTGCCCAATATCAATAGTCCACTTAAAAAATGAAAAAAAATGAAAATGAAGTTCTGAGGAATTTTCCCGTCCCTTTCTTTGACTTGAAATTTACCATCAGCAGCGGAAGTGGATTTCGGGCAATTCCGGAATCAGAACAGCTGAAACAGCGGCCATACAGAAACAGGAAAGTTAATGATTGCCCACTGATGAATGACAACTGAAATCACCTTTTGAATATATGCACATCTTTGATTTATCTGAACACCATCATCATGATGAAAAGTGGTACTAGTATGTCACCTTGACATGTAAACAAAGCTAGTCAGACAAGGGTGCGGCCACTGCAGCCACATCAAAGCTAGAGTTGCATAACAAATAGTTATGCTTAGCTTTTGTTGGAACATGCAAGGCACTTTTCACTGGGAACTGCTTGATCTAAACAAGACTGTCATTGCTGAAGTGTACTGCACACAATTACAATGTGTTGCCGATGTAATTGCCAAAAACTGTCCACAATTTAGCAAAATACACTTGCTGCATGGATGACCCGTGAAAAATTGTTGTAGTTGAATTGGAAAATTCATCTACACCCACCACCTCATCTGATTTGGAACCCTTTAATAACCACCTTTTCTGCTCCATGCAGAACATTCTAAATGATCAAGACTTCTGAAATGACAATGATATCAAAATAGCACTGTAAACCTTCTACTATTCAAAACAGATGTCATTCTGGAAGAAAGTAATAAATAACAATGGTCCTGATGTTGAACAATTGTTCCAGGCTTCTTTTTTGAGAAATAATAAAATTCTTTTGACTGCATAAAATGTTCAGAAACTTTTTTACTGACCCAATAATTACAACAATAGTCAATTTTTGTTTAAATGATTTCCAACATCGAGAAAAGTTATATTACTAATAACTGCTCTTTGTAACTAATTACAGTAATTTCTTCATGCATTATTAAATAATGTCTTTAATTTGTTAAAGAGACAATATATATTTTAACTCAGTTAAAATAGTTCTGAATTGTTTCCTTTGTTTTTATATTAGTTCATGTATATTACAAAATGAATAACAATGGAATATAATTGAACTTGAGAATAAAATTGCTGAGAGAAAGGGTAAAAAAGAGATAATGTTAAATGTTTCGCAACATTTTTCCTATAAAACCTATAAATGTTTCAAATACAGTAAATGGTTTTCTCTAAGCAATCACCAATATAGCACCAACAAAAGTAAATCAAGCAGTGACTTACTCTTTGAAGTTATAGAAAAATGTGTCAAGTGATATATTTATATTACTGATAGCAATGTGAAGCTATTTAAATTATTCAAGTGAGGCAAGCAGAATATTTGGATTAATTTTACTAAATTGTTTTAAAAAATCATCAATTTTTTTATTAAAAACGTTTTTGTACAACTTCTCTTACACCACAATACTAATCTGATGTCAATATAAATCTATTTAAATATGATAGATTTAATTCTATGACATAGCATTGAAAACTTTTAAAATGACATTCATTAGATTTTGAAACATTTTATATAATCAACAAGCAAGAAAGAATTTAATCTAAATTACTTTCCAAAATGGAGTGAATATATACAAGCTAAACTTCTTCAACTCTTTCACCAAAAACAAAATTCACCAAATACCTATTTTATTTGTGAATTTACACATACAGAATGCTTGAATACAAACATTCAAAAATTCAAACACATTTAATAACACTCAATATAATTAAGGATATATATGATCTTATGAATCAAATTTTAATCTATTTTCTGGTCTATAAGATGCACTTGAAAAATGATCAGATATAACATTGTATCAAATGCACTGGTATTATGAGTTGGAGGAGCTGTACGGCAAAGCAAAGATGGTCATGACACATGAGTTGCAGTGAGCAGTAGTCCAAAAACTGCCCTTGTAAAATATGTCAGATGGCCAGAAAATATGGCGATTCAACTTAACAATTCAGAGATGTTAACTTTATTGCTTTCTACTTTGCAACAGCCATTCAATGACCAGACAATAAAATAAGTCCATATGTAATAATTACTCTTATACTAGTGAACATATTCAAAGATTAATTTGTAGTTGGTGATATATTACCTTATTTCCACGCATAGTTATCCTTCCTCCACATCGTGCACATGACTTGAGATGACAGTAATTGCAGCTGTGTCCGACTCCATCTGCGAATTTTGTCTTATGACAAATTTGGCAGACAGCTCCTTCATCTTGAGGAGTCACTTGTTTGGTTTCTTCACTTAGTTTTTTTACTGCTTGCTGATAACTGTCAAATTCATCTTGCATTTGTCTGTAAACACAAAATAATAAAGAAAATGTTATTAAATGATCATGATTGTTGAAGATGCAAATGTTTTTAGTAAGAATACAGGAATAAACACTGCCAATTTCTACAACAAAGTAAGGCTACAATTTGAACCAGAATCCTCAATTCTTGACTAAAATGAATTTTGCTCCCAAGCTTTGTAGAATTTCTGGTGAAAAAAAATCATATTCAAACATATACGCAAAAGAATTAAAAATATTAGGTGTTTTTATTATTTCTAAATCAATGTGCGTAAGGATAATGGAATTTCATATCACTGATCTCATTGACCAGCAAGCCATACACCACAATTTGGAAAGCTAGAATAGTATTTGTGAAAATTAGCTAATGTTATTTTAGTATTTTAAACACCCTGGGAAGAGAAGGGTGTCATCTGGGTTATTGTGCTTTGCTCACCATAGCATGACATCATCCTTAAGAAATGATGTTGTGCTCTCTCTGAAAGCATTCTTTAGATCAGACTGGCCAGTCAACTACTGCTGGGAAAGGTTTGGCCTGCAGGAGTGTAACATGATATGTTGCACAACGGGGAGAATATCGAACTCCGATCACTCCGAAATCAGTCTCATCAATCCCATTGTTGTTTCAATCGGTTGTTGGTCATTTTCTCTTGATTTGGTGATGGTCAGTCTTTCCACGTGTTGTATCACTGCAAAGTGTGGTGCATGTGGAAAGATGCAAATTACGAAAATACAAAAAGAAGTCTCTTTTTGTTGATGAAACTGTTTGTTTTTATTACTTTCGAAAGGTGATCGTTGTTCGCATTACAGCAGTTCCAAAAGTAGAGAGAGAGAGGGAGAGACTGGTTTAAGCAAGTAAGGGGGAAGCTTGATACATGTCCACCTCTTCTGAGTGACCAACTTAAATTACTGGCACATAAGGTTCTATACTGTTTCAATCTTTTTCATATATTTTTCTTAGTAAATGTAAATAACGTCTCCCTCTTCTACTTAGCCATCTGGCCACAGCTAATTTGGACTCAAGCCTAAGCTTTCAGAAAGTCCACTCTCTAACTCCTTTCTATGTCAGCAGATCCCTATTTATTGGCTAATCAGTTCTGGGTTTCCTTTCTTTCTGTCTTTTTCTCTTATGTGTCCATTAAGTTCCGGCTAAGTTCTCATATTCCTTCTTCTTTTTCGCCCCTAACATACAAGCATTCCCACACAAAAAGATACTTGTAAGTTTCATTAATCTCCCCTCACTAGAATTCTTTTGATCTGTCCAAAACATAAAATTCTTATCCAAACTATGGTCCACAACTAGAGCATAGATAATAACCCTAAATCACTAACAAGAGGTCAAGTACTTTTGATCTCAGTTCTTCTAGCCTGCGAATCCAAATCAACCACTCATACAATCCGACACTCACGCATATATATGTGGGAATCAATTTTAAGGGTTCATTACAAGCGGTACTGCTGGTTTCATATGTGAAACCAGCAGTTGATTCCCACATATATATGCGTGAGTGTCGAATTGTATGAGTGGTTGATTTGGATTGCAGGCTAGAATAGACCAACATTTATTTGACTATCCTAAAAGGGACTTGTGATTTCATTTATTAAAAGAAGAAAAATTAATTCCTTTGAAATCTCCATCCTCCCAATATAACAGATACAATAGAGAGCACATGTTAGAAAACTTAGGGTGGCTACATGAAAATTAACTCATTATCAATGCAAAGAGACCAGCTGATAAGTAGACAGTAATGATGGTTAATTGAGAGCAGACTGGGAAAGAAAGAGTTACTCCCAGCTCAATGACCAGGTGGGCAATCATTGGCACTTAGTTCCTCATAAATATATGATTATGGTGAAAGATGTCAAAATATGATGAAACAGGAAAATGGTGCCTGCACAAAGTGCCAATTAATTATGCAGGCAGAAAATTAGTAAAACGAGAAATCATTAAAAAAGAAATGAAGTAGTCATGAATTAACAAATGGTATTAGTGAGATTTATTGTGAATGAGAGCAAGAGAGTAAGGATAAAAAGAAGAGAAGGGTGGGGTCTAAAGCACCTCTTCTGTTCAAATTTCAAACTATTTGAAAGAGCTCAAAACTTCTAACCAAAATTCTGTCGGTCAAACAGACAAGAGACAAAATTTATCAAACATTTTCCAAGGTTGCACAACGTTTTACAAAAAAAGAAAAATTCAATTTTTTTTTAGCACTTTATGTTCTTTCATTTGGCTGAAACAAAGCTATTTTAATCCAAATTGACCTCTAGTGACATTCAATGACCTTGGAGGTTAGAGCCACCTATCCTATCATCTTTTTCTGCCCAAGTTAACCCTATGTACCAATTTACCTCCAAGAATGTAATTGTTTAGCGACAATACATATCATATAGGCCACAAACTATTTCTACCTCCAATGACCTCGGGTGAACTTGTAGATCAAATTTGACCTTATCTGCCCTACTATTCGTGAGGTCAAAAAACATTTTTATACTTAAATAGCAAACTCAATATCTCACTCGATTTTGCTAGAAATTGTTTCAATTGGCTAGAAATGGCATGCTGTGCTCTTTGATGACCTCTGGTGACCTCAAGTGACGTCCGAAGTCAACCTTGCATAGCCTATGTCAAAACTGGATATCTTGTGAGTCTTCATGCCAAAGATTAGGTCAATGTGCCTTGTCATTTTAGCGTGATAGTGGTACAGACACAAATAGACAAACAAAAGCCTACATATAGATTTGACATATTAGTTTATGAAATATCTGCCATACCAGCTTAAAGAAAGAATATATATATATATTATCCTTAAACACTGATAACAAAGCATTTCTGTTGGGATACAATAATAAATACACAAACTATTTATTTAAATATTAAAAAATGCTTATTACACAGGATAAAAATAATAATGAATTAAAAATAAAATAATTATTGCATAAATATTCCGGTCAACATTCATTACAATTCAATCTTTCAAAATGATGTAATATTCTTATAAGAGGAATCAAGTAATCTATTTGATAGCATGTAACAGTCTTTATTTTCTAGGATGGACAACACTCAATCCTTTTGATAAATGACCATCCTTTTTCAAGTTCAGACAAGTAGTAAGCATACAGGCATACTCAGTATCAGTTGGATAGTAATAAGACCACAGTAAGAAACACTGCCACTGCCATTTTTTTGACATGACCAGACAAGATAATAGAAATATAATCCAAAACAAGATTATTTTGATAGCTAGAATTAACTCACATGGTAGAAAAAGACAATTGTAAACATTTTGCTCATGACTAATCACTGAGGAAATCAGAAATAAAAATCTAATGGGCATTTGATTTCCTGATAATGACTTATTAAATTTCAGTTATTTAAAACCATTACCCCATTATGTGTAACTGCAACGGTGGGTGCTTATTTTAAGCAGTCATTTAAAAAAGAAGATTCTAAGCCTCAATAAAAATGTCAAGAAATCAGCTAAGGTTTTCCTTCTCTAATAGTTCTGAACTACAAGAAGAATCCTTATGCTTTTTTTTCAATGTAAACTGATTTTAATTTCTTTGCAAATTCACTAAGAAAAAAGAAATTAGTACGTTTTGTATTTTATGGAAGAACTTTTGGTTTTCATTTTCAATTTATTTACAAGTTATACAAGTATAGAGCTTTGAAAATTACTTGTACATAAAAAAGTTATGTACAAAGATTTCAGATAAAAAATAATAGAAAAGAATATTTTCTATAGTTCTGAGAAGGCTCATTAATATTCAAATGGTTCTTCGGACGATTGAACTCCTTGTTATTTGTGTTGTAAATGTAATATGTACAAAGATTTCAGATAAAAAATAATAGAAAAGAATATTTTCTATAGTTTTGAGAGGGGTCATTAATATTCAAATGGTTCTTCGGACGATTGAACTCCTTGTTATTTGTGTTGTAAATGTACAACACAAATAACAAGAAGGAGTTCAATTGTCCGAAGAACCATTTGAATAGAAAAGAAATTATGAATTTATGTTAATTTATGTTTTTTATCATTCCAAACTGTTGTTGTCTGAAGCTTTGAGATTAAGTATTTTTATGATTGCACAAATCATTCAAACTAATATGCTCATTTTTGTTGCTTTTATCAGAGCCTTTTAGCTGATATTTCATTCGGTCTTCCTTAAGTGTATTTTGACTTTGAGTGAAACCCAGTAGATAGCAAATATAGATACCTTAAGGATGTGGCTTTGAGAATGTCTCCAATAAGGCCTATATTCTGGCTCAGATCTGTACATGATATCTCCCTATCCTAGCCCTCACCAGGAGGAGGTTCAAACATTATTAGATCATATAAACACTATTAAACATTAATACGGTTTAGAGCAATAAGAAAGAGCATAACAAACTTGCTTTCCAAGATAACAAAATGGCGCAAACAGAATGTGGGTTTAAGACATCCATATGTAGGAAGTCAACATATATGGGATTATACCTATATTTTTTATTTCAATTACATATTCTGTGTAAAGAAAAGATTTCATATAGTTTCTTTGTAATTGCTTTTTTGAATGAAACATCCCAGTATAGTCCAGTTGGATTTCACCAAAAATGGTCAAACCTGGAAGTAAATATACCATTAACAAATTTGGTACAAAACGAAGCAGGATTTTATGTAGAATAACAGGGGAAAAAAACAAGACATGAACCTTTGGGGAAATCTTTTTATAAGCATAAATGTAAAAGGTGTAGTCCAGGGGACAGCAAGGCCTACCCCCCAACCCCAGGATCCCATAAATAGGGTACCAAAATGTTCCTTAGGATGTCCTCTTTCAGAAAAAAAGAACTACCTCATTTGCATAAAACAAAATGGCTGCCAGCACACACCAAAAAAAACAGAATTTCATATCTCATCTCCCAATTGACATATCTGAGTACTTTAAAAGACTAAATCATGGTGTTTTAGACATGAGGAATTCAAAAATACACTTTATTTTATTTTATTTTAAATTAATTTATAGATATTTCAGCATTCTACAAGGAAATTTCAAGTATACTTTATAGGCCAATGTCTATGGATTGTAGACAAAATTCATGAAAGAGATCATATATATATTGGGTGAATATGTCTGTGTATCTTTTGATGTATGTATTGAAAAAAAAAAACAAGGAAAAAGAGCGTACATTAAAAAAATAATTCCCCTCAGATTTTATGTGTATCTTCTAAGGTACGTATACCTGTAGTACAAAAAGATCCCCCAAATTTTAGATATCCTGAGAAGAGAGCAAGTTCGTTGTGGGGGGAGTGGGTGACACCATGAGTTACCGCCCCAGGTGACACCAACCCTAGATACACCACTGGATCACACAATCCCCTGAGAGGAAATAACTAAAAGGGACCAACAATGGAAAATGTGAAACAAATGGTATACATGAGTTTCTCACAAAAGGACTGTATAAATAATCAAAATTAGAATTGAATGCATATGGGAGATAATGCTGAGCAGATCAATATTTGTTCTTCTATATTAAAAAAATTAGCATACATGCAGAGTTATGCATTATATATTGTTGTATTTTTTTTCAGTCTAGCTCAAAATATTCTTACTATTTGTGAGTGTTTCTACAGAGGAGGTAAAAAAAAGTACTTTAAAAAGTACATTTAAGGACTATCAGATGTAATATAAATCCAAATAAGGCATAAGAAAATATTGGCCAAGACATTGATCGAATCAACAAAAATGAGGATATTAAACTGAATAATTTATGGAATGATAATCCAAACTGTAAAATGACATTTTTCTAGGAAAATTAATTCTTCTAAATGCAACCACTGCTTCATCAATTGATTTACGTTGGTTAGGGTTGTATTATTTCATACAGT
>VCCN01005929.1:671893-686863 GCA_006491835.1 Architeuthis dux | reverse complement strand
GGGGGGGGGCTGAGAAACCTTGCTACACGACTGGCCTCAATACTATCAACAAAGGACATCTATTTAACAGACAACAAGCAATAATCAAAGGGAGAATATTGCTATGAAACTTGACATTCCCAAATACAGTGGAGGCAAATAAGTATTTGGAGACTTGTAAAATATTCATTTAATATACTTCTGATGCTTACATTACCTTTAAATTTACATAAATATATTTTGAAATGAAATAACAATTGCTAAGAAAAGAACACATATTTCCAAACATACAATAGAGAATAAAAAATAAACAAAAGTAATGGTGGAAAAAAGTATTCAGACACATTGATTTCATATTTCAATAATTAACTGCTTTGCCCTGGTTTGCAATTACTGCTCGGAGATGTTTTCCGTAACCCTTCCCAACATTCTTTTGAAATCTTGGCCCACTCTTCCTTGCAAACAATCTTCAAATCATCAATGTTTCTGGGGTGCCTGTGATGAATTCAATCTTTCAAGCTTCGCCATAAATTTTCATTTGGATTCAAGTCAAGAGATTGATTAGGCCACTGAAGTACCTCTACATTGTTCTGAACAAACCATTCACAAGTTACTTTAGCTGTATGATTCGGGTTGTTATCTTGTTGAAAGATCCAACCCTCTTCAAGCTCCAACTTTTGCACCAAAGAGATCAAATCAGCTTCCAAAATACTCTAATTCATCGCTCCATTCATGGTTCCTTCAATCACATGATGTGTCCCTGTATCATTGAAAGAGAAATACTCCCAAACCATGATACTTCCACTTCTGTGCTTTACTGTGGGGATGATGCTTTTTCGATCATAGGCACATCCATCTTTTCTCCATATATGACGTTCTGGGTTGTGGCCAAAAAGTTCAATTTTTGTTTCGTTTGAACAAAGAATGTTCTTCCAAAAATAATTAGGCTTCTCTAAATGCTCACAAGCAAAATTCATCTGAGAATCCCGGTGTCTTTTTTCCAACAAAGGTGTTTTCCATGCGGTACAGGATTTTAAGCAATTCCTGTGCAGTTCATTACTAATAGTTCTTTTAGCAACCAATGTTCCAGCTGCTTTTAAATCATCTTGGATCTCCTTTCAAGTTACCATTGGATTTTCTTTTACTTTTCTTAGCATTTTTCAAGTTGCTCATGAAGAAATTTTCCATTGAGTGCCAGTTCAAGGACGTTTTTGGCGGTGCCAAATTTCTTCCACTTCAGAATAATCGATCCAATGGTACTGACAGGGACATTTACCATCTTGGCAATGTCCCTGATCAAACCTTCATTATTAATTACTTCATTCTTTTGTTCAATTGAGAGCTCCTTTCCTTTAACCATGACAGCCTCGTTGCAAGAAGGTGAAGCTGTGAACGATGACTGTGATGGCATCATTGAGGTATTGCTGGAACATTCCAAAAGTTTATATGCAGAAGCAGAAAGATCTAGACCTCCATTCCTTCTTAAATAACATTTCTATGGTAATTTTTTAATAGTGTCTGAATACTCAATGGTGTCTATGGACTTCATTAGTTATTAAAGAGTTTAAATTCATGCATGTAACTGAATTAAAAAATACAGGAATTTTTAAATACAAATTTAAGAATGTATCTTAAAAAAGGAAAATGACAAACAACTTTTGTTGTCCAGACATTAGAAAGTTCTAAAAGTTCCAGGTGCAGAATGTTTGCAAACATTTTCAATTCAGGGAATATATATATATATATTGGAGTGACTCTTGTCCTTCAGAATCATCAGTCTCACATGTATCAATGCATTCACAATGTCAGAAAAACAGCAGTCATGTTAGTTGATTTCAAAGTCAGCCCCAGCTCAGCCGAATTGAAGTATCAAACTAACCAAACATTTAGAGCAGGAATAATTGGCCATACAACAACTTATAAGTGGTTCATCCAGTCCCAAAGATCAGATAGGCCTCCAAGTGAACAACCATTGAAGCTGAATTAGGATGAATTGTGCCAGTTCACAGAAGCCAATCTACAATTAACCAGCTGAGAAATTCAACTCTACCCACCTCACCATCCTCTGTCATTTGGCTGTAATCAACAAAGTTCTTAAACTTGGAAATTGGATGCTGCATTCACTGATGGAAGACAACCCACATCTTTGATTTCTATAGAGTGAATACATGCATAGCTGAACACCATCAAAAAACAAGCGGGCACAAACTAGTGACCAATTTAGCATAAACTTACATTGCATATTGAACCCCCCCACGAAAAACCTATTTAGAGAGGATTTTCAAAAAACAAAAAAAACGTTTTCCCTACTCATTGAGGGGTATGTTCGTGCAAAATTTCAAGTTTCTACTATGAACAGTTAGGGCTGGGCAAAGTCCGGATACATAGATAGATACATAGAGTTGTACTGTAAAAGATGAGACAAAGCGGGATTGTAGTGTAAACATGGAATTTTATTGGTTATATGTTTTTTCCCTACATGTTTTGAAGAATTTTCATCATCGGCGGATTGGATATAAATCGAAGTTAAGTCTTTTAATAACGATGTAGTGTTGGTAAAATTGATAGATAGATACATATATATATATAAATATAAGAACACATGAATAACCTTAACCCAGCAATAAACCAGTGTTGTGAGTAGCAATGATTGGGTTAGAAAAAAAACAAATCAACATTTACATATTTCTGTAACTGTACTGTAATGTCATTTTTCTTCAGCTTTCAAATTATATGAAATTGCAATGCCATAATTCTTGAAATTCATGTAAGGTTTCCTCATTAACTTGAAACTATAACATACTAACAGCATCACTTCTTGCAAGATCATTATGGTTTTTAAAAAAAATAATAATTAGATTAGTACTTGAATGGGTGTTGTAAGCAAAAAACTTATCTGTTATAGGAGTCCAAGCTCAGAATATGTATGATGAGAATTGTATCTCAAATAGATATCATGTTTTTGCATGATATTTGTTGTATATATTATATTACTTAATACCTATACTGGGAGAACTGGTGAGGATCAAACCCACTAACGGCAGCCAACATGATTAGCTTGCTTTAGTTGAACTTTACTAAAATGTTTCCCCTAGTTGATCTCTAGGTGGAAGTTATGGAATAATCCAATATGGATATAAAAGCACTAAATTATTCCTAGAAGCTGTTCCATGACGACACATCACTTTAAATGAGTCAAATCCATACTTTCCATCAAAAGAATATCTGTACTTGGTTACAAAATCAGTGATGGATTAGTTCGGCCAAACAAATCTAGGTGGCAGCCTCTTCTCAATCTTGAGATACCTACAAAAATGGCATCTCTGAAGGGAATTTTGGGCATCCTTGCTTATTATGCAAAGTGGATTCCTCGTTTCTCAGATCGTGCCCAACCCCTAATAAAAGCAAAGAGTTTTCCACTCAATACTGATGCTTGTGAAGCATTCATCAGTTTAAAACAAATGCTATGAATGCTGCATTACACTGTCCTGACAAGTGATAGAGTATGATGCCTCGGATCTTGCTGTGTCAGCTATATTGAATCAGTCTGGGTGACCTGTTGCATTCATGTCATGGACCCTGAATCAGCACAAAGTTCATTACCCTACTATTGAGAAAGTGGCTACTAGTATGATTGAGGCTGTGAGAAATAGTCTCATTTTCTATCTGGTCAACACTTCACCACCGTGACAGATAAAGGATCTGTAGCTTTCATGATGAATAATCACAAAAGGTCTAAAATTAAAAGAATTTCTGTTATGACATTCGTTATCGCCCTGGACGCTACAGTGTTATTGCTGATACACTGGGTCAAGCCTACTGCAATGCTAGCTTTTCACCATCACTCAAAAAAATTGCATCATGACTTGTGCCATCCTGGAGTCACTCAACTATCTGAGAGCTAAAAACATGCCCTTTTCTACAGATGAGTTCAAAGAAGTGTGTGTATCTTGTCAAGCATGTAGCGGAACTAAAATCATGGTTTGCCTCATGGTAGGCTTATTAAGGCTACTCAAGCTCTAGAGCGCTTAAATGTGGATTTCAAGGGTCCACTACCATCAAGGACACACAATAAATACCTGTTTGTAGCAGTAGATGAATTCTTGTGGTTCCCATTTGCAATTCCATGCAAAGACACATCATCCAAGACTGTCATTCAATGTTTAGAATCAAGATTCTCTTCATGCAGGTCACCTAATTATATCCATTCAGACAAATGTTAGGCTTCTTAGCTAGCGATGTGCGGGAATACATCTTGCTGCATGGAGTCGTCTCCAGCAAGACAGCCCCTTACCATCCACAAGGCAATGCACATATCGAACGATACAATGGGATCATTTGGAGATCTATTTGCCTTGCCCTGAAAGCACAAAACTTACCTGAATCACATTGGGAGTTGGTGCTACCTCAAGCTCTGCACAGCATCAGGTCTATGCTATCAACTGCTACAAACACATCTCCTCACGAGAGATTCTTCTCATTTTTACGACGGTCATCAATGGGAGGGTCCCTTCCATCCCGGCTATTAAAACCAGGACCAGTTCTTCTATGCCAGTTCATAAGGCACACTAAAAATGATCCACTGGTGCAAAAATGGAACTATTGGATGTGAACCCTAGCTATGCACTCATCAGATATGATAATAGCCGTGAGTCAACAGTGTCACTATGTAACTTGGCACCTTGTCCGTCACAAATGCCAATAAATGAAGTGAGTGGGGAAGATTCATCAACTAAAGAAACTCCTTCCCGAGTATCTACATTTCCAGCAACTGGAAATATTTTCAAGTTGAATAAAGCCATCGTTTATGGGAAAGATTCTGTTTTAAGCAGATTAAATTTGTAGAAGTTTGTGAAGTTCAATACAGTGATTGGAATGACAAGGGAACAAGTTTAAGTAAGAAAATAATAGGTGCAATGCATCGTTCAGATTCGAACCTGAACATAACCATACCTTAACTAGCAAGATTGAATATTACAGGTCTCTGGGTTGCCAGGTCCAGGAAGGTTGATTGATAAATTTAGCCACCTGCTTTGCCCAAAATGTTGTTTTAGCCAAAAACAAATTGGGAAGATATATTCTTTTCAAAAGAGAATGAAGTTAAGTAAACACCTTAAAGTTTCTAGGTTAGCAAATACTTTCTAGACATAGTTTCAGGAATCATACAAACGAGTGTCAGCGTTATTAATTACTTCTGTCATGTTGAAAATCAGAATGACCACAATTTTGGTGAGTTTCCCAGGGAATTAGATAAGGAATAAGATTGACAGCTAAAAAGGTTCCATTCATTAGTCTATTATCTAATTACCAGCAGCCCGAATGTTTGGAATGCCCAGAGTCAGACCACAAAGCAAATGAGGGATGACATTAGATTTAGAGCTTACACATAAGTGAAATCTAGTGCCTCTTGTAAAGATCTTCGGAGTGACACGACGCCAAGGCTAGACACAATTTTCCAACCAACAACACAGGCCACTAGACTTTTCTGCATCGACAGCTTGTGAATCTAAAGGAAAATACACTGAGTAACAACAAATTTGCAAGCACAAATTCTTTTATTAGAAATATTATTTCTTCTTTCCTCAACATATACACATTCAGTTAACTACACAATGTAATTGCTGAATTAAAAAATACTTCTTTCCCAATATGAGTGTCAATATTTTTCCAGTGATTCTTGCTTCTTGCTATCAAAATAGGTCGCCTGGCAGTAAGTAATCGACCACAATTCCCAAAACCCATGGCATAATGGCAAACAAGCAAACAGCTTCTAAAACACAAATCATAAATGGCAAATAAGCAAACACCTTCTAAAACCCATCGCTTAATAGTAAATAGCAGACAAGTTCTAAAAACCAAATCATAATGGCAAAAAAAGCACACAATTTGTAAACCCATGGAATAATGGCAATTATCAGACAGCTTCTAAAACCCATGGCACAATGGCAAATAGTAGGCAGTTACTTGAACCCATAGTATAATGGCAAATAGTAGACAGCATCTAAAGTCTATGGCACAATGTCAAATATCAGACAGTTTCTTACACCCAGGGCATAATTGCAAATAGCAGCCAGCTTCTAAAACCCATGGCATAATGGCAAATAAGCAATCATTTTTTTAACACAGGGCATAATGAAAAATAGCAGCCATCTTCTAAAACCCATCACATGATGGCAAATATCAGCGAGCTTCAAAGCCCATGGCACAATATCAAAAAGTACACAGCTTCTAAAAGCTATAATGGCAAATATTAGACAGCTTCTAAAAGCTATAATGGCAAATATTAGACAGCTTCTAAAACCCATGGCACAATGGCAAATAAGCTTCTAAAACCCGTGGAATAATTGTAAAAGCCATGATGATGTAAATCTCTTTCTAAAATATGCAGCGCAGTAGGTAGAATATAACTGCAAACAGTGAACTAGATGACTATACCTAACGCCCATGTAAACCTATCTTATCAATAGTAGCAAGCACTTAAAATGGTTGTGGCAGTATAACATGTCTTCTTAAAAATTAAAACTGAAAAGATAGCAAACTCTAAAATTTAAATTTAAAAATGTATGATTGCGTATCAATCAGTGGACGATGGGCCAGATAAATGCCATAAAAAAGCTTGAAATATTGGAATTATCTATTTTATTACATGAATCAATGAATAAGGCCTGCTAGAAAATCAGTTGTGCTTAACCAAAGATGCCAATTTGTTATCAAAGAACTGGATTTAGTCGCAACTTATTTCAATCAAGGCATCTTTTGAATCTAATAAAAAGACACAAAGAATATTTAAAACTTAAACAGTAAGCATATTATCTCAATATTTGCTCGCCGGCCGGTCAATATCCCTTGGCAGGCCGGATCTGGCCCGTGGGCCATAGGTTGCCAATGCTTGAGATAGAGGAACAAAGTGGTTGTCCAATGTCAAAAATAAAAAGAAATTTGTATTTTATTTCTACTGTACTTAATAAGCCAAACAAACTTTTTGTCCAACCAAATAATATCATGGTAAAAAAATTACATAAAAGAAAATAATTATTCTAAATTGGTGTATTCATGTCTATAAATTAGGTGATGCTACTGTATATATATATAAATCATCATCATCATCATCATCATCATCAGCCGTTATAAGTCCACTGCTGGACGAAGGCCTTTCCCATCTCCTTCCATGACAACCTATCTTGTGCTAATCTCTGCCAGGTCTTACCGGCAAACTTTTCTATCTCGTCCCTCCATCTTGTGTCTGGCCGTTTCCTACTTCTTTTACTATCCCATGGGCACCAATCTGTTAATCTTTTCCCCCATCTATATGGAAAAATAGGAAGGAAATCTTGTTATAATTCACCAAAAGTCTGTCTGTCTGTATGTGTGAGTTTACCACAAAAACCACACAACATAACCCCAATATGTTTTTAAGGAGGGGGGGGGGTGATTTATAATGCAAATTCATGCAAAAATGGACACATTTTTGTGCCTACTTTTTCAGCTTGCTGCTGCTGCTGAAAAACTGATTATTTGCAGAGCAGGTGGAGCTAAATCTGACCAACGGTTCAAAATTAACGACCACAAATATTCATTTATTAGTGAAATTTTTATTTTTCATCCTACATCAGAAACAATGGCATTTTGGGAATTTACAGATTATTCAGGAAAAAATTGATGGCAATTTGAAAAATGCAAGCTCAACACTTGACCTCAAAATGACCTGGCTCGTAACTTTTGAACTGTTGGTCAGATTAGAGCTAAAAACTTGGGAATCATGTTTTTTGCCCCAAATCTACCCCTATGCCAGTTTCAGCAAAATCAAAGAGGCGGTGGTGTTTTCTATTGGGTGATTTGTCCTGGAATCATCCAATTACTAGTAACCAGGGCTGTTGAGTCGGTACACAAATCTTTCAACTCTGACCCTGACTACAGTCAAGATTCAGTTTTACCAAATTAAGTAACAAAATTATGAAAGAATATTTTTCCATGCAGTATGAACTGCTTTGACTGAATCTGACCTGCGTTTCTTTTAGAAATTTTTCATTTTTGAGAAAAAGTAACTTCTATAGAAGCAAGTGAATTGGCTCTAAAGTAGGCAATCGATTTACAATGTACGTATAATGTAAAACAGGACCCTGACTTTGTGTCCCTCTTTAATCTACTAAAGTTCAAACTGCATATGAAAAATATTTTTTCATAATTTTTTACGTAATTTTTTAAAACTGAATCTTAACCCCAACTCCTCTATTTGTAATTAGACTAATTATATATTTCCTATATTGATTGAAAGCACACAACAAACAAGGCATTTCATTGTTGCCAACATGAGCCATCAGGCTACTTTCCCCTTAATGTCAGATTTCATTCTCTTAACATGGATGAAAAAAAAAAAAAAAAAAAAAAAAAAAAACCTTAAACGTCATTCATTAACTTATTCTTCCAGAATTTGAACTATGCTGGAAAAAATTTCACTCATTTTTTCGTAAATCAAATTTTGAGAAAAACATTTTCTCATAATGAAAAAGGTTTAGATTAGTTTATGAATTGTTTTGGTTTTACTCCGTTGCTTTCCAAGTCTGCTATGTTGTTAAAAACTTCTTTAAATTGTAGAGCCAGGAAGAAAGGAAAGACAGCAGTCATTTTTACAAAAGCAGCCACTTTATATTCTTTAAAACAAATCCATATACAATTTCATAATGACATTGTTCAAGCAGAAAATAAGTTTTTTAAAAGTGCTCTTTTAGGCTGGAAAATAGAGCTTTAAGCAATATGATCTCTTGCTTCTACAACAAGGGTAAGTGATAAATCCATTAGTTAAAAATACTAAAAACATTTAACAGCTCATCTAAAAAGTAAAATCCTACTTTACTCAAGCCACAATATGACCTTACTTTAAACACTTTGTCATCTTTCTGACACATAAGTACTTGAGTAAACATCAAGAAAAGTTTTTAAAAACATTATCGTATGATTTGAAAATAAAACACTGAAAATGGGGATCAACACTGAACCATAGCTGCTTGAAGTTTCCGAGGGAAAAACAAATGAAAAATCAATTGAATGACTAAAACTTATCAAATCTTCTCATTCAGTATAAACTGGCTGTTCTATACTTACAAACTATGCAAAATTGTTGTCAAAATAATGAAAAATATGATCAAGAAAAAAACAAGTGTGATTCTCTGTATGTAAAAACACTACTGCAAAATGTTTGTTTGGCCTCCATTGCTGACATCACACTTTGCCACTCTATATCTCATTAATTAGAGCCAACCAATCAGTACTAATCTTGAAATGGGGGGGGGGGGGATCAGCATGGAATCCTTTTCCCCTCCATTATTTTATTGGTTACAGTTCTTAACCAATCTGTGATAATCTTTTGGTAATTTTTAACATGTAAATCTGGCTGGGAGTGAGAGTATCCTCAACTGCATGTCTATACAATCAAAGAAAAAAGTTTTAGTGATTGTTTTTATTATAGCTAAAGTCTTGGGGTGTGGAAGGGATCCATAACTAGTTTTGTTGACACCTCCAACAATTCTTAAAAGAGAGGGTCTTATGAACCCTAATTAAGCCAGCCTAGAGTGCACACCTGTACATGTTGGCTTTTCCAGTCCGGTTTTCTCTCCCAAGGTAATCCAGAAGTCATTAGGGTATCACACTGAATCTTTGCATATATAAGTCATTTCTGTGAAACTACTTCTTTTCAATTTACAACCAAAACATATTAGTTTTGATAAACTAAAATGAAAATTTATGTAACAGAATGAAATGAGTTATCCAAATTTTTGAGATAAAACATTGTCATTATTAATTTTTGACTTATTTTTCTTTCATCATATTTTAGTCGCAACATTCAGGTCATTTTTCATATTCTCCAATTGTTAAGAAGAATGAAGCTGTATGACTAAATTAAGTCAATAATAATAACTCCATCTAAAGAAATTGGACAACTTAAGACTATTATGTCTACTGCTAATAGGTGTAAACAAACAATATAACATGGAATAAAATCAGATAAGGAAAAATGTAACTAAATTTGATTGACATCTGGTTAGCTTCTATAGCCTAATCTATAAGTACTGGTCATTTCAGATGGGCTTCCAGAGGTGCAGGCTCGGGCCTCATTGGAGGCTAATTCTTTATTTTCTGATCTATGCTGCTTATTTAACGGTCATAGAATGTTAAAGAAGAACCTGAGCATGGCAATAAAAAGCAACAAAAATAAGAGGGAAGAAAAACTATGAAATAAAATCGGTTAAAAATTATTAAAAAGTTATAATGTATTTGTGTTGAAAGAAATGTTCAAATATACAGTTTTTCATAGTCCAAATAATATACGCTATTATAATATAGGAGGTATACATAGGAACTTAATTTATGCTGCTTATCAAGGATAATCAAATTTTGATGGTAGCATCCTTGTTTTGATTAAATTAAATTTTGACTAAATTAAAACTATGTGAAGCCTCCCCAAATCTTCGGATGAATCAAATTTGGGTCCCCAAAAACGTTATTGTGCCGAAAGTTTGTTACTGCTATAACAAACTAATTGTGGGGAGGGAGTGGTCGTCAAAGCCAAAAGTTTGTTACACCTGATGGTTGCCCCTAAATAAGAAGTAAGTTCGGTAGGTCGCCGCAGTTAACGAACAGTTCGGTTGCCCCTCATTCTATTTTCGACCTTACCTCTTCACGCAAATGACTTCAGTGTTAGCATTCAGCATCTATCTGGGTATGGCTTTGTTGACCAAGCAATGTCACCTCCTAAAACACCACAGCCAGCCATCACTGCATTTGAAATTCTCATGGCCTAAACGAGCAGCCAGCCTCTCTGCAACATGCTGAATATCCAAGCCTCGGGTTGGCATTCCCTCATCTCACTCTGCTTGTAACACTGAAAAACTGCTTCATCGCCTTCAAAGGGTAGCTTCTTTGACCTAAATAATTCTGCGCCCTTAGGTCCAGACTCTAACTTCTTGGTGCTCTCCTTGATCTTGTGCCTAGTCTTCAGAATGTTGTGGATCATGGTCTTTTTGAGACCATACTTTTCCATGAGCTCTGCCTGGCTCTAGCCACGCTCATGTTCCTCAATAACTTCCAGCTTTGCCTTCAGAGACAATATATTCCTTTTGTGCTTCCATAAAGGAGTAGGCATAGGTGTCCTACATTTAGAGGTCATGGCAGAAATGCACGCAAAAAAAAACAATGTGGTAAGCACAGAATGAAAAACGCGTTGATGCAAACGAGTATCCAAGGAGACTAAGCCATAACCACGCACACACATGCCAGAATTCCTTCACACCAATGTACCCCATCAGTCTTAGCATCAGTCATTTATCGAATTTTGTTTGGTAAATAAGAAGTAAGTTTGTAATGGTCCGCGTGTTTGTTGCATTTATCAAACAATGTTCGGTAAATCTGAAGTCAGTTTGAATGGATCCACGAGTTTGTTAAATCCAAAATACGTTATAGCGAGGGTTTACTATATATATATTAATAATCAGAAAGAGTCTGTCTGTCCTCTATAGATTGCCAAATGGTTTGATATATAGCTACTAAATTTGGTATACATCCAAACAAGGTTGCCAGTGCTGGGTTTTTAAACCAAGATCTGGGTTTTTTTATACTTGTCTGAGTTTCTAGTTTTTTTTATAAATTTATTGAAATCTAAGTTTTTCTATACATTAGTTTCTCAAGTTTTTTATTACTTGAATCTTAAGTTTTTTTGTCAAATCCATCTGGCAGAAAATAGTGCCAAATATTTACTAACATACTATTTTGGCAGCCCAGGAAGTTGGTTGTAAGTCACCGTTATGTGATCTTGGTCAGCATACTGTTACATTGTTAGCTATGTGTGAACTTATTAAGCATTAATTTCAAAGAATTTATTTATGGGAACTTATTAAGTGTTAATCACGTGTGAATCCTGAAGTATTGCGATTTGCATCCCTTATTGACAACAGTGAGTGAAGAGTTGCCAAATAAAAAGAGGAAAACAGGGTATGTACAATCTTTTCAAAAATGAGTGGCTGAGGAACCTGAATTTAATAAGAGATATTCAGGAAGGTGCAGCACATGGAAGATATTCTATAAGACTCAAAACACTGACTGACAAATGTAAAAAATCCCTTATGTTAAGAAATGTTGTTAATAGTTGAGAGATTAATTCACTGGGAAATATTTAGATATAAAAATTAAAAGAAGATGTAGACTGTAGTAGAAAATAATAACAACAGATTTAATTAATAAAAAACATAATTTGTTGTTTGCAAAGTTCACAGTATAAACAGCTCTATGTTGTGTGTATTTTCATAGAAACTATGCAAAAAGTTCATTTACAGAAAGTACACAGGAAGGGTGTAGCAAAATGTTGAAGTACTGTATGGCCAAAGAATTCACTTAATATTATGTGTGTGTGTAAGTGGGTGAGATCTGTTGTATTAACAGAAGAAAGTATGTGTGTGAGACAGTAGCATCTATAACGTAGCACAGAGGTCAGCAGCACAAAAGCAGCCGATAACCAAAGTTTTTCACTGAAGGATGCTAAAATTCAACATTCAACCATATAAATATGTAAAATGTTGATATTTGACCACAAAAATGTTTTATTTCAACATCAAAAAGGTGGCTGTCCAAGGCTGTCCAGGCACTGAAAGACGCTATATTCCAACGTCCTGATGGTCGAATTTCCATTGATATTTAGATTTAATTTCCGTGATTCTTTGTTCAATACACTTTTCATTTGATAAATCAGATAATTGGATTCATAAGTGAAACCCAGAATTAAAAAAACAACATAAAATTTACTTTAAATTAACATATTAATTTTATTTATTTATTTTTTTTTTTTTTTCAATATGAAATATGATAATTATGATGACATTTATTAGTTGAGAGCCTATATTTGCCCGGCACCGGAGTGAGTATAATTATCATATTCTGTCGGATATAAAATGATCCATCATTTGATTTCAATATGAAATATAAATATTTTGAGACAATAAATATACAGATTCATAAGTCCAACCCTCGCCCACCCAAAATTATATAAAACTTACTTTTGACCAAATACCCATTCAGCAAACATCCTATAAATGAACTATCCTTTCAACAGAAAGGTTGACGACAAAATGTCAATCTTAAAATGTCAATCAGTCTTATTTACATTACAACAATGGTGTTGACCTTGTAGGTGACCCAAAAGAAAATAGCCGCTTGGAATTAGGCAGTTATAATATAATAAGTTAAAAATATTACCATTGTTTCTTTGAAATGATTGTAACTTATTTTTTTATTAAACTGGTTTCCTCATCCGTCGATGTGTATATGTGTAACTTAAGTGGAAGTAGTGCATACATACACAAGACATATACAGCCAGTATTTGAAGTGCATATGCAACTTAATATATGAAATCAAATGTTGGATAATTTTATATCCGACAGAATATGATAATTATAATGACATTTATTAGTTGATAGCGGCCTAAGTCGTAAATTTGAATTTACGGAATTCATTCTTTATTCACATTTATGATGTAGGCCACTCGTTTAGCAGTCACTTACACCAGCGCCAGGCAAATATAGGCTCTCAACTAATAAATGTCATTATAATTATCAACTTAATATGTGTAAATCAAAGAATCCATTGACTAACTTTGAGCCCATCCTATGCATGAAATATTCTCAATCTAAATCTGCCACCACAATTAATCATAAATGGCGGCTTTTTTATACTCACAGAATACAACATGTCATTATTTCACAGGTTATTCAGCCAGTAGTCCTAATCCTTGTTTTCATCATGACATTTCCATTTATGTATTCTTCAGTCTTTCTGAAGTACATAGTTTATATAATTTCTCTTTCATTACCTCTTTTAGAATGTGGTCAAAATAATTGATAGAGGACTTTGTTGAAGAGTGTATAGAGTGGCAGAAGCTATCTATATGAGCTTGACAAAGGTAAGCAAGCGCAGTATAGAATTCAATGCTAAATGAGGGCCTGTACCCAGTAGAACAAAACAAAACAAAACAACCACTAGGGCATTCTGTAGCTGAGAACTGATATTAGTATACATATTGTTCTATTCAGTATATGTAACCAGATTTCTTCAGGGTGACTATTTGATTGCCTCTGTCTGCAGGATTTCTTGGCACCTGGATCTAGAACCATCTATAAAATGAGAAAAACTCAACCAGATGAACTGAATAGC
This sequence comes from Architeuthis dux, assembly GCA_006491835.1. Lineage (NCBI taxonomy): Eukaryota > Metazoa > Mollusca > Cephalopoda > Oegopsida > Architeuthidae > Architeuthis > Architeuthis dux. The sequence continues at coordinate 672,687 of VCCN01005929.1, read as the reverse complement.
AGAGAGAGACCGAAGAATGTATTAACTGAAGTGTGATAAAAACAAGGATAATTTGTGGAAGATAGTAAAGTAACTGAAATATTTGTTTACCTGCCTTCATATATATCCAATATATTTTAAATTTTGAAGTCTAGTTATTTCATTACGAATCGGACAGGGCTAACACTCAGCATTTTATTGAAATTCACATTATTATACTATGCATTTCTTACATTAGAATTATTGAATACATCTCTCCTCATTGACCATATGAAATCTTTGTATCATTCACTTTAGCTTCAAAGCTAGCATAGAAAGGAACCAGTTCTCTTTCCATCAGGTCTCAAGAGTCTCTGTGGGTTTGAAGAGTGTACAGAAAATGAATATTAAAAGATTCAAACAAAACAAAATTAAATTAAAATAGCACTTTAAAAATTTTAAAATTATCTTATTCAGAATGGTTTTCCTAATTCAAAGAAATTTGCATCCACTAGAATTTGTTATGCTGATAAACGACTAATAATATACCCATTTTCCCAATATATTTATTTTGGGTCATACTAGTAATTCCATTGTAGTGTTACTTACACACTAAAAATCAATAAATGCACTGAAAAAATGTAAATACTCTACAGACCTCCTGTTTATGTGTTATAAGCTGTTGTTATTTATCTTATAAAACAGGATAATAGTTCATTTGAAATATGTCTGTACAGGCGTCCCTCAATATGACGAGGGTCATTGCAGTGCAGTTTGCGATATAAAGGTGGATCGCCGGTCTATGATTTTATCTAAATGTTATACAAACATGGATT
>VCCN01005929.1:644689-664724 GCA_006491835.1 Architeuthis dux | reverse complement strand
TCCATGCTTAACAACTTTGTTCTTATTTTCATCTTGTGTGGATTCAGCTGAGATGATTTGTGTGTACCTAAGATATAATAGAACAAAATCATTACACATAATTGTTCTGTGGCGTATATAAGGAAAAAAGGATGCTCTCTCTCTCTCTCTCTCATCAGTGTTTTTCATTCATAGTTTTTAGAATATTTTGTAAGTGAATTTCTTGAGCAACTGTATTCTATTGACTGATAACTTGATTCATGTTTAATTCATTGATACCTTTTGACCCTGCTCTGGATAATCCTAAGTTTCAGACGAAAAAAGTCTTAGACCTGATCAATCAAGATTCATATAGTCTCTCTACTTTGACTATCTGCTTTTATCATTATTTCTATCTTTTTGGTCATTATTTATGTTATTATGACCATCATCATTAACCTATTATTTTTTAATTTTATTTATTTATGTCCTCTCTATCCGCTCAGTAATATGAAACCTTCAACTGTCTGTCAGATTTTGTGAATGCATAATTCATGCAATAATTCACTATCAGCCATACAGAACAAACATTTTTCATTTGGCATTGTATTACAAGATTTTTATGCTGCAAAAATGATGCAAACCACTTAGTAAAATGTCAATAAATATTTAAGGGTTAACAAATATTTTTTTTTAATTGCTTTATTGAAAAATATATTAGAGAATTAACATAACCATGTTTTTAAGAAGCAGCTTAGAATAAATAGAATTTTAAATTGAAGTCAATCTAACAAATTTTTAAAAAGTTTTGTTTCAATAATGACAAGATTAGACATTACACCATTCTAATTTAAACAAAAAGTAATTATCAGATTATTAATGTGCTCTATCGTTTTTAACAAATAACCAATTGTTCTGTGACTACCAATGAAACTGCACGTTTGAATCAAGGATTTTTTGAAGAATTAAATATACAGCTACAATTTCTGGTCGTCTGCTTCACAGAATGTACCTTATTTTGACAATACATACGCAACAACATCATCTACAATGATTTTAAACACTTTAACTAGGTAAAAAAAATGAAGAGGTCTAATTTATCTACTCATTGCAATAAATCAATTCATAATTTCGAAGCACCAAGTGGGTGTTTTCTTTAAGTGATTCTGACAATTATGGGGGGGACATGCATAATAAAACAGTATATTTGGTCTGAGAGATGATTTGTGAGAGCAAAGTGATACAAAGTGAAAAAAAAAAGCAGTGACCCTGTCTACGTGGTGGGATGGATCTGGGAACAGAAGAATTCAAGTATTCTGGCCATATGCCAAAGTGCTTTTGAAGTCAAAGATAACAGCAGTTCAAGCAAGATTTGTTTTTTGCTTTTTTTTTTATCTCTTGTTCAATTATTGCATGTCATTTCAAAATCAGATATAGTAATGAAGTGTAGCAACAACCAAAAATGTGACTAATTTCAAAACACATACAGAAACAGATGATTGGTATCTGAATGATAACAACTAGCAGTACCAGTTAGTCAGAAGGGCAAAGATAGGGAAAGAGATTTAAGATCTGAAGAAAAATAGTAAAAATGTTCGCTAAGGAAATTTTGTGTTAATCAGATAAGTTAATAATGTACATTTTAATGGTGGTGTGCGACCATTAATGTAAGAATTAAAGGTTTTAAAATTATTTTTAAAAAGGCGGACATGAAGTTACGCAAGAAATGATAATAAGAACAAAATGGTGGATGTAGCATAGGATATTATTACATTCGCGGAAGCAAGAGAGAACATACAAATGTAAGAAGGAAATGAAGATTGCTAAACAATCATAGAAAAACCTAACGTTTTACTCAAATAAAAACATCGTAGAGTAAACTCCTGAACAGAAAAAAATCCACGTCTCTCTTAGCAATGTTATCGGTAGTCTTCTACCGACGGTCTGCATTTATTATATTCCAGAACATTTCATATTAGTTATGCAGAACATACTATTTTTGCCTTCATAGAAAAATGTGGCTTTTAATTAGGACTTCATAAATATGTTATATTAAAGAACTGAAAAGAAGTATCAATTTAAAGATTAGCACCGGACGACAGACAATTAGAAAAAATAGAAGAGACCCCAAAAACAAATCTGAAATGAACAATTTATTACATAGCACAGATGAAGAATTGGTTCAGAATATTATCACCCACTGCTCGGTAACACAAAATTCATTGCAATGTTAAAGACCAGAAATTTGAAAACTAAAATTTATTCATAATAAATTTGTAATTCAACAATGGCGACGCAAACCAAGCAGGTTCCCAGGATTTTTTGACTAACATCAAATTTTACAGAAATCAACATCAATGGGAAATAGCGGAAACAAAAAGTAGGAACAAAAATAGAAGCTAGAAACAAAAATGAAGTGTTCAAATCGGAACATTTGGTTGGAATGAGAATAAATGATCTAAGAGAAGAAACTGAGATCCGATGTTACAAGTCTTTGCTGACATAAGCGCGTGATTTTATAGCAAAAAAAATCCGAAAGAAAAAAAAAAAAGATGATAATGAACTGGTTTGGTTTGCTATGTAAATCAGGTATCATTTACAAATCTATCTCCAAGATCACAAGACACACTACACTACTACTTGCAGTGCAACTACCAACCACCGCTACTCATACGAGTACCACGACGACTACTACTACTATCATCGGAAAGACATTAACTATTGAAAAGAAAATTAGTATTTAATTCAGCAACTTCGTATGTCGTATAAATTAATTTGCATGCATATCCGGGGATTATTGAAATTATTGGTGAATTCTTTCTTGATAGTATAACAATGAATCACGCTTCGTTTTGCTAGCATTCTGTATCGATTGCAAATCATTTCTTGGACCTTTTAAAAGGGACAACTTGAAATAATTATTTATTTACAAAATCGTATATTTTATAATGTCAGAAACAGGAAGTGCAGTTTTCAGTCAAAATGCTAAAATTGGATTCCAGCATCATATTATTTAGGTCCGAAATCAAAGTTGGAAAGTAAACTAAAACGCATACAATTTTACTAGAATCCCGAATCTATACTAACATTAAAATACTATTGTTAGAAATTAGTAATAAGGACAGAGATTTTGTTAGCTTTAAAAGCTAAAAAATTAGTATTTTTTTAATCCAACTGCAGTAGCCCCGGCGTTTCATCGTTCATTAAAAACGCTGTCTATAAAATGATTTTTGCACTAAAATTCATTTAACAAGAATGTAATTAACTTAATTTATCAAAAAAAAACTCAAAAGAAATCAATCCGTGCGTAGATTATTCAGAGAAGGCATTTTTTACCTTAACGAACACAAAAGTTATTAATTACCACACACCAGCTGATTTACAGACAAACTCACTAATTCTCGTGCATAAAACGTTTTTTTAGATAACGAAGAGAAAAATCGTGAAGGGTAGCACCAAAACAAATTATTAGGAGGATATAAGACTCTACTCGACAGAGGTTTAAGTCTCCAATGATTTTCTCTAGTCTGCCTTGCAACTGAACTAAAGCGAAAATGAGTGACGTAGCTTCTTGAATCCAAAAGCGAAAGTGTCAGTCAGTCTTGACACTAGTTGAGTGATGAGAATAATGAAATCATCCCCCAACAACAGCCGATCCTGTCGTAAATGAACTGGCAAATTAAAATCGCTTCTTTATATGATCACTTATTTTCTCCATCCATAATTGTTGTAAAAAACGAAATAATTTCAAAAAATAGAGACAGGAAAAGACGAGACTATAACGAAATTATAAGGAAGCCCAATTTATACTTGAATTAGAATTAATTACATATTATTGAGCCACGGTTCAACATTTCTAACTGACACCACGCTCATACATTTCCTTTTTTTGTAAGCGTTTGTCACTGACGGACAACGATTTGGTTGATCCTCAAGCAAAGCATTCAAGCAATATTGCTTTAAAAATGATTAAATATAATAATATTGGTGAATAAATGATTGTTTTTTCTATATATAAGACTGTCTCACTGTCTAAGTAAGTGTGTTGTTTGCAAGGTGTGTAAACAGTAGGTTTTATTGGATAAACGCGTTATTATTACTTACTGTATCATCTGTTGTTCTCGTTCTTCTTCATCGCGTTGTCTTTTAAGGACATCTTCTATGATTCGCCGCTCATCTTCTGTAAGATGACTTAAATCAGGCATAGGTGGAAGGGATGGTCGACGGTTAGTCGACATCTTGGGAATCTGACTGATGCGTTGTGTTAGAGAATGGCTGCCTGACTAGTAGTAGTAGTGATATCGTAAGTATCGCACCAATGTCAGCGAATGATGATGAGCGAGCTACGAAGGCTGATGAGCAGCAGATGATGCAGGGGAAACAGAGAGAGGGGGAGGCGGTTGCGGCAGGGGTGGTGCTGGTGGTGGTTGCAGTGAACGAGATCAGACCGATCAGATGCACCAACAAGAACACAACGCTAGAATGCTTTTTCTTGAGCGCCTCTTCTGTTTAGTCCTACTTGCTGGTGGTGATCATGGTATTTCTTTTTAAGTTCCTATTGTCGTCAGGTGAATCAAAATCGAAGCCAAAAAGGCGACTTGAACCAGAAAGAAGCTGCTAGAATGCTTACAGTTACACAATAATGTCATTTGAGTTATACACGCCTTACTACCTCAGACCTGACTCAAGTGGAGACAAAATGGGTCTGCAACAACGAACGAATGACAATGATCATTCAAGAAGAAGCTTGATTCTTTTTTTTCCTTTTTTTTTTTTTTTTACTATGAAAGCAAATTTAAGTTAGCCTATCGCCCTTTTTCTTACATTTTTTTTACCCGTCCAATATATCACCTACGACGTGAAAAACTGGGCAATGCCCTCGACAGCGCCGATTCTGACGCTGCCGAGCAGCTTTTTATGTTCGTTCGGTCTCCCCAACCACTTTCCTTCCTAAATTATATTTATTATCAGTGCTTTCTTTCCTTTTCTGTAAATGTGTTATGTTGTATTTTTTTGTGTGTATGATCATTTAATGTACAGTGTTGATGTTTATAGCTGTGTCTTCTGGTCTTTCTTCTTCTTTTTTACAACTACCATCCATGTTGTATGAATGTGTGTGTGTATGTATGTGTGTGTGTGCGTGTAATGTGTATGTGAACCTCTCTCTTCTCTCTGCTCACCTTCTTCCTACGCTGGTTTAGTACAATGGCAACCTCCCTCCATCTGCTGCTGCTACATGGACTCCGAGCAGCAAATATTGATAGCGCACCCGGATCGCACTATCGAAATTATAGCAGTAGCAGCAGATGTCTACCTCGTAGTACTCATTGTCTTTGAGCAACTCGTAGCGATCGTAGTAGTAGTAGTGATGATGATGATGATGATAACAACAACACCTGAATCAATTCGAACGGGGTGGGTGTAATGACAAAGTAGCAGCAGTAGGATCCAGCATGCGTACGGTTGTACATGCAGTTGTAGTAGATAGTTTGCTTGTAGTAGTAAGCAAGACGACAGAAGCCAAGCGATTGTTCTTTCTTATGCGTGGCCCGTTTTTACAATAGGACACTAGCAACTAGTGTTAATGTGACGCAGGCCTATGGAAATCGTCGTATCAATCATAAAAGGCAAATGCTAATAAATTAGTTACTAGTAAATGCACAACTTACATAATTCAGTTCTACTACTCTTGAAACCTTAAAGGACAGTGCTATAACAGGTGGTTGTATGCATGTGCTCTTTTCATTGCATAGAATGTGCATGTGATGTGCATCAAGTAATTACAATGCTTAAAAGAATTATATCTTTTTTGTGCATATTAGTGTTGTCACTGTTGTGTAAATATGTACATAATCTGTAATAATCCCTATTTCCAATAATGGCAATTGGCAAGAAGTGAAGTGTTCTTTTTCTCTTAAAAAGTCAACTATTAATTAATTTAATCATGGGTTTGTACCGAACGAAAATGCATTATTTTTTTTACATTAATGGACTATTTTGGAAAGCTACTTTAGTAACAAAATAAAAATATAAGTAATTTATTTAATTTTTGTCAATTTAACTCAAGTTCTCAGTGAGTTGGTGGCTGATTATTAACAAGCAGCAAATGTAATTTTATAAATATTCAAATGTAAGTTATATCTATTATTCAAACATATTCATTTCATTATTAGTTAAGCATATGAAAATAGTGCTAATTAATCACCTAAAATAATGTAAATTATTTGGTTTAATTTTGAGCTTTTTGATATGTGCATTACATGAGTGGCAGAAAAATTAGAAGTACAAGACTGATTGCTAGGCAAGGAATTAGGGAGGCTAGCTTACTACTTGTCTCAGTTTTAAGTTATGGGTTATGGCTATTGGAGCTTCAATTATACAACCTTGATGAATGTAGCAGGAGATTTCTAATCTAGACAACCATTTCCATATTTTTAAAAGATGGACACTGTATGTCATCATAACTTATTTTAGCACCTGCTCTATTTCTATTAAAGGAAATAAGTTTTTTTTTTGTTCTGTTAAAGATAAATGCACATATTTAAATAAAATTCTCATTTATGCAATTCAGCCTTTAAATGTGTAAATTACAAGAAAACTAACACACCCATTTATAGGATCTTAGTTTAATGTTAAAATTGTTCTATTTTTAGCAAGTACCATTTCGGAGCTACCACGAGATAAGATGCATAAATAAGGATACAATTACATATATTGATATAGATGACATGTTCATGTATAAATTCACACAACATCATAAAAATGAATATTTAAGTAATTTAATTTCTTTCGCAAAGTCAGCAGTTAACTCACCTTGGAGTACCATATCTAAGTGTCTATTTTTTGGTATTTCTGTCCTTTACTTGCTCTCTTCAAGTGTTTTTGATTGGTCAGGATTTTGTTTTTCACTCACTAATGCTTTCTTACCAATTATTACCAATTTGGATTCACACTTTGCCTATGTCCACTTTAAGAACTTTTAGAAACTGTCAACCAAAACTGTCAACATAGGTTTCTTCAGTTTTCAAGTGAGTCTGGTGGATGGCTTGCTATGTATGTAGGTATCACGTGTACAGGCCCCACCAATGGAGCTAGGGGGCTGAAAATTTAAACATTTCCTCCTTCTTATGTCTTTTTTTGTTTATTGAAAATCACCCCTGCTAAATAGGTTTTTAGTGGGAGGTTCAATTTGCAATGTAAGTTTATGCTAAATTGACCCCTTAGTTTGTGTCCGGCAGCATTCACGCTTGTTTTTTTGAAAATCAGACTTTTTTAGTGATCACTGCCCAACAAAAGTCGAGAGAAGTAACTTATTCATTGATCACCCCTTTTTCCAATTTTTTAATTGGTCACCCCCAATGGGGCATGCTGCCAAAAGATGTTAGTCAGGTGACAGTTTCTATTGAGTGACTAACCAGACCTGTTTTTTTTTTTTTTTAATTTCTTGTTTGAAAAATTCCATCCCGTGTAGACATTGCTGCATTGAATGGATAAAATGTTAGCACTGATAAAAGATAAGTTATTTAACAAACTAAGTGTTGTATAGTGGGCTGAATGTCCTGGACTTGGATAGAAAGGAGACTAGAAGACTTGCTTGTAAAAATATTAGACAGATTTTTATTTCCTAACATACACTTTGTCGGCCGGAGAGTGAAGAGTGGGAGAGAGAGATGATGGGTGCCGAGAGAGCATTCCCAACAGGGGAACCTGGCCTTGTGCCTTTCCAGCTATAGGCGGTCTGCCTGGGTCTGTCCTCCGAGCGCCTCTTCTCTGTTCTAAGTTCTCTGGGTTTTCTTTTTGGGTCTACTCTGCGTTCAGGTCTGCTCTGCGTTCAGGTCTGCTTTATAGGTTCCTCGAACGCCCACGCAGGTGTCATTTCTACTTTCCACATCCTGTTTTTTGGACACCCACACATATACCTACCGGGTCACTTACATTTCCACACAGGAGTTTGGCCCCGGAATAACCTTTTCGTGGCAGTATTTCATAACATAAGGAAACATCGAGAACAAAAGTAGATTATTTATTAACCCTAGTTTCAATACTTTTATGGAATATTTTCAGGTACTAAATAATACTAGCATTCCAAGGGAAATTATGAATCACCTCCACCCATATATGCTGTGTTGGGGTGATCAATGAATAAGTTAGTCCTCTTGCTTGTTAGGCACTAAAAAGTCCAAATTTTCAAAAAACAAGCATGAATGCTGCTGGACACAAACTAAGGGACCAATTTAGCATAAACTTACATTGAAAATTGAACCATCCTCCAAAAACCTATTTAGGCAGGGAATTTTCAAAAACAAAAAAAACATTTCCCTTACTCATTGAGGGGTATGTGTGTGCAAAATTTCAAGTTTCTACTATGAACAGTTATAGCTGGGCAAAGTCCGGATACATAGATACATATAAATGTCAGAACACATGAATAACCTAAACCCAGTATTAAACCAGTGTTGTGGGTAGCAATGATTAAAAATCTACTTTCTATTTGCTAAAAATACCTTGTGTGAACTGGTTAGATTGGTGCTTACTACAAAACCAAGTTTTTAAAATGATTCATTACTCTTTTCTATAGTTTTGAGAAGAGTCATTAATATTCAATTCAATTCAAATGGTTCTTCGGACGATTGAACTCCTTGTTATTTGTGTTGTAAACACAACGTTTCGGCCGATCCATTCTTCGGGCTTCTTCAGGTGTAAAGACACAGAAACACCCAGGCCATGTGCTATAAGGGTTACCCCCTTTAAACATAACTTCTGTTTAACCCATCACACTCGGATTTTACACCTGAAGAAGGCCGAAGAATGGATCAGCCGAAATGTTGTGTTTACAACACAAATAACAAGAAAGAGTTCAATCGTCCGAAGAACCATTTGAAGATTCATTACTCCTCTTCTCAAGTTTACCTTTCAGTTTAGACATTAGCTTATATATTGAAATTAATAAACACTCATTATAGAACAGTGGTTAGCTGGTGTCACAAGCGATTGAAAGTAAGCTAAATCACCACTAAATTCTCTAAAAATACAGTTTTGTGCTAAAGTTGACCAATCCCAACATATACCTATTTTGACATTATGACAAATTAATTGTCTTTTAATGATTCTGTTGTTTCCAAACAATTTAAGAGTATGAGTAAGTAGAAATAAATCTTTCATAAAAAATGGGTCTTTCTTTACAATTCTTGTGCATATGTTACCAGCACTACTATGCTACTTTTCCACGTAGTTGCCATCGAGATTGATGCACTTGTCCCATCGGTGCACAAGCACATAAATACCCTCGTCAAAGAACGTGGCATCAAGCAACTGGAGCCACCCTTGTGTTAGCAGGTTTAAAGCATTTAGTAGTCTGGTTGAAGCAAGCAGAAAAGATATGTAAAGCAAACAGACAAGAAGTGAGAAAGAAAGAATAGCTGTGATTGCAATAAAAAGTAGGAAGAAAAGACGACAATAATAAAGTCTTCAGGAGAAAAGAGGAAATGCTGCAGATAAAGATGACAATAATAAAGTCTTAACCCTTTATGGAGCAAGTGACTATATATGATCACCTGAGGACCCGTCAGCCACATGCAAATATTGTAGCCACACAGACAACATAATCTGCACCAATGCGGTCTGAAAGCTTTGCAAAGTACACTTGTGCTTGAACAAAGACAGAAACTGTTTTGAGGCATACCACACCCCATTAAAATAGCCTGTTTTTGGCCCGCACAATAAAATTTTAAAATCAAGGTGTTATTCTTTTGGTCAATATCAATTTTTTGTATCTATTCATTATATTGAATGTTATTCTTTAATTCTATGTTTTATTTAACTTTCTACTTTAATTTTTAATTTTTTAATATTTTCCATTTTTTGGTCACTTTTGGGGCGAGGCACCATATATGATCACTTCGTCAGAGGGGGTTTTGCCCCCATAAACAAAAAATTTCCAGAAACTTGCAACTGAAAATATCTTGTAATTAGGTCTAGTACATACCCCCAAAATTGTTTTGATATCTAAAATATTTTAAGGGCCGTCCTATAAAGGGTTAAGGAGAAAGGAGGAAATGCTGCAGATAAAGAACTATTAGAAATAAAGAAAAACAGATTGTTGAAGTGGACTTTTTCTCAAGAAACTGAAAAATGTAATTCCTAAAACCAGGTTATACTATAAGGCTGAGTAGGCTTAAGTCTAAGTGCCCGTAGCTAACGGGCTGGGAAACATTCTGAGATCTTCATATTTTTCTTAATTTTATTTTTGACAGGACCATAGCCGGATTAGCCTATACACAAACTATGCTATGGCGTAGGGCCCAAAATAAATAGCAATTTAGAAATGTATCACTACTACTACAGGGAAAATGAATTAAATACTAAAACTGTCAAAATAAGAACATTCCCTGATGTGAAGTCTGAGCGCTCTCTATAATTATTAAGATATTGTTATAATATCTTAAAACTTAATAAAAATGTCCTAACAAATATCTCTTCAAAAAATGGAATGAATATATTACACATTAGCACATAACAATCCACACGATTGACAGATCGCTATTACTTACTTCAAATTATACACAAAACGGTGGGGTTCAAAATGGGGGCCCCATATTGCTACTAGCCTAGGGGCCCTGGTATAGGTTAATCTGCCCCTGCTAAAACCTGGAAACAGAAACAAAATGAAATGAGGAAGAAAGGACAGGTGTGTCTGCGTGCATCACAAGTGTATATTCATGCCATTGCAATAATGATAAAATATTTTTTAAGTTATAATATTTAGTATCTGCTATTTCTATGGAAGGTTTGAGATTGGAAAAGCGAGTTTGAATTTTGGCTGAGGCTGCTTGTTTTCACTTAGCACTAATGTCCGCTGCTGGCCATTTTAGTGCCTTAAGCATAATTGCTCTGTGGTGCCCCTCCATTCCAAGGAGTTCCCCAGTACCAATAGCAATGGCTAAAATTGGCTAGATTTGTTCTCACTCTTCAAATAATATTATTAACATCTACATTATTAGAAACCGTCAACCAAAACTGTCAATATAGTTTTCTTCAGTTTTCAATTTGGTCTGGCTGGCTCGCTATGTATTTATCATGCATACAGACCGCACCAATGGAGCTAGAGGGCTGAAAATTTAAATATTTATTCTTTATTATGTCAAGAAAAATGTTTTATTTGTTTTTTCACTCCCCCCTCACCAAATAGGTTTTTAGAGAAGGGTTCAATTTGCAATGTAAGTTTATGTTAAATTGGTCCCTTACTTTGTGTCCGGCAGAAGTTCACGCTTGTTTTTTGAAAATTTGGACTTTTGTAATGATCACCGCTCAACAAAAGGCAAGAGACGTAACTTATTCATTGATCTCCCGGGCTCCCCCTTTTCCAATTTTTTTTATTGATCACCCACAACACAGCATGCTGCCAAAAGATGTTGGTACCTGACGGTTACTATAGAGTGACTACCCAGACCTGTTCATTTTTTTTGGTTAAACTCAAAATATCATCAATGAATTAAAATCTACTTATCTCTCTCTATTGACTGAGTTCTGAGCCATTGAACGCTTTTTGTCCCCCAAAATATTCAAATTGCCCCACTGTGTGGCGTGCGTCCCACGTTGTGAATCACTGGCAGTGTTGCCAATTTAGTGCGTTTCTGGTTTTGGCAGTACAAAAAGCGCTTAATTTGCGCGTTTGCGCCTAAAACATTTTGGCCATTTTCTGGCTATTTTTGACCAATTTTAGCGTCTTTTGGGTGGTTTTTAGCAATTTTTGGCAGTCAAACAAGCGCGAAAATATTTTTTGAGTTGACAACACTGATCACTGGTCTAAATTAGTATAAGTACTAAATCTGATTTTGTCTAAAAATATTGGAAATTGCTAAATTAATAATTTTTTTTCTTTTTAAATACCCAGAGATATTTTTTTTTAAATTCTTATATTTTTATAAAACTATAAGAATTTTAAAAAAAATATCTCTGGGTATTTAAAAATAAATAAATAATTTAGCAATTGGGAAAGACACTGGAAAATTGCAGAAATAATAAAATTAATTTTTTTTTAAAAATACCCAGGGAAATTATTTTTTTTAATGCTTATATTTTTATATTGTTATTATATGAAAATAATATTTTTCATAACAGAAATTTCGGAATATGCCAAATTTACACCATTTTAATGTTTACAAATAGACAACTTTTCACGTTGTTAAATTTCTGAAAAATCTCCGATTCTATAGATTTTTCTCAGAGAAAGATTATATCAGATTTTTTTCCCAATCTTTCTTCTTAATAATAACAGAAATATTGACGATAAAATAATCTTTTATACAAGTTTGAGGCTTTTTATATCTCGGGTGTTGAATTCACGATAAATAATTTTGGCCATAGCGATCGACACCCGAGATAAAAACAAAAGGTTTCAAACTTGTATAAAAGAGTATTTTATCGTCACAATCATTATTAAAAAGAAAGATTGGTAAAAAGAAATCTGATATAAGCTTTCTCCGAGAAAAATCTGTAGAATCGGAATTTTTTAGAAAATTAACAGCGTTTCAAGCTGTCCATTTTGTAAACATTAAAATGATGTAAATTTGGTTTTTCGAAAATTTTCCGAAATTTCTGTTATGTAAAATATTATTTTCATATAATAACAGTGTCTTAGCAATATAAAAATATAAGAATTAAAAAATAATAATATCCCTGGGTATTTTTAAAAAACAATATGTTATTCAGCTGTCATTAAAACCTATTTGAAGGTATATTGGAAGTGATAGGGAAGGTATTTAAAAGAAAACCCAACTTTTGACTCCTGTGCCGGCCATTCTATAAATTAACCAAAGAGAATCATCAAATTAAATAGGAAAAAAAGAATAAAAGCAAAAAGAAATACTATTTTTTTATTTCACAAAATAGGTATCGGCAGTTTTGGGTTTTTTTTTACATGTTGATTTTTAACAAAAGTGAAAGTTTTTCAAGGCTTTTTTACACTTCACTTTTGTTTACAGTTTTTCAACTTGAATCGAATTTAAAAGCTATTTTTCCAATATTTTGAGAATTAATATCAACATACCTGCAAGGGCATCATCTCGCCGTTTCTTCTTCTTTCTCTTCTCTGTTGTCTTTTTGGGGTCATTTCCCCTAAATTGTTGCTATATTGTCTGTGTCCGACCTTAGAGCAAACAGGCTGAGTTTAGCAGCCGACACAGAAGGCAAAGCAGAGGGCACTGGGTACACGATGAGAGGGGAGGGGGCACAATTCATTTTATTACTTCGAGAAATTATGTATATCTTGTATCACCTTTCTTGTAATTGTCAAATGGTGCCTATTGTAATTATGAATCATGATAAAAAAAAATTGTTAGGCTGCTTTGGTGACCCTTTCGGCATATGGTGCCCACGCGCAATGTGTCGTGAGCGTGTGCCTAGCGTCGTCGGCCATATGGTATGAATCCAATTTCCTGTCCTATCACCAGATATCCTGACAAAAATGTCACTGACATGCCACAATGGTTGACTGAGAAAAATGTAGGTGAGTGAGGATTTGGGCAAAACACTCTCCTTACAACTCAGGCAGTAGTAACAATAAAAAGCTATTACACCTATTATCAACCTTGACAGAAACCAGTCATCATTTTTACTAGGTAAGATGTATTAATTATTTTTAACCAGATCCCAAAAATGTCAATATCCCCTATCTGTATTAGCAAATGCTTTATTTCCTTACTGAATAGTGAAAACAAGCTCACAATTTAAAAATTAAAGTTTTAGGTGAATACACATTTACTCTTTGTTTTTTTTTTCTTCTTAAAATCAAACTTTTTAAGGATTTGTTCTCATTTAAATAAAATCCAAACACTGTTAAATATGTATATCTTAATAAGATATTTTATTAATGAGATATTTCAAAAACGTATTTTTCTCCTTAAAAACATGACGCATTTTACATTCGTTATCAGTCTAATTCTATGAATTATTTTATGGCTCATGTTTCATATTGAGTATATTTCGTATTTAGGTCTTCTAAACCAATTGATAACCTCAATATTCCAATCTAATACTCAGTGGCGTTTCTAGTTCTTAGAAAGTGTGTGTGGGGGGAGAGGGGGCTAAACTCGAAATGCATGTGACGAGAAATCTTCATTTTTATACTTCACCACGTTGATATACACAACTTATATGAATGATTTTTAAAATGTAACTATAATACTTTACTAAATTGAATAAAATACTATTAAGTCAAACAATTTTCATATAGTTGGGCGCTAATTCACTTTCGCAACCCCAAGCTGTCAGACGACAAGGGAGGTTATTCTCAAAACAAAAACAAAGAGTTAACATGTTATATTTCTTTGATTTTACCAAAAGATAAACGAAATCATTTCTTCGATTTCAACAAAAAAAAATAAAAAATTATTTCACATAAAAATTTGAGGACAAATTTTTTTTAATAGGAGCAAAAACATGTTTAGAAGAAAGAAAAAAAAACACCTCGGAACTTCGATTTTACCCACATTTAATAGCAATTTTCGAAATATATCAGCTACACCCTTACATTAAAGCATATGAAAGTGGAGGGGCCAGCCAAAATTCGGGAGGCAGTGGGCATGGCCCCCTCTGGCTCCCCTGTAGAATCGCCACTGCTAATACTGGATCTGTGCTCTGATGAGTTTATATTATACACATATTGCAGGTTTTACAAGTATTAAACAGATTACAGAGGGAAGAACCATCTGTCCTGGTGTTAATTTAAAGTTTTTCTTGTCCTGGTGTAGTAACAAGTGTAGCTGGTCCAGCACAAAATAAGAACTTCACGTAGCAAAGATGGCTGTAACTAGTGAGCTAAGCTTATCAGGGCTATGATCCGATTATTTATCTTCGTATTTTTATATTACATGAAGGAGATTCTGTGAAACATTAAAAAGCTCTTCAAACATACCTATTGCTTTTATATGCCTGAGCATATTTATTCGATGAGCTTAAATTAGGAAGATAAAAAAGTCATGGGAATATAGTTGACAATTTGAAGAAGGTATAAGGATCAAGGAAAAAGCCAAAAAGAGATTCAAATTGGAAACTAACGAGTTCTTGAGAAACAGCTATTTTAAATAAATCCAAACAAAATTGTACTGTCAATAATGAAACAAATCTTCTTGTTTTATTAAGACATAGGGCCAAAATGATATTACACAAACATAATTAATGTTTGATCTGAACGCTTAGAAGAGAAATAATTAAGTGTAATATATATTATCATCTTTGGTTATATCTTTTAGCCTTGCTTAATTGCTTTGTTGTAAAGAATTGGGCTGGAGGTGATAAAGTGAGCCATTTTAGAGATAACTGAGCTTTTCTTCTGATTTATTTAGTAAAAGGAAAACGAAAACTCAAGCTAAAACAAAGCCATCATGAAGTCTGAGACCAGAATGCTGTAAATACCAATAAGTAATTTTACAATCACAGCATAATAGCTTAATGGTAAAAGCATTGTTTGTAAGCTGTAACTGTGTGAGAGAAAGAGGTATAGAGAAATATTGACTTTTAAAAAGAATAACCATTCAATGCAAAGGCGCATTTAGCAATTGCTGATAAGACTTTGTTTAACAAATACAACTGAATGAAGAAAATAGCTGACAAAATTCTCATATAAAAATTATATCTGAGTAATATCAGAGTAATAGCTTAATGGTAAAAGCATTGTTTGTAAGCTGTAACTGAATGTGTGAGAGAAAGAGGTATAGATAAATATTGACTTTTAAAAAGAATAACCATTCAATGCAAAGGCACATTTAGCAATTGCTGATAAGACTTTGTTTAACAAATACAACTGAATGAAGAAAATAGCTGACAAAATTCTCATAGAAAATTTATATCTGGTATTTATATATGATAGTTATTTATATATGATTACTGCATTTCTTTGTGTATAACACGATTCTTGTATAATATGAGTACAGTACAAGATTTTGAGGTGAAAAATAAGTATAAAATTATAGCCTCATGTATAACACGGGTACTCTATTTGGCACTACAGTTTGGTAGTCCCACTTGTTTTTCTGCTTCAATGTTCCAAATTTGTGTACTGCAATACTGCACTTATGCAATAAGTGCCCACTATTTTTATGTTGTGTATTATTACAATTGTAATTTAATCAAATAAAATAACATCAGAATAAAACAAAGGTACCTTTATGCTGCTTGTGCACTCAATTTGTAGCCATTGTCTTTAAATTTAGTTATTTTTTAATTTAATTGAATTATTTTATTTTAGTTTAGTTATTTCTAGGGTATTTGTGTTGCACGTGTTTTCGCAGGAAGGAAATAAATATTGTGGAACTCAAAAATTACGGTTAATCCATTCAGTCCCTGCACATTCAGAGGGGAAAAGCTCAAATCAATAGAAGATTTTTTTCGTTCATTCACTAATGGAATCTTTTTGTCTAATTCATTTCATTTTTACAATTGGTTTTCTGCCTAAGTCAAAAATTTTTTTCATGCATACATTCGAGTATAGCATGACCTCCCCCCTATTTTTTGCTCAGATTTGCGTACAAAATATTTCATGTTATACACAAAGAAATACAGTAATTTTACATCATCATCATCATTTTCCCCAAATAGCGCATAAAACTGTGTATCTTTTTGAAGTCTACTGGGGCATTTTAATTCAGCTATCAAACACTTTAGTAGGTCAACAATCTAATACGTTGAATGCAAAATGTCTCATTTAGTTCTTTATTGGTTGATTTTTTTTTTTTCTTTGTTTGCCATTTTTAAAAAACCCATTTATTCATTTTGTTCCTTTTCCCTGAAAATATAACTGATCAGTAGTAACAAAAATAAGATTTTATGTCATTTGCATTACGTTTTCAAAAACAAAATTTACATAGTATATAGAGCAAACACAGAGACATGTTCTCACAAAATTACAACAAGCTAGCTGCTAAAATAAGCCCATACTAAGAAAAACAAAATTTAAAAGAAACACACATTTCAGGAGCTAGTGGCTATTTCTGCGAAGCCCACTTTAAACCAGAAGTGCCTACTACTACATCCGTGCGTTGGCTATATAAGGATGAAGATGACCACAACATGAGGCAGTCACCCACAATGCTGTTTTGCCGAAAGTCCACTTACCAACACTCAGCCAGGTGCCGTTAATAGTCAATTAAACTTCCCCACACACATATGACTCTTCAACTGCCCATCATTTTTTCTTCACCACGTGTTTCTGTTTTCAACAAGAAATTTTATTCTCAACAATTTCATACACCACACACACAGTGAACGTTCTTACTGTTGTATAGCGGTGTGTCCTGGACTTGGTTAGAAAGGAAACTCGAAGACTTGCTTATAAAAATACCTGGACATATTTTTATTACACAACATACATCTTTGTCGGCCAGAGAGTGAAGAGTGGGAGAGAGATGATAAGGAGAACTGCCAGTCTGTCCCCAACAGGGACAGCGGTCTTGTGCCTTTCGGATCTGCTGATGTCTGCGTCTTCTTTGAGTGTTGAGATTTCTGTCCGCTCCCAGGGATGGTAGTCTTCTGCTTTATAGGTTTCTCTAACACCTACATGGTGTCAAATCACGGTGTCAATCACCAGTCCCCATTTCCTGTTTTGAACACTGACAATATTTAGACAATATACCTATTTCCTGAGGTGACTGGGTTCACTTACATTTCCACCCAGGTGTCCGGATACACATATAACATTACAAGAAAACATCTGCAGGACGGAAGAACATTTCTCAAATTATTTTTACTGCTTATGAATAGAGTGGCAAAGTCTGACATCATCAGCATACTTCCGGTACTTCCCAATGCAACTCAGAACAGTATGTTCAGGCGGCCACTCAGGTAAGTGCTGCTCTACCTATGGGAAATGACACTATTATTAATAACAGCGCTGTATTAGAAAGTGACACTGTTTCTAATAGCAGCACTACCTTTTTACAAACAGACTCTGCCTTGATCATTGCCACTGCTATAAAGAGTGTTGCATAATGGCGATCTGTACTTCTTCTGGTCGCCGTGAGAGAAAGGGATGTTGAGAGAGAGAGAAAGAGATAAGATGATTGCTTCCGGGGCTTCAGGTTGATGATGATGATGATGACTCTCTCGGTCCAGGTCTGCTGATGGGAGCTGATCTCTCTGTGGAGGGAAATTCATTTCGGAGAAAGACTCTCCCACGTGTGTGGAGAGAAAAGATGACAAAATTCAAGGATCTTCAATTTGAAATCTGGGGTTTTATTTCCGTATATACAGGTTCATTTCTGGGTCGGTTTGCGGATTACATCGAGGTACAGAAATTCTGTTGCATTTGGTTTTCTAAAAGAGTTGGTCACTTTTCAGAGTTACTACAATGAAAATCAAGGGTTCCTCCCTCTTCCACCCACCCGGGTGGAAGAAGCCATTTCGTCTCTGACCTGTTGCTCCGGATTCAAATCTCAAACTGGTCACTGCTTCTAACCGACTCTCACCACCCTCCCCCTGACGGGGAGCGGACCTCTTTGTCGAACCTGTTGCTAACCGCTTCAGATCTCAACTCCAACTGCCTCTATTTTCAAATCTATCCACTTTTAACTGCTATGGGTCATACGATCCCTCCTACCTCCTATTTTCAAATCTAGCCCACTTCAACGGTTTCCGGTAACCCAATCATTCTTTATTCCTGTGTTAATAAAGGGCTATACTATCTCAGCCCTAATTGATTCAGTTAGTTCTGCTAGTTTCATGGACTACAGACTAGCACAGAAACTAAAGCTAAGAATTAAACTTGGTCTATGATATCTTACATTAGCTATGGCATCTAAATGTGCTCCAGTTAAAGAGATATGTCATGCCGACATAGTATTAAACAACAACCTGTATAAGAACACTCGTTTTGAAATAATGAAAACCTTTCTGGAGACATTATTCTTAGACTGGACTTTCAAAAACAACACACTGCCATTACCATTTTGTATGGTGGACCTGAACTGGAGTTAAGGATTAGTGGTCCTGTGAGTAAAATTTGTGGCTTGACTGCATCAAGTTTAGCTGTGCCACAATTATTTACTAGCATGAGTTCATAATATGAAGCCGATAGTAAGTAGATCTTGTGTATATAGTGTTGCGGATCAGCAGTTCATTGCTCAAGAAGTTGAGCACTTGTTGGCAGAGGGTGTTATCGAGCTGAGTTCATCTCTCTGACAAGCACAGGTCATAATTGTGAAGGATGAGCTTGATCATCAACTACTCTAACACTCTCAATTATACTCAGCTTGATGCTTACCCATTGCCAAAGATCGAAACCCTTGTCAATGATCTGGCAAGCTATCGGGTGTTCTCAACATTCAATCTAAATAGTGCCTATTACCGCTGTGTGATGATGACAAACCATTCACTGCTTTTGAGGCTAATGGACGCCTATATTAATTCACACCAATACCATTTGGCGTCACTAATGGTGTGGCAACCTTTCAGTGTTCTATCGACAATCTTGTTGATGAGGAGAACCTTCTTAATATGTTCCCATATCTTGATATCATTACCATTACAGGAAGAGACCACAAGGAATATGATGAATGTGTGAAATTATTCCTAGAAGCTGCTCAACAACGACACATCACTTTAAATGAGTCAAATCCATACTTTTCATCAAAAGAATATCTGTACTTGGTTACAAAATCAGTGATGGATTAGTTTGGCCAAACAAATCTAGGTGGCAGCCTCTTCTCAATCTTGAGATACCTACAAAAATGGCACCTCTGAAGCTAATTTTGGGCATGCTTGCGTATTATGCAAAGTGGATTCCTCGTTTCTCAGATCGTTCCTAACCCCTAATAAAAGCAAAGAGTTTTCCACTCAATACTGATGCTTGTGAAGCATTCATCAGTTTAAAACAGATGCTATGTATGCTGCATTACACTGTCCTGACAACCATATGTGATAGAGTGTGATGCCTCATTTTCTGCGTGGTCAACACTTAACCATTGTGACAGATAAGAGATCTGTAGCTTTCATGATGGATAATCGCAAAAGGTCTAAAATTAAAAACGATAAAATCCAGAGTCACCTAATTATATCCATTCAGACAGAGGTTTAGGCTTCTTAG
>VCCN01005929.1:624465-635364 GCA_006491835.1 Architeuthis dux | reverse complement strand
GTGCAAAAATATATATGAGTCCGCTACATAAGTATGCTGATATACAAGTTTTGTTCATTGACTACTGAAATGTTTTATTCATTTCTAATTCATTTCCAGGTGTGGATCCAGGGAGGGATCCAGTGGTCCAGAATCCACCCCCCTCCAGCTTGGACAAAGCAAAATCAAATTTTTTTTTTTAATATCTAGATAAAAACATTTTAAGAATAAAAAAAAAATAGTCCCAAGTGAACCGTAAAAACAAAAATGTATTATTTCTAAAAATAAATTTTTCCATTTGAATACCCCCTGTACAAAATCCTGGATCCTCCCTGATTTCATTTTTACAGTTGGTATATTTAGTACTTAAAAAAATGTCATATATGACGTCACTTTTGACTGCATGTCTTATCATATAAATAACAATGTCACAGAATTTGTTTGTTTGTTTGTTCTTAAAAGCAGAAGAAATTTACGTGTATGAGCTTCTGTAGCAAATATTGCCAATGATTTAAAATGCTGAAAACTGCATGGGCTCCTTTAACGAATGATTGCGAAATTTTCAGTACTTATCTAATAAAGGACATAATTTTTAAAAAAATAAGTTTCTATTCCAAATTTACTGGTACTATGTAGTCTGGTGGCCCACAGCCCCTGACCCCCCACCCCTCAGGACCCTTATGGTGTCCTCTTTCAGAAAAATATGTTCACAAGAAAAAAGTTTGGAAGAACTACTTCATTTCCATAAAACAAAATGGTCACGAGCTCACACCAAAAGAATCCAGAATTTCATATCTTGTCTCCCAATTCACATATCTGAGTACTTTAAAAGGTATTCCAAGATTTTACAAGTAAATTTCAAGTATACTTTCTATGGATTGTGGATTTAATTCATGATGGAGATATATATACATATATATATCGTTAGAATGAGAATCTCATCAACTTTCCAACAATGTATGTTGTCAATTTGTATCTTTTGGGTATGAAAGGTTACAGCTAAAAATGTGAAGCTAGGTATTTAGCATTTTACAGGGACATTTTAACTTTATAGTCCATATTCTATGGATTGTGGATTTAATTCTTGATGGAGATATGTACATATATATATATATATATATATCGTTAGAAAGAAAATTTCATCAGCTTTCAAGGAGTGTATCTTGTCAATTTGTATCTGTTGGGCATGAAAAGTTACAGCCAAAAACGTGAAGCTAGGTATTTAGCATTTTTCAAGGAAATTTCAAGTATATATGTCTATGGATTGTGGATTTAATTCCTGATGGAGATATATACAAATACATATCATTAGAAAGAAGATTTCATCAGCTTTCGAACAACTTATCTTGTCAATTTGTATCTGTTGAGTATAAGAAAGTACAGCTAAAAATGCGAAGCTGATGTAGCATCTAATGTAAAAGTGGTAATTGGTAGGGGACAGGTCCACTGAATATGGAGGGTGGGGCAGGACCTCGATGCTTAATGGCATCAGTTTTTGTCACATAGTTTGTGAAGTATGAGGTCTTGCACTATCCTGCAGCAGGATAGGCCCCTTTCTATTCATCTCTGCTGGCTAAAATGTTTGTAACTTTTGAAGCATCAGTTCCAAATCATGACAATAGGACTTGGCCGTGATGGTCTGATCAGGTTGCAAGAGGCTGTAATGAATTAGTCCATTACAGTATTACAGCACCACCAGTCAGGATGATCTTTTTGGGTGAAGATTTGGTTTTAGGAAGGTTAAAGGGAAAGTACAGAAACCACTTTTCATCAACAGAAAGCACACTATCAAGAAAAGGGTAATTTTTTAAATGAACAAGCAAATTGCAACAACCACCATTTATTTTGTTCCAACCTAATACTTACTTTGGGTGTTCTCTATTCTGATTGGAAGATAATGAGAACTCAATTAGGGCTTAGATCTTAATAACAATAAATTTATCAGCAGCTTATATGGTCAACTTGAATTTAAAATACTGTATTTAAATAAACAGTGCCACCATTGCATGATCATTTGAATTCAAATTACCCAATTGAGAGAAAAACTTATTTCTTTCAGTGTTCACACACAAATTAGTTTATGAAATGAATACAAATTATATAATAACAATTTTGAAATATTTGATCATATTAGAATTAGCTTGTTAAGTAAGTATCATGAGTTATTCCCCTTAGACAGAAGAGTTCTAAGGGGCGCTGTTTTACGTTCTGGTCAATGAGCGGCAATATTGCATTGTGTTATTAGTAGATAAGAGAGATCGAGAACACACGTGTATGTGTCATGACCACGGTCATTGTGAATATATGAATAAAGGATCTCTGTGAGTACATAATCTTTTGTTGCATTTTTAATCTGTTAATATCTGTCATTATACCAACCGTACAAGCTTATTATTGAATGCATTACAGAGCATTAAATTTAAGTTGACGTGTTCAAGAAGAATATAATTTTGGGATATGTTTTTTTAAATAAATATTTTATGCTGATATCAAAATATTTTGATTTAAGCTGAAATTTCTTTCTTTTGTAAATCAATTAGTTAGCTTTTTTCACAAAAGCATCATACAATTCAGGATCATTGTTAAACAATCAACCTGCTTTTAGTTCACCAACTGTTTAGAACTGGACAAAAATTGGATTGGTGCAATAATGATTTTATTTTCATATCTTTTCCAATGTATTCCACAGAATGCAACAATCAGATAAAACCTTTGCTCTCAGTATAAAACTGCAGGATTCATTGTTTGCAGTTTACAAATACATTTGAGTTGTACAGTTCTATCTCACAGTTGCTGTCATTCAAAATTGAGTTTGAAATATTGAATTAGCTTTTGCCATTAGGATTATTAAAACTTTAAAATTTTAGACATTGTAGAAAATAACCAGATATATGCATCAATCAAGGGATTGGTTATATATTTGTTCCAATGCTCAAACAAATTTTGTTGTAACTAATCTTTGTTATATAAAGCTATGTGTCCACACACTTCCATCTGTCACACTTTAAAAATAAAGATTTTACATTGAAAGGGGTGGGATAGAGAAGAGGTTATGAGAATGGAATCGTAACACAAAGACCATGTAGTGGACAGGGAGAGAAGCATGGTAGAGGTATGTAAAGGGTATGGGGTGAAACATAAAGATATTCGCTTAAGGAGAAAGGCTGAACTTGGCCATCAAGAAAAGAAGAAAGATGAGAAAATTAAATTGAGGTGGAATTGAATTCATTTTTGAGCGTCTGTAAATGGAAAATTTGGTTAAGTGCCAGGGATGGTCGCTTCAGGCAACTCCCACTGGTATTTTACTAGTATTGTTATTATTTGCACATTGATTAAAAATATTGGATAGGAACAATTTTGCCATTTTCAGATTTCTAGATGTGCAACCATTTTCTATCAGTTACTTCTATGTAGACACACTGTTCATTCTTATATTTGTGTATGTACAAATTCCATATTCTTATGTAAATGCTAGCTTACTGACTATTGTACTCCATGTTCCAGCTTTATGAAGAAATCTCTGACTCCAAAAAGAAGGCAGGAGAAATTCTTTGCTAAGGAAAACATGTCAGTAATAAATATAACAAAACTTGTGATGTATACTAAAAAGGCCTTCAAGGGAAATGTTCACAGATTCTAAAATACTTCAGATTGACATAAACTTATATACCTGAGGTTCATGATAGAATATCTGTAATATTCTCTGAGCATAATTCTAGGAGTATCTGTGAAAACAATATGGGTAATCAATTTTTTATCCCCGTTTTTAAAAAAAGATTTTTATATTGATATTGTGTTAGATCATCTAATGAAATTACACACATTAATTGCCACTGAAAACTTTATGCAATATGAATCATGAAAGGCAAATTCAAATTGCTTTTTAATGAAAATGACCCACAAAATGATATTCACTGGTCCTAAACATTATTTTATTGGAAATGGAGTACAGAAAATGCAGAAATTGATTATATAATAATTTCTAAGCTTTTTCCAGTATTAGAAACTATCAACCAAAATTGTCAACATAGTTTTCTTCAGTTTTTAAATCTGGCTGGCTGGCTATATATGTATCACTTGTGTAAGTCAGTAATGTGTAATGACAGATATTAACAGATTAAAAATACAAACAGAAGATTTACTTACAGGTCTTTTATTCAAACAATGACCACAGTCATGATACACACACGTGGCTTCTCAGGCTCCCTTTATCTACTAATAACGATAATAAAATAGCTGCTTGATCACCAGAACAGTGCCCCTTAGCAGAAGTGGATAAGAATTCTTCTGCCTAAGGGGAATAACTTATGATACTTACTTGACAACTTGTACAGGCGCACCAACGAAGCTTAAACATTTACTCCTTATTATGTCTAGAAAAACGGTTTGTTTTTTTTAAACACCCCCACCCAGTAGATCTTTAGTGGGGGGTTCAATTTGCAATGTAAGTTTATGCTAAACTGGTCCCTTAGTTTGTGTCTGGATGCATTCATGCTTGTTTGTTGAAAATTTAGGCTTCTTTAGTGATCACTGCTTAACAAAAGGCGAGTGAAGTAACTTATTCATTAATCAGCCCTTTTTCCAATTTTTAAATTGATCACCCCCAACGCAGCATGTTGCCAAAAGATGTTGGTCATGTGACGCTTTCTATTGAATGACCAACCAGAGCTGTTTTATTAACCAGTTATTAAATTGATACAAAAGTTCCCAGAACCATCTTTCTGCACAATGTTAGGGAAACCTTAGAAGTTTCTAAAGTTTACTCGGCTCTTTATTACTTGTACAGTTAACTGTAGTACATCATTTATAAACCTTAGGAACAATTTAGAAACTAGGGAAATCATTTCCACATGAACTTATGAAAAGGAATAATGGTCAGCATTCATCTTTTTTTTTTTCTTGCTCAACACAGAAAAAAAGTCATTTTTTAATAAAGTGATGATAAAACTGGATTTATTACAAGAATCCCAATTGATAATTATAAAGACATTTATTAGTTGAGAACCTATATTTTCCCTGCAGCAGATGCTCGTTTAGCAGTCATTCACACCGGCGCCAGGCAAATATAGGTTCTCAACTAATAAATGTCTTTATAATTATCATATGCTGTCTGAAATATAAAATTATCCATCATTTGATTTCAAGAATCCAAATTGAAGAAAACTGAGACTAGATCCAGGGCAGGACTACTATCTGCTTCCCTTTTCAAAGACAACTTGGCACTTTGCTAATCACAGCTGCTGCTGTCTTTCTCTAAATGTTAGCTGCACACTGAAATATTATAGGAGAGTCTCAAGGCCCTCCACCCTGTTAGGTTTATAGGTTGATTTTTGGAAGAAAAGGGTATTTCTCCTTGCTTTTTTTCCTTTCCTTTTTTCTTCCTTTTCCCTTCCTTCCCTGTGCGCCAGCTGGCTTGCTGTGCACAAGCGCTGCTTGTAGGTTTTGTCGGCCTATGACTGTTGGTATCCAAAAGTGACTCAGCAGGAGATATCTTTTACCGGGACATGAATTAAGTGGGTACTTTTTTAAATCTATAAACATCTGTGGCCCTTTGCCTTTGCCTTTGCGTGAGAGAGAGATTACAATTACACAACTTCCCACATTTCTTTTTGTGGGGGAGGGGGGTTTCTGTAGTGCGCTTGTTGCATTTTCTTCTACATTTTCACTTTTACTTTCAGTTTTACATTTTTCTTCAGTGATAAACTTGTTAATTATATTGTAGATTCCAGTGTATATTCTGTTACGTTTATTCTGCTGAGGTTTCTACATGAGCCAAAAACAGTACAATAATTAGAAACCGTCAAACAAAACTATCACCAAAACTGTTAACATAGGTTTCTTCAGTTGGTCTGGCTATGTATGTATCACACATACAGGCCATACCAATGGAGCTAGAGGGCTGAAAATTTAAACATTTACTCCTCATTATGTTTTTTTTTCTAAACACAATAAGGAGTAAATTTTTAAATTTCAAATTAATTTTCAAAAAACAAAAAAAGGAAAGTTTTTTCTACTTTTGTTTTTTGAAAATTAACCCCCAAAATAGGTTTTTAGTGGGGGGGGGGCATCTTTTTTGTAAGTTTATGCTAAATTGCTCCTTAGTTTGTGTCCAGCTGCATTCACTCTTGAAAATTTAGACTTTTTAGTGATCCAACAAATGCGAGAGAAATAACATATTCACTGATCAGCCCTTTTACCAATTTTTTAATTGATCACCCCCAACACGGCATACAGCCAAAAGGCGTTGGTCACACTATTGACTAACCAGACCTGTTATTTCTTAATTTTTTTAGTTAATTTTAATGTATAAATAAGTATCCAAACAAATTATTAAGCCATAAGCTAAATAATAAAGCTATATTAACTAACTCTAGGTTCATTTAGCCGTAAGATTTCAACTTTGCATGCATATTGGACTGTTTTATTATTGTTGTAGTATTTGTAGCAGTAGTAACTTTTAATTAAATTATATACATTGACCCTAATCATTGTTAGGAATACGAAAGTGAATGTATTGTATCAAATTATGTAAGGTTTTTTTGACTTAGCCAAAATCTTCCCATTTGTTGGTGCAAATATGTGTGACCAAAGTTGCAGTGAGCAGCTGACATCTACGTCAATGTTTTATATCCACCGTGCTCTTGCTTCTTTTCCTTTATTCTTTCCTTTCCTTTTGTTGTTGTTCCTCCTCATTGAAATTGCTATTTACAACTGGTACCTCTCTCTGAGTTTATTGATTGCTTTAGCTGTGGACGGGAATTCAGTGCACTTCAGTCGCAGTGCATGTGTACAGAGAGCATTGTAATTAACTTGCCAGTCAAAGAATGTCTGTACAGTCTTTACTCATTAATCAATCAAGAAACGAGGCAAGTCAAACATTGTGGCATGAGAGAGAGATTACAATTACACAACTTAGAGTTTTTGAGCTCCCTTAAGTTTTGGTTGAGCAAGTACTAATAACACAAAGACTGTGTTTTGTTTCATCACCATGAGATGCAGCCAAGACATGAGTGATTTGTATTTCCATCCATAAAGCAATACAGGCAAAACTTATGTCAATGTTATATAAATATTCATATTTTATTGCATAGCACATAAAATAATTTTAAATCAGTTGATCATTATGATATGTCTTGTGACAAACATATGACCTGTTAAACCAAATAACTCAATGGACACATTTAAACAACGATTAACTATTGAACATTCTTTGAGGTACCTCTGTCAGAGTAAAGAAATCAGATATTTCTCTAATATACTTTTTATGCATAAATAAAATATGTCCATGGGAAATCTATTTACATTCTAATGTAGAATTTCATTGCTTTGAAATATCACTAAACCGTTAATTCTGTGGATCTTTTGTTTTAAAAGTATCCAGAATTTTAAAAAGAAGGCGTATTGAATGAAAATTGCTGACATTAATGATGCAGTAATATTTAATTTTTGCTTATGAGACATTTTCTTGGGCTTTTATTTGAGGCTTCAAAAGGTTGCCAAGTTGTCTTACTATAATTCACCAAATGTCTCTCCGTCTGTATGTGATCATATAACTCAAGGACCGCAAAAGCTATGGTCATTAAATTTTATGTGGTTACTAATGGGACCCCAAGGCATGTTCTTAGTACATTAGTTTTGTGCAGTCTGCATTCGCGCTCACCTCAATAATAATGATCTGATTTACATCTATCTATATAATAATAAAATTCTGTTTATCTGTATGTAACCTCTAAGTAGCTGAAAGGGTGCATTGTAGCCAGAGGTATTGAATTAAAGTACTCCTACAATGTGCTAACCTGAAGAATATAAAAAAAGTCTGGATGATTTGCAACTTAATAATAATAATAATAATGTGGGGTCTGCAACCATGCTAGCACCAATAATAATGATCTGATTTCCATCTATCTATATCTATATTATAATGATGATTTCTGTTTGTGTGTGTGTTACCGTAACACAACAAAAACAGCATATCATAGCGTGAGTTTTATTAACGCTATAACATTAAAGTACTTGTGAATAAAGCAATTTCCAGTCTGATTTGCAACATTATAATAATACTGTGGGGTCGGCATTTGCACTCACCATGATAATAATGATCCAATTTCTACATATCGCAATTGCAATTCATTTTTTTTTTTCGTTTTCAAATTTCAAAATAAAGTCTTTCATTTTTGCTAATTCTCAGCTCATTGGTTTTCAACGTTCCATGTTGCAAAGTTTCTCTCTTTGATGCAAATTCTTAGTTTTATCGGTTTTTATTGATTTTTTTTCTTTCATCGCAATAATTTCAGTAATGTGATGGTTAAAATAGCAGTCACAATTATTGACTGTGTAGTTTTCAACTTCAATGGCTACATGATCTAAAAATGTAAGACAGAACAAAATCTTCTAAAATTTTAGCAGTTTACAAACTAATAGCTTGAAGGCAATCATATAATAAGGTAAGTTTTATAATGAAGTTAAATGTATAATATTAGAAACCGTCAACCAAAACTGTCACCATAGGTTTCTTCAATTTTTTAGCTAGTCTGGCTGGCTGGCTGGCTGGCTGGCTAGCTATGAATGTATGTATGTATCACACTTACAAACCACACCAATGGAGCTAGAGGGACTGAACTTCTCCAGAATGTGAGGAACATATAAATTCTATAAATCGGAAGTGACTTTACATCGAGCTCAACGGCCACCAAAGCTGGCCTTTATGTGAGTTTTAAAATTTTTAGTCATTTCTTTTATAGACTATGCCATATCGAGGTAAGGAAAGAGAAAATTCTTGGACAAGGAATGATGCAGAAAGAATCACAAAAAGAGCTGAACATCTCCAGAATAAGAGGGAAAAGTCAACAAAGAGGAGGAAAGGACTGAATGTTAAAGAAAAATGAAGGAAGAAGGGAGAGAAAAGACAGATGGGGAAAGGGCTGAGATGTCACCAGAATGAGGGAAATATAAAGTCTATAAATAGGAAGTGACTTTACATCGAGCTTAACAGTTGCTGCAGGTAGCTTTTAAGTGAGTAATATTAAAAGTCTCATTCTGTTTATCTGTATAAGACCTCTAAGTTACTGAAATAGTGCATTGTATCCAGATGTATTGAATTAGGGTACATCTAAAATGCACTAATTAAAGAATGCAAAAAAGTCTGGGTGATTTGCAACTGAAGAATAATAGTATGGGATCAGTGTTTGTGCTCACCTCAAAAATAATGATCTGATTTCCATCTATCTATATAATACTAAAAGTCTGATTCCATTTATCTGTATATGACCTTTAAGTAGCTGAAACATTGCATTGTAGCTAGAAGTATTGTAATAAGGTACACTTAAAAAAAAGGTTTTTATCTCTCATTGGGGCCATAGGCACCATTAGGCCTTGCACAGGGCGGGTTTTCAGCTAGTAAATATTAATTTATTAATTTCAATGTTTGCATTCAAAAAAATGATACATTCTGTAATCGTAACTGGTAAATTAATAATCTGCTGATATATTTAGGAAGCAAACTGTTAAATATTAACTTTGGTTAACATTCATTAGAAAATACATATATCATACAGACAGATAAATGCAGCTTTAGAGCCAGTCTTTGGTGTTGGCCAAGCAAAAAGAGAAAAGCCTACTACTTGTTTCTAACCTATCTTTGTTGACCAATGATTTTCATACCTATGGGATATGTTCCAAAGTCAGCACATTGCTGATACAAAGGAAAAGATTCCTAAGAGATGGTAGATAAAAATGTATGAATGCTGTCAAACATATCATTATTGTTGGTTAAAATCTTAGTGACATATTTTTGATGGGTGGTTTCTACCATAAGGAAATATGGTTACATAAAATGAAATTATTTATTAATAACAAATAGGCATTCTCCAATCAATCATGCTTTTGTGTAATTGCAAGATATTGACCTATTTAACTTGAAAGAGACCATTTCACTTCCTTGGTCTAACCCAGTGGTTCCCAAGCGGGTGGGAATTCCCCCCAGGGTTAGAATCTGGGTAGTCCAAGGGGGGAATAAGGCTATTAGGTAAAAAATAAAAGTCCAGTCTAGAGATAGGATTTTTTGCACTTCAATCTATAAAGTCAAACCCTCAAAATAAGCTCCAAGTTAATAATCATTAATAGACCCACAAATCAAAGAACTAATAACAAAAAAAACAATACCAGAGATCATATTGATGTGTATATCAGCTATGATAGAATAATTCTTTTTTTTTTTAATGAATTGGAATTTCAAATGTTGTGTTCTAATTATTTTCGTTTGCTTTCTTTGAGTAACAAATCCACAGTAGCAGTTGTACAATTATAAAATTAAACTAATTCTTAGTATGAAGCTTTCTAATTATACGTAAAATAAAGTTATTATTTGAAATAATTCTTTGTTGCGAATTAATAAATGGAAGTGGGAGGGGAGAATACTAGTAATCTTATTGACAAAAGTGGGTAATGACTCAAAAAGGTTGGGAACCATTGGTCTAACCAAATGACTAAACAAATACTTGAGTGAAAAAACATGTAAAAAGACTTAGAAAGCCAAAGCATTAAACATACATCACAGGATACTAGTAACATAATCCTGTCAAGAAAGCTTACAGAATTTTTACTCTAAAATAATGAATATATATGTGTGTATGCCATGCCACTGATAAAATCTAGCAACACACACACACACACACACTCTCTTTCTTTCTCTCTAGACAGTGAGATTTACCACCCACTCACTACCAAAAAACCTTCATTCAGTTAGAAACCTTGGTCGGGGCAGACATGACAATTCGCTTTCTCTGATTTTCCTTTTGAAAACGACCTAATAAGTCGAAACATGTTAAGGTATTTGATAAATTTCTTGCAATTTCTCCACATTGTCTTTTTCCTAGCATCATATACAGGTGCATCTCAAAAAATTAGAATATCGTGGAAGAG
>VCCN01005929.1:580582-596104 GCA_006491835.1 Architeuthis dux | reverse complement strand
AAAACAATTAAAATTTTTACCATTAATTTTATTTCATTTGCAACGATAGAAATCAGGGGCGTAAGTTTTACGAGAAAAAAAGGAATTTTGATTTTTAAAATAAATTACTAAAATGTAAAGACGAAATTTAAAAAAAAAAAATTAATGAATGAATGAATAACATTGAGTCAATTTCACAAGTACCAAAACGAATAAATTTGTGTATAAAGATAATAAAAGAAATAACACTACTTACATAATTATTCTTTAAAATAGGTTTTCAAATATTTCTACGACCGCCAATAAACTTTAACCCCCCACCCACGCCGAGGGGTCCCGACCCCTACTTTGAGAAGCGCAGGGGCTCCAATTGCTTTAATCCAGTACTGCTAAGAGGATTTGTTTTAATAGCGGGGGAAAGATGCAGCAGACACCAAAAGGGGCATGTGAGAGGAAGGCAACATACAGGTTTAAAAAAAGAAAACAGTTAAACCTAAGACAATAAATGAAGTGTGAGAAGATGAATTGATTGAATAATATTTGATTTGAGATAAAAAAAAATTTAAAAAAGAGATGGATTTTACCGCAAGAAGCAAGAAACAGCTCGACAAAAACATAAGTGTGTGAAAAAATTTTATTAATATTGATTCATTCGATTCGAGTTAAAGAAAAATCATTACTTTCTAAGTTAAGAAATGCAAAACAAATTTTAAAAAATATAACATTTCTTCAGTTATTGTGTGGGTCAAACAGGTTTATTTGGTTTCGTTTTTGTCATTAAATTGCATTTTAACTTCATTGAAAAAGATCGCTTTTCGATGTACATTAATTCCGATTAACGCGTCGGCGCCAGTAATCTTTTATCCCACAAAATCGAATCGGAATAGCACACCCACAAATTCGATTAGCGCGGTAATTAAAGGCTATGATGCGTCAAATGAACTGCTGACTCTCACCACTGAGAAAGAAATCATTCAAAAAGGAATCCAGCGAGATTTTTTGAACAGTCGAAACTTTGAAACAGCAATGTGTTGAATGAAGACATCCTACATGGAACGTAGCAGGCAAATATGCCGCAATATAGAAGCAGTCGTGCACACATAGCATAGCATGAAATATACGAGAAAAGTACTCTATACTCATAGATAGGTCGCAGCGGTAGATAAGTCGCACCTACTTTTTGTTAGTAATATTTTTGTTTGGGCCTTTGACTCGTGTATGTAGTAAACTAGTAACTTAAGTGAGGTTCGGTAGATAAGTCGTTTTTTCATCTAAATCTTTTGGGTAAAATTAAACTGCGACTGCTGAGTATACGGACCCTCAGTAATTTTTTTAATTTAAAAAATTAAATGCTCCTCTCCTCAATAAACTTATAATCTACAAATTTATTTTTTATTATCTTTTGCTATTATGTATTAAAAATTGACTTTAAAATAATTTTAATTTTTTTAAAATTTGAAGTTCAGGATTAATTAATATAATAATATAATTTGCCATACTTTCTAAGTTCGATTAGCACAATGTCGATTAGTTTGGCACTTTTTGAGGACGCGATAACCGCGTTAATCCAGGGTTTTATTGTTAAAGCTATCATATCACGATGCACTTTTTTTTTTAAATTGTCAAAATTATCGTGTTTTTGTTAATTGAAAATGGAAGAAAATAAGCAACATTTTCAGCATATTTGCTTTTCCATTTAAAAAAAAGGTAAAATTGCGACTGAAACACAAAACAAGCCAGGCTGCAGCAGGGTCAAACTCCACTCACTTCTATTCCAACGGAAAATGATTAACGCAACTTTTGTATTTTATATATAATAAATTTAAAAAATTATAAAAATATATATGGTGGATATGATTAGACAATGTGGAAAAGAAAGATTGAGAAAAGAGTGTTACGTCTCAAACATGTTTATTATCATGAAGATATGTTTGAGACGTAACACGCTTTTCTCAATCTTTCTTTTCCACATTGTCTAATCATATCCACCATTCTGTCGGATTCCCTCACATCCAGACAACAAACAAAAATATATATATCTAACTGTATGTATTTATTAGAATGAAGCCCTTGCATATTTGTAACATAAATTTTCATATGTAATACTTGTCGGTTTGGCTCAGTCGGTAAAAGAGCCACCTGCCAATCACTTGGTCATGATTTCAAATCACGGTAGAGAAATGTTAATTTTACATATCGGTTTGGTTTAACGTGACAGGACAGACAAACATTGAATAGTTTACTCCACTAAATTAGGGATTGTTCTTGTTATGTTAGAAAAACAAAGTCAACTCCAGCCTTGGACTGGAGTTTGACAAAAATTGTGAAGTTTATGGAGATGGCACTATGAATGATCACACATGTCAATCATTTGCAAAGTTTCATGCAGGAGATTTCTTGCTGAACGGTGTGTCGGATTCTCACCTCCAAACATTCACACCATATTATGACCTTCCATAGATCTCTCAGTTGAGAACCCTTTTCGAGCACACTTTGGGAAAATATCCCCAAAATAGGTTCCACAGGATTCCTGCCTAAAGCTACTAAGATAGGATCGGACATAAATCATCCAAGTTGTCAACACTAGGCTCCAGGATTTTCTGACCAATCAGAGAACAGCATTTCGCGATATAAGCAAATGCTTTCACACAATCTTCAGAACAGCCTGGACTTTTGATATCCTGACTCTCCGTTGGAGAGACCGCTGTTTCTCACACACACACATACACTCTATTACGGCTGCTAAAAATCATACTCCAACACACAGAGGCAAGTACTCCAAACACAACTATTTTCTGAACCTTAAGTAGGAACCTTTTACAAACCTTAACTCTCTTCCCTTTTGTATATTTTGTGTATAATAAATATCCATTATTATATATTTTTGTATTTTCATTCATTGCTTGTTGTATTTTTTTATCTATTCGTCCGTAGGCCAATTTCAACATTCCTTTCTTTCCTTTACCAAGTTCCTTTGTCACAATATTGTATATACTTTTTCCTTTCCTACACCACTGACCAGCCATGTCATCTCACTGACTACTGTCCCTACATGACTTACTTACACACTAGTACAAGTTAGCGACAAATCAAGACATTACTTAGGAAAAATTAACGTTATACAACAAAAGAAAGCGCTAACAACTCATAATATCCAAATCAAGTGTTGAAAATCATTTGCACTAGCTTGGTTATGTAAGTCGCTTTGATGTGTGGCTTCCACATAAGTTGAGTGAAAAAAACTACTGTACCATAACGAGAATTATCTGTTTATGAGAAGGTAATAGTGGGATTGGAACGGAGTCCTCTACCATGCTGGGGCGGATCCAGGATTTTAAGCAGGGAGGGGTCCAAATAAATTTTGAGCAGGGATGGCAAATAAAAAAAAGTTTTTCACGAATAAACATATGAAAAAGAAAACAAATTTCAAACATCCAAAACAAGAAAGTAATATGTGGTCCGTCACTTTTCACTCACGTTTGAGTTATAGCTTTTTAGCACTAGAATTGACTAACTGTAAAAATTAACCACAGAAACAATAGATAAAAAATTATAAAGAATAAAACTTATATGAGATGAAAAACAATAATAAATTTTTGTTTTCAAGGTTAATTCATGATTACTTGGGATTATTTGGGTTTTTTATTTATAAAATCTTTTTTATCTAGATATTTTTAAAAACTCAGACGAATTTGCAAGGTTCTAGGCCAAAGGGTGTGTCCAGTAGCACTGACAAGGTTAAAAGAGTTGAAAAAAACACATAAAATTCAAAAATCAATTCCAAAACCCATTTTTAGAAGATGTCTAATGGAGTACTCATGCGAATTTGCAAGATTCTAAGACAAATGGTGTGTCCAGTAGCATTGACAAGATTAAAAGAATTCTTTTTTAAATTCCATTAAAAAATTATTTTTTAAATTTGCAAAAATAAAAAAAAACATTTTTAGAAGATGTCTAGTGGAGTGCTCATGCGAATTTGCAAGGTTTGTTTTATAGCCGGGGTAGGGGAATAAAGAAAAGAGTGTGGTGTGTCGCTTGTTTCATTCTATCCACCTAACGAATCTGAGTTGTGTTGTTTTCTTCTCTGTTTGGTTGTTGGCTGATGTCTCGGTGATGCTGAAAGGAACAACTCTTGCTGGTAATGCTAAAAAGACAACTGTCAAGAGATAGCTGATTTCATTATGAAAACAAAGATAAAACGAATTCTGTGTTTATAAAAATAATAGTAGTTTATTATCTTTCTTGCAATGGTGCACTGCTCTGGGAAACTGCTCTTTTAAGGACTGTCAGATTTTGTTTTTAACAATTTAAGTCAAAATACTTTGTTGTTATAACTTGTCAGCAACATACCTACTGG
This sequence comes from Architeuthis dux, assembly GCA_006491835.1. Lineage (NCBI taxonomy): Eukaryota > Metazoa > Mollusca > Cephalopoda > Oegopsida > Architeuthidae > Architeuthis > Architeuthis dux. The sequence continues at coordinate 591,768 of VCCN01005929.1, read as the reverse complement.
CTTAAGATTTACGATTGCTAGTGTTGTGGTTATAGCTTGTAAAAGGGAGTTAATGTTGATTGAATTAAGACTAATATTTAAATCTAACTCCATTATTGAATGTATCTGACTCCATATAAAGTTATCGGTATAAACAATTACAAATATGAGAGCATAGCAATCTCTAACGCTAAGCTATTAGTAGCAGCTGTAGTAATAGTACCTAGTAGCCTTAATGGTCAGTCTGACGATGGTAAGCTAGAGTGCTGATTATACTTGAGAAAGAAAGGGTAAATGCTAGCGATACACGCTTTCTTTCTCCATTTGTTCCTGCAGTAGTAAAAGGATGAAACACATGTATGTTGCAAGATGCAAGTTGCACCTGGTAAATCATGCAATAAGAATAAGAAGTATATTTATTACAGAAGATATAACAAAAAGTAGTTCTCAGCTGATGAGAAGAAGAAATAATGCATTTAAAAGTTTGTATACTACTTAGTAAAGTGTTAAAGAATTCTTCGTTGGTTGAAGATGTTAAGGAAGAGAGTGTGTGTGTATGCATGAATGCGAAAGTACATAATCAGAGTTGAGAGGCGCGTCTCTGTGGAGCCGTCATGGATTTGTCAGGTGACAAAACTGACTGAACAAAGATGAATAGATCAGTCTTTTTATAGTAAGAGGTGAGTGGAAGGTGATGGCTGGTCTAAATTTGGTGTGTTGATCTGGGTATCAAGTTCCACGATGAAATGTAAGGTGACAAGAATACAAGGGTTTGCCAGACTTATTGTCTACAAAGGGTATCAAGTTGCAAGTCAAGTACATTATTTTCATGTCCTGAAAATTGGTTATCTAAAAGCACTAGCAGATAAGATAACTTTATTTCTCGGAATAAAAATATGGGTGTCAAGTGTTTTCACTTGTTGACCGGGGTGTGTAAGTGCAAAAATATGTATATGTCCATTACAATTTTTGGCCTTGACTGACTAAAACCTTTCCTCGTAGATGTTGGATGCTCCCCCTTGGCACCCTCTGTGGGGTGACGCCGTCACTGGCATTGGGGTGCTGGTAATCTTGACTGGCATCTTCCCCAGTGATCTCCCCATTACTCTAAATTCGTACTGGTATTTATACCTGTTTTGAGCGTTGATTTGATCCATGTCCATGTGTCAATCACATGATATTATATCATCCTGCATTCTTTCTAGGGATTGAATTTTCGTGTAAGTTAAATAAAATTCCTCTCCAAGCATTTTGTTACATAATTCGTCTTTGATAACACTTGACAGATTTGTCGTTGGCATTCTGATTTTGACAGGATCGGGTTATTTTTTAGCTAAATAAAATTCAACATTTCGTTGACACTTCTGATTTCAGCTTTCGACAAGTGATTTTTCTTTTTGTGTATTTATTAACAGAATCCGATTCTTCTAAATTCTCAATACACCTACCTACAATATAACAGGTTCTAGGCCAAATGGTCTGTCCGGTAGCACTGACACAACACTACAACCAAGTGAAAATGGAAAAGAATATCTCGCCACGCCACCTTGCTTGTTGGTCAGTCGGGTCAGTGATCATGGCTACAGTGATTAATAGATAGATGGAAATCAGATAGTGTTATTTATCTGCCTCCCCACGACGGCAAATTTGACACAAGGGTGGGGTCCTGCATGCGAACATGCAGGCAGGAGAGGTGAAGATCCCAAATCCCCATGACTAGAGAAGGGGGGGGTCCCAAGTCCCTGTCACTGAGACAAATGCCATGAGGACCGAGATAGTGATACTTCCCTGGAAGCTAGTTAAATATAAGGTGAGTGCGAACGCAGACCCCATACTTAGACTAGCACACCGATTCACCCACATTGGGGTGATCACAAAGGTCAACAACCCAACCCGAAGTGCAATGGAAGGGCCTCGCTCTGGGAGAACACAGCCTTATTGATCGCCGTTCTCCTGTGCAGGTAATCAGATAGTATTTAATTTAATTTGTTTTTGAAAGGGGATATTTTTGACTTTGAGAGGTTTTTTTTTACGATCTCAGAAAAATATTGAATGTACATTTACACTGCTTAACAGAAAATAAACTAGAATTCCAAGGGAAATTATGAATTACCGCCTCACATATATACTGTGTTGGGGGTGATCCATTAAAACGTTGGAAAAAGGGGTGATCAATGAATAAGTTACTTCTTTCGCTTTTTTTGGGCTGTGATCACTAAAAAAAAATCTGAATTTTCAAAAAACAAGCAGGCACAAACTAGTGACCAATTTAGCATAAACTTACATTGTATATTGAACCCCCCTCTAAAAACCTATTTAGATGGGGAATTTTCAAAAAACAAAAAATGTGTTTGCCCTACTCATTGAGGAGTGTGCGTGTGCAAAATTCTAAGTTTCGACTATGAACAGTTAGGGCTGGGCGAAGTGCAGATACATAGATAGATACATGGATACATATAAATGTCAGAACACATTAATAACCTACACCTAGCAATAAACCAGTGTTGTGGGTAGCAATGATTAACAAAGTTATTCTTCCTCTTACTCTCAGCCTTGCTCTGTGAACAATACCAAACTAACCACTGTTAGTGAGATAAAGCATTTCCAATCAGCAGCCAAATATCACCCTCTTACTCTCCCCTCCTCTCTATGAACGATACAAGGTCCTCACTCGATCTGCGATTAAGCAGTTTTTCATCAGCACCCAGTGAATTCAGCTGAAAAAGCATGCACAAAAAATGTGTCCATTTTGGCATGAATTTATATTGTTGATTTTTAAAACATTTTTTAAAATATTCAAAAATTTTAATGGCATTTTCAAAATAAAAATAATCTAAAATTTTAATGGCATTTTCAAAATAAAAAATATTATAAAATTTTAATGGCATTTTCAAAATAAAAATATTCTAAAATTTATTTTTACTTAAGAAACTCAAAGAAACAAATTGAAGAACAATTTATTTTAAATTCAGATAACACAAACTGAACAATTCAATTTATTAAAATTCAAAACAAACAAGCCACTTTTAAAAGTAAGATTAAAATTAAGGGTTAAGATGTTAAGATGCTGTCCTAAACAGCACTAATATGTACATCAGAAGACCAATACACAAAACGGAACTACGTTCATAAAAATGTTAATTTTAAAATTTTAAGGTTTTTTTAAATTTTGAAGTTTTAGAATTTTAATATTTATAACATCTAGAACACTGATTTTTCATTTTAATAGTTTATTAAAATTAGTACATTTTAATTTTTAAAACAATGTTTTTTTTTTAAACAATGCATACCCATGCCATAAAAATGACGGTATATATAAAATTGATATTTTGTTAAGTCCTCACAATTATTAGAAGGTTTTAACATGCAACAGATAAAAGGAAAAAGGGCGTGATGTGTACATATATCAATTTGCTGATATAAAAGTTTTGTTCATTATCTACTGAAACGCTTTTGCCTAATTCATTTCATTTTCACAGTTGGTTTGCTGAGTAAGTCAATATATTCCTTTGCTGACCTAGATACGGTGACAGCTAGAGTAAGCCGATAATCACTTGTGTATTTGTAACATAAATTTCCCTATATATGTTCAAGAAGCGTCAGTTTAGCTCAGTCAGTAAGTCAGCCACCGTTCAACCACTTAGTCATGATTTCAAATCATGGTAGAGTAGAGTTAATTTTATATATTGGTTTGGGTTAACATGATAGGGCAGACAAACCAGCAAATAAACAAGAAAAGTGATATTGACTTTTATATAAGATTTCCACTAACATATCATGACGTTTTTCTTTTTTCATGTTTTTTTTGTGTGTGAGAGAGAGAGAGAGACTGAGTGTTTGTGTGTAAGAGAGAGACAGAGTGTTTGTGTGTAAGAGAGAGAGCAAAACCACAACTTTCTGCTTATGGAATTAAAGCAGCCATGTACAGATGAGACATCTCACTCTTTCTTTCAATATGCACTTTTAAGGAATTGAAATTAATACAAACATATGGCATCTGGAAGTAGAGAAACAGCTTTCAAATGCAGAAAACTTTATATTGCAAAGATTTTGTTCAATTGTTATTTCCAAAGGTAAACCACATATTTTGTACCTCCTATCTAAGTTATTCAAGAGTTTGAGTTAAGATTTAGTCTAAAACTTCTTCTTTTGTCTATTTATTGTGTATCTAGGTGCCAGAAATTTTGCAGTGTACCCATAGACAAAAGTAAGAATTAATGTATTCTATTTCAGTTTCCAGATGAATATCATTTTATCATTGTATTCATACTTTATCTATAAAATTCTTTAGTTATTTTCTGCCTAAATCTGAATGCAATGATGTTATGAGAATTGAATACACTGTATAAATACAATTATAATAAACAAGTTAATTTGAATATAGATCAAGCATTTTTTTCTGCACACTTTGCTGTAAATTAGAAATTTGAAAAGCAACTTGTAAACTTTACAACAGAAAATGATCATAAAATAAAAACTCAGTATAAGCATTCTAGTTTCAGGGCCGTTGGAACAAAATTCATATGGGGGGAGGGGGCTGCGAGCAAAGCGGAAAATCTTTTTTTAGACCACACCCTTTAGATCGTATTTTAGATCAATTGTAAAAGATTCATGAATTGTATATATGAAAAATTAAATGCAAGTGAAAAAGACTTCATACTGTTATTGGTAAAAGGTATTTATGGAGCACGACGTATGGTGTAATGTATAAACATCAAAATGGGTAAATGATCTTTAACAATCTCCAGAAAATGCACAAGAAAGTATTACTTTAAAATCATAAGATTCATAAAGTGTAACAAAAGGGAGAAGGGGTTGGTGTCACCCGGGGCGGTAACTCATGATGTCACCCCCCACCTCCCTTCTTGAACTTGCTCTCTTCCCAGGATATCTAGAATTTTGGTGATCTTTTTGTACTACCTCAAAAGATACACACAATTTACTTTTTGCATAAAATCTGAGAGGATTTATTTTTTAATGTAAGCTCCTGCCTTGTAACATTTCCTCCTATGGTGTTTAAATGTTATAAGATAAGAGAAATCATACTTTTAGTAATAGTTGAAGTTTTCCTTTTTTTTTCATACATACATCAGAAGACACAGACATATTCACCCATAATGTCAAAACTATTACTCCTAGATCCCTAATTTTAGTTTGCTTTTCATTACACTATACAAATTGTCTCACTAACACTAAATATGTTAAGAATAAAAAAAGTTATAATCTTATATAGACAAGTTTTTGCGTACCTCAAAAGATACAAAGACAGCATTATTTTGGGTACCTGTGATACACGTGATATATATATATATTAAAATCTTTAGGCAGTCATCTTGGTGTCACCCCATCTGATGGTGACACCCAGGGCAGGCCACCCCCTCCGCCCCCACCTTGGTACACCACTTGTCTGATGAATATTTAACATATGAGGAAATACTATTCTCTTAGATTACTTTAATTTTGATAGTCAGATGTCCTTCCAGTTATAGTTCATCATGTTATAAACTGAGAGTTTTCTTATGCATCTATCATATATTTATAATAAAATAGGATAAAATACTGATTTAAATTTTTAAAATAAATAATCATTATGAGGGCCCTGGAGATGGCTCAATACCCCAACAGCTGTTGAGGGGTCCAGAGGAAAAGAAAAAAAAGGAGAATAAGAAAAAAGGAAAATGAAAAGAAGAGGTAAAAAAAGCGAGAAAAACATTCTTATATCATTTTTTTTGCCTTGTTATCTATTATTAGACTTAGGGGGACAATAATCATAATTGTGAAATGTCAAGTATATAAAGATATACCTGATTTTGCACCAAAGAAAAGTGACAAAACAGACATGGGGTCCGGCGTGAAATTTGTTGGGGGTCCCCAGAAGCTCTATGCACAGCCTTGACCAAGACTTGTTTTCGTTTGTGACCTCACATAAAACTTGAAATTTTAAATGTATAAGGGTTATTGGAAAAAGAGTAACTACAAGTCATTAATAAAATTTTTTAAAATCATAACAAATATAGAAATGAGTCTAAGACAGGATTGTACAGTTTTAAATGTTTTTATTCTCATGAAGAAATAATAAACATTTAGCCTCAAAACACTTAAGGCAGAGAAATTGCAAAAAAATAACTATTGTTAATCAAGTTAATTTAATGTTTTTAAACATTTAAAGAGAGCACCTTCAAAAACATTTCTTGCAATTGAACCAACTATCATTCAACACTGATAATATAGCTGTCTTCTAGATAAAATAATAATAATGATAATAGTTTTCAGAGGTTAGTCCAGTGGCATATGTAATTCCGCTGGATTTTGATGTTAAAAGCAATATTTTTTTCATTCTTAGGAGCTTTAAGGAATGCTTAATCAGAAAATAATTTGTCAATTTATCTAACATTAACTACTAGCACTATGCATGCATGGAAATGATCAATTTTCCATGTGGTTTTATATACGCTTAAAAACATTGACTCAAATCAATACTGCTGTCACTTTCATAGTCTACTTCATTTCCATCAGAGTAATTTTGATATTCCTGGTTGCTGCAGTCTTCACAAAAACATATAGGTACATTTCAGATCGTTTTTTGGCATGAACAATGTCCTGTAGCACAGTTAGACTTGCAACCATTTTTAAACAATTCCGGGATCTCATCTGGGGCAGGCCTTTTCAAACATAGCCATGGTACATAGCTACCGTTTTCTGAGACCCAGCTATAACAGTTCTTCCAAGAATGGCATACATAGTTTGCTCTAGATACGTGAGGAATGAACGTTGCTTGTGTTGGAGGTAACTTTCCACCTTCCTTTCCTTTGCGGAAAAAGATCCTGTTGTAGCTCTTTCAAGGATCGTGACTTTGCATTTTTCCAGTAAACCATGCATGTGAATCTCTTCGATATCTTGGTAGGACGGGGATTCAAGAGAAAGACCAAGACCAGTAAGCATTGTAATAACTGGATCATCATCTTTCAAGCGTAAGAAACTCTGTACCCACTTATGTTTCGATATTCCTGAGAACTTTCCTCCCCAGTCTTCTCCTGTAAATGCATGTAATCCAAGCTTTGTAGCATCTCCCAATGTCAATAATATGTTGATTTTTTACTTTTCCTGCTATCATATCTAATTTGATGTACACAGTGAATCATTAGTGGTCCATTCAGTTGATACAGATGTTTATCTGTATCAACTGAATGGACCACTAAGCTACAACCAGGAGTGGACCTTGCTGCATCCAAACAATGAAGGGCTATTAGAGTGTTTGCCTCTTCATGATCATGTTCTCTCATACTGTTGTATAATGCTGGTTGTATTTCTTCTTCTCGCCAAGAGAGTATAAGAGAGAGAGAAGATGATGATGATGATGATGACAACATCTTGTTCCGAGTCTGTTGACAGGAGCTGAAATTTCTGTGGAGGGAAATTAATTTCGGAGAAATGGCTCTCCCATGTGTGTGGAGAGAAAAGACAAAATTCAGGATCTTCAATTGGAAATCTGTGGTTTTATTTTCTTGGCCGGTTCGCAGGTTACTTTTGAGGTATCAAATCCTGTTTCATTTAGTTGTCTACATGAGGGGTCATTTTTCTGAATTACTACTAGTTATGGTAGTAAAAGAGTCAAGGGTTCTTCCTCCTTTTTCCTCCTTCCTTCACCCATCCGGGTGGAAGAGGGAACTACTTTGCCCCTGACCTGTCCTCTGTCTGCCGGATTCTAAAACTGCTTCTAGCCTGCTATCTCCTCCCTCACCCCTAACGGGCAGGGGCGCCAAGTCCTCACTCCTCTGACCGTCATTCGTTGGATTTGGATCTCAACTGCTAACTGCCTCTAACCTGCTCTCTCCTCCCTCACCCCTAACAGGCAGGGGATTCTCTTTGTGCGACCTATTGCTACCGGCTTCAGATCTAAAACTGCCTTGATTTGAAGATCAGGGCCCCTTAAAAGGCCTCCGGCAATACAATATGGGCTTTTGGTCACATACGCCAAATGCACGAACACACGAACACAGAGTGCATTTCGTTACAATATTATCACTCAACAATATTAGTTGCTTTGATGAAACAAGAGTATGTGCAACACATATTATTCCCTTTTTGTTATCTTTAAACTTTTTCAGCAGAGCATCTTTAAAGAAAATTGTCAGTTGTTCTTTAGTGTTGCTATCTGATAGAAGAGTCCTCATGCTAATTCCTCCTACATGAAACTTAATAGGATCAATGCCCTTGGCTCTCTTTTTCCAGGTTGTCGCCTTAAGTGAACCTTGTATGTGACAATCAAACAGTATTCTGTCTTCATTAGCCATTTGAAGTTTCTGTTCAATTTGTTGACAAAATCTTTCAGCCAGCTGTCCAATGTTCTTTATACTTTCATCTTTTTTCAGCAACTGAACTTCTACACTAGCATCAATACTCTGTATACAGTTTGCTTAGTAATCTCTATTCCTCTACTTTCACTATCAGCAGCAACCTCTGTCTCGTTCATCAAGGTAAATTTGTCTGCTGGAATAAGCATTAGGCCTTCGGTTGAAAAAAAGAGACTCCGGAATTGCAGTGAATTAAATTCACCAATTGCTTTGGATAATTCCATGAACTCAGGTCGTGCTCTCTATATGAGAAGAAACCTAGTAAGCAAAGCTCATTGTTCTTTTAGATCAAGAATCTTCTCCATAAGTTTACATTTATTGATCTTTGCTGCAGATGTTTTTAATTTCACCTTTGTCATTTTGTCCCATATCAATTTTTCTGAATTTGTGGTTAACCTTTCTCTGATGAATTCTGTATATCTCTCTTGTCCTTTTGAATCACGCTCAAGTATGTCAACTTCAGTATCACCCTGTATTACAGCATTGGAATATATATTTGACAAACAACACAATTCTTTGCCAAATGGATTTCTAGCATGAGTCAAAATAGCTTCTTTTATTTTCTGTACATTTTTTCGAAGACAACTTGCTACTGTGCTATACGGCTGGTAATGCTTCTGTTACTTCCTTTCATTTTATGACTTCTGTGATGACTTGGGCTTCGAAGGAAGTCACAAAGTCAAACAATATATATGAAAGAGACCCTACCTTTTTTCTATCTAGAAATACAAGGTGATCAGTCGAGTTCGTCAGTTGTCTGTTTAGTATTAGTTAGTGGCTTTTAGATTCAGTTGATCTTCAGACGTGCTGATTTAGGAGACGTCGAAATAGGTGTGACTAGCTTCATTCACAGGTTGATTCTGACTGTTGAGTATTGCCTAAAAGAGCGGCAACTTAGGGACACTGAGGTTGACCCCAAGGTCAACTGTCTAGACAATAGGAAGTGTTTCTAAAAATAGCACAAGCTGACTCCTGTTGTCCAGAGGGTTATGATACATCCTTTCTCCAAAATTCATTGATCATTTGAGATATCTCTGGTGCAGTCAAAAGGTATCAGTTTAATGCATCATCATTTTGTGTGGTACCAGTAACTCTGCCATCACTTTTCAAATGACAAATTTCCTGTTCTAGAGCATGGTTGACCCATATTCCACAAAACGGTGTATTTGATTTGAATATAGACATATTTCCACTATTTAGTGCTGTCTATGCTGAAGGGTCTTCTGTTTTCTGTTTGTGCATATCTGCCACATTGTAGGGTGTCAAACGAGCATATTTGTAAGGATTGTGAGCAAATACTTGATGAGTTCTTCTGCACGCTCCAAATTGCAAGCTGAAATTGCCTTCTCTGGAAGCTCCAATGAATCTTAACAGGCATGTTATATGACACATGTAATTGTCTAGAAATTTACCAAACTCTGAATTACCTTTTGTTCTTATCAGTTCTAATGCTCTTGAGTTGTCAACTTTTGTCACTGCTCTTTTAAACACATCTTGAATGCCATTTCTGTTCTGGACAGAGAGCAACATATCATTGTCAAATTTTCTGATCATTTGTTTATCTCCTTATTTGCATCAAGATAAAGATTTGCAAGGGCAAACAAGGTCATTCAATGTGCCTCATTTGTAATGGTTCCCTCGAAACAGCAATCTTATTGTCACTGGTCCGTAGATTCCCTGCTCTATCCATATTTGATCCAGTCCCAAACCCTCAATGTACTTTTTATGTGCATGTACATACATATGTATTTACCTGAACCCCCATGAGAATGGGAAGTGACACCAGGTCAGTGGGAAGGTGAGATCCCACCTACAGGCGGTTCAAAAACTCCAGTCCTTGCAACTATTTTCGCAAAGGCGTCAGGGCAAGCCTGATCCTCCCCTTTCAGTACAATGGGAAGGTGCTGCCACAAGGTAATTTTTTGAAGCCACAGGATGAATCCTAGGCCTCTGCGTTTAGTAATACAGAGACCTTTATCGGCTACAGTATTGCATGTTTATGTGCATGTAATGCTGCAAAAACAACATGGAGCTCACCAATGCAGCAGCACTAGATGATTCATGGTTCAAGTAGCATTTCTTATCTTCACAGCACACTCGTAAAGATCTAGGTCTAGGGTGATGACTGTCCCGCTCTCTTCACCAACCACAACAGCCCTAATATTCATAGCAAGCCTTAACATCATAAACCGTGAATGTTTATCAATTGACAAAGAGTGGTGAAAAGACATCTTTTCCATCAGACTCAAACGGTTTTCTTTAGAAAAAAATCAAGATGTAACAGACAATCGAAAGCAAATCCTTTAATTCTGCATCATTTACTTCATCACTCTTGTAAAAATGAAGAAGATATTTACCATAAACAATGGCTTTATTTCACTTTAAATTTGACATCAGATTATAACAGATTAAAGATAGATTATACAAGAAAGAAAAAGCCACATACAACCGGGAATGCTGCATTGTGGGAACTAAGGGGAGATTACTCTAGATGACTTTTAGAAGTGTCCAATGGTAAAATATATAACATTCACTCCAGCTGACTAATTTCATCCCGCTGAGAATGACGAGGTGGCAGTTCAGTCAAGCCTGACCCGTTAGAAGGTTGTTTAAGTTCATGACTTGATTTTGCAGGGGAGGAGGGCGATGTGTTACAGTTGTTCTGTCCATCGGCAGAATTAATTTCAGTTGCTGGAAATGTAGATTCTCGCAAAGTTGATGTTTCTTCTAGACTCACTTCAGTCACTGATATTTGTGATGGACAAGGAGCCAGGTCACGCAGAGACACCAATGACTCATGACTATCAACATATCTGATGTGCACATAGGTAGGGTTCACATCCAGTAATTCTA
>VCCN01005929.1:567562-580142 GCA_006491835.1 Architeuthis dux | reverse complement strand
CCTTTCTATCCAAGTCCAGGACACCCCGCTATACAACAATTCTTTGAGTGTCTTACAAATTGACATAGAAGAACTGGTCCTGGTTTTAATAACCAGGATGGAAGGGACACTCCCCTTGATGATCATCGAGAAAATGAGAAGAATCTCTCATGAGGAGTTGTGTTTGTTGTAGTTAATAACATAGATCTGATGCAGTGCAGAACATGAGGTAGTACCAATCTGCAAGGCAGATAGTTCTCCAAATGAGCCCATTATACCGTTCAACCTGGGTATTGCCTTGTGGATGATAGGGGTTTGTCTCTTTCTGGTGACAACCCCATGCAGCCAAAGGTACTCTTGCACCTTGCGAGCTAATAATCCTGAGCCTCTGTCTGAATGGATATAATCAAATGTGCCACAGATAGAGAAAATTAGTTCCAAACACTGGATGATTGTCTTGGATGAAGGATCTTTGCAAGCAACTAAGGAGCAGTGCTGGTTTTGTGGTGGTAAATTGCATCAACGCTCAAATTGCCCAGCTTGAAATACTGATTGTGGTTCCCACGGTAAAACTGGACACTGGGCAAAAATGTGTCAGTCAAAGAAGAATTGGAAAGTCGCAGCTGCTGTTAACCGAGGTGAGTCATGTGCACTGCCCAACACTGTTTGTTAGCCTTTACCACTCCTGTGTTGATAAACGGCCATACAGCCACAGCATTAATTGATTCGGCTAGCTCTGACAGCTTTATAGACTCAGAGACTCAAACTGAAAATTAAGCCTAGTGTACAATACATCACATTGGCCATGACATCCAAATGTGCTCCAGCCAAAGGTGCATGTCATGCTGACATTGTAATAAATGACAGACGGTATCTGAACACTCGTTTGGAGGTAATCTCTGTGGAGATATTATTCTTGGTATTGTTTTTCAGAAACAGCATACTGCCATTACCATTTTGTATGGGGGACTTGAACTTGAGCTTAACGATCCTGAAACTAAAATTTGTAATTTGACTGCAGCAAGTTTGGATGTGCCATGACTATTTGCAAGCATGAAGCCAAATGTGAAACCCATTGTTATTAGATCTTGTGAGTACAGAGTTCTTGATCAGCAGTTTATTGCTCAAGAAATTGAACATTTGCTAGCAGAAGAAATTATTGAGCTGAGTTCATCTCCTTGGTGAACATAGGTTGTCATTGTAAAAAGATGAGCTTGACTGACATAAAAAACGTATGTGTGTGGACTATTCTAACACTGTAAATTCTTATACAGAGCTGGATCCATATCTGTTACCAAAAATTGAAATCCTTATAAATAATCTGGCAAGCTATCGTGTTTTCTCAACATTTGATCTAAAGAGCGCCAACCATCAAGTGTCATTGTGCCATGATGACAAACCATTTACTGCTTTTGAGGCTAATGGACGTCTATACCAATGTCCAAGAATACCATTTGGTGTCACTAATGGTATGGCAACTTTTCAGTGTGCTATCGACAAATTTGTTGATAAGGAGATCCTCCTTAATCCCTTCCCTTCCCTAGATAACATTACTATTGCAGGAAGAGACAAAGTGGAACATGATATATGTGTAAAAACATTCCTTGGAGCTGCTCAACGTCGGCACCTCACTCTGAATAAGCCAAAATCTGTAGTTTCAGTCGACAAAATATCTGTGCTTGGTTATGAAATTTGTGAGAGATTGATTCGGCCAGACAAATCGAGGTTGCATCCACTTCTCGATCTTGAGATACCTACAAATATGGCGGCTCTGAAGTAAGTTTTGGGCATGTTTGCATATTTTGCTAAATGGATTCCATGTTTCTCAGATCGTGCCCAGCCTCTAATCAAAGAAAAACATTTTCCACTAAATACTGAGGCTTGTGAGGCTTTCAATAGTTTAAAACATTTGCTCATGAATGCTGCATTACATTATCCAAGTCATCTGTGCTAGAATGCAATGCCTCTGAATTTGCTGTCTCAGCTACGTTGAATCAGTCTGGGCGACCTGTCGCCTTCATGATGCAAACTTTAAATCACCTTGAAATTCATTACTCAGCTATTGAAAAAAAGGCTACTGCTGTGATTGAGGCTGTGAGAAAATGGTTTCATTTTCTGTCTGGTCAGTGCTTCACCATTGTGACATATCAAAGATCTGTGGCTTTTATGATGGATAAAAAGATTAAAAATAATAAAATCTAGGGTTGGCTGTTGGAGTTGGCTAACTTCTGTTATGACATCCATTATCGCCTGGACGTTACGATGCTGTTGTGGATACTCTGAATGCTAGCTTTTCACCGTCTCTCTCAAGAAATTACATGATGACTTGTGCCACCCTGGAGTCACTCGACTCGAGATCTAAAAACATGCCATATTCTACGGATGAGGTGAAGGAAGTATGCTCATCTTGTTGAGCATGTGCTGAACTGAAACCACAATTTAATCCATTGCCCCACGGCAGGCTTATCAAAGCTACTCTGGAGCGCTTGAGTGTCAATTTCAAGGGTCCACTGTGATCAAGGACTCATAATAAATATCTGTTTGTGGCAATAGACAAATTTTCTCGAATCTCGCAGAATCTGTTTTCAAAAAGGTAGCACTATCACCTGTAGTTTCCAATGCTGTGATGGGCAACTTCTCTGTATGTAAAACAGCAACTACCTGAGAGTCCACATGAGTATATTATTCTGAATTGCATTGGGCAAGGTTGAGAGCTCTAGCAGTGTCGAGTGTTGATAAACAATCTGTCTAAAACATTCATGGCAGCGTCGTACATTGTACAATCAGTTATGTGTTCGTATACAGAAGCGGAAACATGTTTTGTCAAGCAACGCAGTATGTTCGGCGCATTTCCTCCGCATTCATCGATAAAATTATGGAATGTAACCTTCCAATATTGGATTAATATTTAGTTTATCCAGATATAAAATACTCTCCATTTTGATAAGTTATGTGAAATAAATCTTTGTAAAAATGAAGAAGATATTTACCATAAACAATGGCTTTATTTCACTTTAATTTGACATCAGATTATAACAGATTAAAGATAGATTATACAAAAAAGGAAAAGCCACTTAAAACAGCCATTTTGGGAATGCTGCATTGTGGGAACTATAGGGAGACTACTCTAGATGACTTTTAGAAGTGTCCAATGGTAAAATACATAACAATCACTATAAAGATCTTGTGGACAATGATCAAATCTTTCACTTATAATATTCATTTTTGGAACAGTGTATTCCTCTATCTCATAGCTATATTGCTCTTCCCTTGCTTCAATCTTGATTGGTTGCACCATGGGTGGGTCTGTTGGATGAGTTTGCTGATTTATCATGACTACAGTTCCATGAAACTGATTCTGCCTGTTGGGATCATTTATTTGCCAGTCAATATTATCGATGGCAAAATTTTGATAAATGGAGGCAGCACAAAACTACCTTTTTTTCTGCCATTCTTTTGCAGACTGGAGAAGCAATCATTTTCTCAAGCTTCAAGATCTTGTCATAGCTCTCTCCTAGATTTAAGTATAACATTTTATTTACTAAATTTTTTTGGCTTTATGAATGGTTAAAGGGATTGCGACTGACAGATTTTGACTCAAATCTGTCGATCTGTTTTATGCTGATATGATATGCTAGGCAAGGGTGCCAACTGCACAATCAGATTGACTGGGTTTTCTTTCACACAAATTTCACTTGCTTCCAGAGATTTTCTAGCGACGGAATATCTCAAGTTTTTCTGGTATTTCAAAATCATCAAATTTCCTGTAAACTGCCTTTCTAGAAAGTTCTTTATATCCTTTCTGAGAATAAGTACAGCTTTAAGTAATACCTTCACTGTCCTAATCATTTAAATGAGCATTGTGTATGTCCTCTTGAATTATCTTTTGTATCAGCTTTTTGTAGTTGTTAGACGTGTTTTGCATTCCATTCTCTTTCAAAATATTGCTGTATTATCCATTTAAATCATTCATCGACAAAAACAAATTTTGACTCAGTGAGTAATTTTACTATTTCAATGCTTGCAATCGCTCAACATAAAGAAGATTTAAGATCTTTTGTTATTGACAGCTTCAATGACAGTCACTCTTCTTTTATCAAGCATGTTCGATGATACTTAGTATCATACACTTGTACATCTAATGGATCAGTGAAGCACTTCACAATAACATTGTAAGATTCTTTCTTTGACTTTTCCTGTGTCTAAATAAATGCTTTGTCATTGTTTGTAGCAACATCACGTGTTCCTGTTTCCAGCAGTCTTAACTTAACTGCTACTGTACACCCGTCTTTGGTTTTCGTTGATGCTTCGAATCCAGCACCCAGACTTCATCCATCGATCTTTGAACACAATGTGGGGGTGGTCGAGGTTTGATGTGGAGTGGATGGCGGAGGTCAAGCGGGTGGTGGTACATTCCAACAGTTCCATAACCCTTTTATCCATATTAGCAGTCCATTTTCACCATCAGCTACAGATCTTTCAAAGATTTTTCTAGACGTGCAAGGTTCGTGCAAGTTTCCAATAGCCAGAGAAATGATAGTTATTGCACTCATTTCCCTTTTGTTTGGCCAACTCAGTGTAGTTAGAGTCCCCAAGCTTTGCCCACTTCATGGCATATTCAAGAAATTTAACAACTGAATCAGTCAAAAATGACCAATACTTTTGCCTAGATGAATACAGCGTCGGCAGACACAATACATATTAGCAAGCAATAATGTTTGTTGTTATAACTCAATTCATTACTGTAACATTCTGGTTGTGTTTAGTGCCTCTGTTCGCCTTGTTAGTCTTTTTATTCTAGCTGTGTAAGATTAGAATGCATTTGATTTGTAACCATGCTTAAGCGTGTTTAAGAAAAGAAGACGGAACAAGATAATACGTGTGATAGGGTTGTTCACCTGGTAAGATGTGGGCCTTCCCCATTCCCACTTCCGGTCCGCGTTTTCTGGGACCGGAAACGGAATGGGGGTTGCTGGGAGCTTGCTTCGGCATGTTTATTTATTTAACATATACATACATTTATATAAACATTACAATTACCATGATGTATGAAATGCTATGTATATAGTATATGGTGCAATATCCATTTTATTTTCTGGTAGATTCACTGATGAGAATTTCATTTTTACAAACTGAAAACAACGATCGATATGAGGAAGATGTTTAAGTGACAGCTGACCAAGTGCCATAAACAGTGTATTCATAAGAAGGGGACATCTCTCATGACGACTTTATGGCAAAATAACGGACTCAGCTTATATTTAACTTTCTGAAATTTTATGCTCAACTCGTCTTATACTCATGCTCGACTTATATTCAAGAATACATGGTAATCATGTCTACATTAAATATATGCACACACATTTTATTTCTAAACAGTTGTGTCTATTTTTATTGACAAAACATTTCTAAACCAGAAAATGCTGTCCTTTTTCATAAAGTAATGTGTCTTTTATTGCCTGTGGAGAAGAAAGAAATCACAGCCCATGAAACCTTGTGCTTTTGTGTATTTTAGCCTAGCAGCTTAACTGCTACTTCTGTATTTTGTTATGTTATTGGTTATTTTTGACTGAGCTGAGTATAAGTCAAACTGCTGATTTGGGCCGATTTTTTAGTAAAGAAATGTTCAAATGTTCAAATGCTATGCTTTCTCCCTTTATTTATTTGTTTTTTTTTATTTTGGGAGGAGAAGTGATGCTCATGCAGTATTCTGATCTAGGAGCATTACCCTTAGTTTTTCATTTGTTCAATTAGAAAATATTTGTCCGAATTTTCTTCAAAGTGACATTGTGGGAAAGAGTGGTTACAAAAGAGCAAGGCAGAGTTTGTCAATGAAGAATATATTAGAAGAGAAGAAAAAAAAAATCATAAGATTTAGATATAGATACATGGTTGTTTTTATATTTAGATGTAGGATTTAGTGAAAATTGATTTGATTCTAGATTTCAGTCCAAATCATGATGGGCTAAGTAGTTCAATCTTAAGTTTTCTTGTAAAATTATTCCAAACATTAATGCATTTTTTCTTGATTGAATTTAATCCATATCTAGTTGTTATGCAAGATGGAACATAGAGGCATCCCAGTTTGGAGCCTTTTGTACTTAATGAATGAATTTCATTCGTTTGTTTAAAATACTCTTGTAGACAAGGTGCGGATACCTTATTTAATGAGTCATGTACAAGTAAACAATTTTCAAGTTTGAGGATGTTGAGACTAGCATATAAAGGGTTACAATTGGCATGAAAATCAGAAAAAGATATAGTACAAATAAAAAACTTATATTCAAGTATATGCTGTAATTATTCCTTTTAATGTTCAGCATCCAGCATAAATAATGTTTTTAAATCCATATAAAACCACATGAAAAATTGATCATTTGCACATATGCATAAAGCTAGTAGCCATTGCTAGAACAATTGAAGACTATATAGTTTTTTCTGAATAAGCATACTTTAAAGCCTCTAAAAATGAAAATATATCACTTTTAACATTCAAATCCAACGGGACATCTTCCACATATAGCCAATTAAAAAAAATAATGGGAATGTTTTCCAAAACTTTTAGGTCTTCCATCAATTTTGTAATAACTCTTGTTTTAGGAAAAATGGCACATTATGCATTTATTTTTTATCAAGTATGTAAGGTTGGTATAATGACAGATATTAACAGATTAAAAATGCAAACAGAAGATAATGTACTTACAGATCCTTTATTCATATATTCACAATGACCATGGTCAGCGATTCAGACATGTGTGTCCTTCCGAGCTCTCTGATCTACTAAAAACACAATGCCAACATGGCTGCTTGTTTACCAGAATGTAAAACAGTGCCCCCTAGCGGAAGTCGATAAGAACTCGCCTGCCTAAGGGGAATAACTCAAAATACTTACTTAACAATGTACATTGGTGTACAGGAATCATATAAGAGGAAACATAGATTTGTTTTTTCAAACAATATTTACTAATTCATCTATTAAGTTTATAAATGAATGAATGGCTTGGCTTCGTGAACAAAGATTTTGGGGATGGTTTTCCACAGTATTTGGACCATAGACGGCGGGGACAATGTGCTGAGTAAACCTCCAGCCTGAGCAGTGTAGTTTTAAGGTGAAGTGCGACTTGCCCAGGGTCGACCCCACCCATTAAACTGAGGGTTTACATCCTATGGGCCACCATAGTGGCGCGGATAGGAGCAGAGCCCATAGGTCATAGGTTTGACGGGAGTGTCCTTTTCCTGACAGATGCCCAAGCTAGCTATTGGGGTCTGTCGCCCCCTTGTGGGAATGTTCGGACAGTAAGGCTGAACTGTGGTTAGACAGAATGTGAGCATCCCGTAGTTGGTAGAAGCCTGGGCTGGCTATAGGGTTCTACCAACCCTTTGGAGGGGAATCAGGACGGAACGGCTGCTTGTAACTTTTCATGATAGTGCGACTGTCTGCAACTGTGGTGCGCAGATCCTCATGACAGTACAGCTGTCTGCAGCTTTAAGTACAGGCCCTGGTCTCTCCTACATAAGCAGATGTATGCTATGGGGTTCTGCTTACTTCGTCAGAGCAGTGACCTGACGATATAGCAGCCTGAGCAGAATCGAGCCCAGATCCCAATCAAAAATAGATCTGCATCTACTTATTAAGTTTTAACTTATATTAAGTCCTAGCTGGCATCACCCTGCTAACCGAATGAAGTTGGTATAGAATCCTTTACCCTTAGAGATAGATAACTTATCCCCTCCCCTATAATTGGTGGCTGTCAGAAATTTTGGATTTTTAAAAATAATCAGGGCCAAATAAATTTAATTAAATTTAGTTAAAGCCAGTCAAAAAAGGTGTTAGTTTTATATAAATACGTGAAATAAATAAAAGAATTAAATTATTAAAATGGGCAATAGCAAAAAAGTTTCTCTTAGCTTCAGATGGGTGAATCGTTCCGTCTTTCTTAACCGGCCCATTGTGTCGACTGACCAAATTAAGTTTACAATGGTGATAATATTGATGTAATTAGGACTATTATATCTGACTCCATTGAAAGTTAGTTTAGGAAATATAAACAAATGAGCATAGCATAGTAATCTCTAGATAGCCGTAGTAGTAACGGTAAGCTAATAGTAGCAGCGGTAGTAATAGTACTAATAGTGGTGAATAGTCTTAAGGGTCAGACTGCCGTAAGTAAGCTAGAGTGCTGATGATACTATAGAGAGAGAAAGTGTAATGTTAGCGATATGCGCTGGAGATCTTTCTTTCTCTGCCTGTTCCTGCAGTAGTAAAAGGAATGAAATGCATGGGTTACAAGGAAAGAATGCAAGATGCACATGGTAATGTTGCATGCAAATAATAACTGCAAATAAGGATGCAACATGATAAAAGTGTATTTATTAAAGAAGGCATAACAATAAGGTAGTTCTCATCTGTAGAGAATGAAGGAGAAAGAATGCATGTAAAAAGTTTGGTTTACTAAGAGACAAGTTTCAACTAATTTAACTAAAAAAATTAACATTTGCTGCGATTGAAGCAGTATCGGTAACTATTTGATTATTCATGTTCATAGATTCAGTTTTCTTGCCGTTTTTTTTAATTTGCTTGTTCTATTTTTTAATTTGCTTGCTGTAAGTTTTAACTTGCTCTGGTAAAGGTATAGTTTGATCTGCTTTGACTGAATCTGACCTTCATTTCTTACAGGCAGTTTTCACTTTTGAGAAAAATCAATTTTCAAAGAGGAGGTGATTAGACTGCCTCTAAAGTGGGGGTTCGATTTACGAACGGCATATAATGCAGAACTGGACCCTTACTTTTTGTCCAACTTTCTGACAGCATGGGTTGGAGTTGAAATCTTTGGTTGAGATTTGTTTTTTGAATCTCGCAGTTCTCCTAGAGCAGTGGTTCCCAACCATTTTGAGTCATTCCCCACTTTTGTCAATAACATTACTAGTATTTCCCCCCCCTTCAATTTATTAAGTTGCAACAAAGAATAATTTCAAATAATAACTTTATTTTATGTATAATTAGACAGCTTCATACTAAGAATTAGGTTAATTTTATAATTGTACAGCTGCTGCTATGTATTTGTTACTCAAAGAAATTAAGTGAAAATTGTTAGAACACATCATTTGAACTTCCAATTTATTACAAAAAAAATAAGAATTCTACTATTGTAACTGATATACACATCAATATGATCTCTGTTTTGATTTGCGGGTCTATTAGTGAGAGAGCACATCTTAAATCATTCTCATCTTCGACTTGATAGATAGAAGTACGGAAAACCCTATCTCTAGACTGGACTTTTATTAACCTTTTTCCCTCCTTAGATTACCCAAATCCACCCCCACCCCCCAAGGAGGGGGGGGGTACCACTGTCCTAGAGGAAAATTTGTAATTCTTTCAATTTGTTCGGTGCTTTCAATTCATTAGTGCATTGCCATTCAAGATTACTGATGTTACTTCTTTATTCACAGCAATACCCATTAAACATGAACTACCTCAATTTGAAGGCTCAATAGCCTTGCACATATGCTGCCATTCTGCTCTTAGGAACTGTGACCATCTTGTTGACCTTTGCAAGCAGTGGTGTATCTAGGGTGTGGCAGGTATGGCACATGCCCTGGCTGCCACGTGAGAAACTTAGGATGACCAGATTGATAAACCACTTATATAAATTATTCAGTAGAAATACACTGCTGGGAGTGCCACTGCCCAGAGCAAACTGGCAGTAAGACCATTCTCCTGCGCAAACTAGGAAACATTTTGTGCAAATCTATGAAATCTAATGTTCTTATTAAGCCAAGTACTGTGGTCTTATGTTCGACTTGACTCCTGATCAGACACACCGTGAGCAGATGTCAGAAATAGTAAGGTACATGGAAGTTAATTTTGAGGGGAAAACTGTTTGTGTAAAGAGTCCTTCCATGATTTTATCCAGTTAAGCCTGAAGAATGCTGATAGTTTGGTTGGAAACATCTTCAAATAGCTAGAGAAGGACAAAATGGGGCTACAAGATTGTCGGTCACAATGCATTGACAACACTGCTGCGATGGCTGGACACAAAAGTGGTGTTGATCAAAGAATAAGTGAGAAAAACAACCTGGTAGTGTTTATGAATTGCAACAATAAATCACTCTATTTGGTGGGTGTACATGCAGCCAAGCATGGAGTCTGAAACTAGGTGGAGTGCAAAGTCAGAAGCAATGAAACCATTCAACAAGTACCTTGAGGAGATCTTCAATAGGACATGATAGACCATGAAAACGAGACCAGTGAAATAAGTAACGCAAGGCAGCTGTATAACTGTATGTTGAGTTATGATTTTCTGACTTTGCTAGAACTTTGAAACAAAGTAATCATTCGCATTGACCATAATCAAAAGAGACTGCAGAATCCTAGCATGAACTTCTATGATGCTGCCCTGGGTTTGAAAGCCCTCTGAGATCAAAGGGAAGTGTGGGTCAGTGAGTTGCTCTAAGAAGGACTTGGTCTCTACCAAGAATGGAATATTGGAGTTGAAAGACATCAGAGACGAAAGAAATGAATGGTTGAGTTAACAGATGCTGAGTTAACAGTCAAGGAGGAAATGGAAAGAGTCATGAAAGGAACATTCAACCATTTTCACAGAGAAATAGATGAAAGATTCGCTTGTTTGCACGACACTGCCGCCAAGTTGACATCGAGGGACTGTTTCCGACAGCACCAACAGTAACGACCTAAAGAAGAAGTGCAAACATTTGGGTGAATTCTACAACTCTGATGTTAATGGACAGCAGCTATATGAAGAATTTTTGGATTGCAGAATGTTGCGATCAAATCAGGCTAACATGAAAGTATCAAGACCTGAAGAGCTTCTCGAATTTATTGTTCAGTATGGAGATGAGAATCTTCGCATTGCTATTCAGTTTTCATTGCCAGTTGTGAGAGATCATTCAACAAGTTAAAACTAATACTTTCGAATTTGAGAGCCTCCGTGGGTCAAGACAGACTCTCTGATCTTTCTCTGCTCAGTGTAGAAAAAGAAGAAACTGAAAAAACTGACCTTGATTACACCATAGCCATATTTGCATCAGCAAAAGCAAAGAAGGTGTAGTTTTAATTTTCATTTAATGCCATAATTTGTTAATTAAAAGATTAATGAGCTTGACTTGTATTTTTGAGCTGATATTATGGTAAAGTTATCTAAAAGATGGGTGTCACCATGTCAGATCTTTGGACAGGGGTGCAATTTAAAGAAGATTAAATAATTAAGTCAAACGAGAGTGGCCATGTTTAGAAAACAAATCCTTTATTCAAAGTGAGGCTGTTACGTCATGCAAGGGATGTCACCCAAGGTTATTACAATAGAATTATATAACAATGCAGGGGACGTCACTCAGTGTTGTCAGAATTATAATTATACAACAAAGGTGGCTGTCTGTGTCTGTCCAGCAGTATAAAGGATTATAAACCAATGGACAGAATTAAAAACTCATTTTGAGTTAACAAGACAAACTGAGAGATACTACACTGCTGAAATTCTTTTCAACATGTACTATGATGAAAAAGATCTTGCATTTCTTCTTTTTATGCAACCTATTCTCATCGAAGTGCAAAGAGTCAAACTGTTTCACTCAAAAAATATTGAAAACATCAAATTGTTGGATGATCTTATTCTACTTATTAAAACTATTGGAAATAAGATAATTATTACCACGTGCAAAATTGACATGATAACTTGTATAATGACTATTTGATCCAAATCCATACCTGGGCTACCAGGTTGAAATAAAAATTGATGAACTGGGGAAAAAAGAATTACCTAAAATGAAGAAAACATGTTAAGGAACCGATGTTGGACATTTCTGTTATCTTTGTTCAATCAGATGAAGCAGAGACTCCCAGACATATAAACATTTTGAGAAATATCTCTTTATTTTCTGTTAAAAACATGCTATAATCACCAAAACACATTTCTACATTTTGTGAAGTAATGAAGTAAAATTCAATTGCAAAGGCAGAATACCAATTAAGGAAAATAAATCCTGTTGATTGGAATAATAAGACAGATACAGAAACCTTCTGGAAAGAAGTCATAGAATTCAAAGATTCTACAGTTTGTGATTCATTTGGAGAACTAAGTGGATGTGCTATCTCTGCCTTAATATTACCCCATTCAAAAGCAGAGATGGAAAGGGTGTTTAACACTATGAATTACATTAAATCAAAGGACAGAAATAAAATTAAATTAGACCTTTTAAATGCAATTTTGATGGTTAAATTTAGTTTATTTAGGTTAGGGAAATGTAACAGCACTTATCAACTTCTACCTGAAGTATTAAAGAAAATAGGAACACTGTCATCATGTAATAGATCTCCTGGAGATTAAGTTTCTTTGCAACAAGGCCCATCCACTGCGGAAGCTGAAATTGAAGAAAACAATGATTTTTTGTTCTGTTCAATTTGAAAAAAAAAATATTGTGTTTAATATATAACGGTTTCCAATCCTTTTTTGTTCATCACAGGTGTATTCTCTGACGACTTATAAAAGACATGTAACCAGATTTTAATGAAAATTGGCATGTCAAGTGAGCTTTTGCTCAAACCTCCATAGTCCGGGGGCCAGCAGGGTCTACCGTGCAA
>VCCN01005929.1:521630-565324 GCA_006491835.1 Architeuthis dux | reverse complement strand
TAGAATCATGGGCGGGGGTGCACGGTAGCCCCTGCTGGCCCCGGACTACCAAAAATGAAATCCATTTTTCAAAATACCAATTAGGGGAGGGACTATGATACCCTCAAATATCAACATTTTGATGAACTACGCTATGTCTACAAGTTCATAACTCTGGTCCTAATTAAGATAGAACCCTGGGGTTTGCACCTTTGGGTAGAGAATACTCAGTACTACAATAGTACTTTAATGCAGTTTTGTCTTAGGATGTCCCTAAAAACTGTTATAATGGGGGAGGGATCCTGTAGTCAATCACAATCCAAAAATGTTTTCCCATAAACTGCCTCCGGGTATCCTCTATCATATGTAACTATTACAGTTTTGTATTTTTTGCACCCATGGGTGAATAAGCAGGCTGAACATTACCCATTTTTACAAGTTTTTCTAATATAATTAAAGGGCTATCATCAACTTAATTAAGTATTCCGTTATTTTGTTCAAAATATATATAGAATTCATAATACAAAAGGGATTGTTCACCCCCAAAGGCCGCCACATTAATGTGTACTAATATTCTTATTATAGTTACAGGGTATAAACTAGGCTGGACATTACCCATTTTGACAAGTTTTCCTAATTTCCCCTAATAAAATGTTTTCCTTTATTTTGTTTATCTTAATAATAGTGGCCACTTATAAGTATTCTTATTACATCATTACTGTATGTAGCCTACCTTTATGAGAGTTATGCATGTATGATATGGTAGAGGTAATTTGACAATGTGGAAATGAAAGATTGTGAAAAGCGTGTTACGTCTGAAACATATTGATTATCATGAAGATAAGCCTTTATATATTTTGCCACTGTGAACAGATTCATCAGAAGAGGTTTGAACATTGCAGAAAAGTGCTGCCTTCCGTGTTGGAATAGCTGAATGAAGTGAGAAATGGTATTTGGATTTTGTTCCTGGTGAGAAAGGGCGTAGGAGGGCAGGTCACCTAGTTATTGGCCAAAAGGTCAATGTAGGTTTTATCTCTGCCATTCTGTCAGATTTCATCCACATAACAAACATGTACGATATATATCCATTATACCTTATACTTTCTATCTTTATTGCCAATTATGTATTCAATATTAGCTTCAATAACCGTAAAAAAATGACAGGTTTATTTATGTATGGATCGGCAATAAGGAGCAAAAAGCGATTTTATTAGATAATCTTTTTTTATTAATTCAATTATCCTAATTTTCAGTTTTTTGAAAGTCTCAAGACAAAATGTCATGTAAGAAAAGTCACCACCGATATTGTGTGGTATGAAAAAATAGTCATAGAAAGAAACTTATTTTATTAAAAATATAACTTATTTCTTTACAAAATAAAGTTGAATATTATTTTATTAAAAAAATTGGAAGAAAGTATGGCTAAATTTGACAAATATGGCCTTTTTAAAAAACATTTAGCCATGAACTTTTGGCCATATGTAAATTTTCAGCCATTTTGACTTTGCTGCAGTGTCAATTTTAATAAATTCTTTTTTTTTTTGGCGTGTGCTGAGAGTATTTGCATGTGGACATTTTTGGACATTTTTGCAAGCTTTTTAGTCCGAAACGTCTCCAAGTATCTAGCAACTGCTTCCCCCTTTGTAGCTCTAGGCTACATCTAAAGAAGATGAAAGAAAGGTGAAGGAGAAAGAGAGACAGTCTGTTTGCAGCATTCAGCATTCCTTTGACACAGTTTGTCTATAAAACCTTGAGCAATATTCTTTATTGCTATGGAAACAGCATATCTCATTTTAATATTATCCACTCTTTTATTCTTTTATTAGCTCTATTAATGTATTTCATGTGGAACATTCCATTATGAATTTTAGGATATGTCAGCAAACAGACACAACAGACAACCAAACATAATCATTTACATACTTGGCTTTTAAGATACCTTTGATAGCATAATGTTTATGTATTTTCAGATCTTTAATTAAGATGAGTACTAAAGACTATAAAAGAATTATGCTGTAATCCATTTCTAGTACATAAAAAGATTATTACAACAGGCCTAAGGATATTTCCTGAAGAGCTAAAAGCTAAAGCTGATATTCTGCATACTTTGGACTCTGAAAGTAAATATATTTGAACAAATTGCCATACAAAATTTATATTGAAAGTACCTGAGGCCTCAAAAATACAAGATTATTCAAGCAGTTCAAGTACAATCTCTATCAATGATAACAATCAAGGATTTGAAGATGGACCAATCTATGTTGACACTGAAGATGTTAATGCAAGCCTTGAAACATTGACTGTATCATAGCATCAGGAAAAAGTCTAGATGTAGCTACTCTTAAATTTGTCAGAGTAGATGAATCTTTTAAAATATGAAATTTTCTTAAATTTCATTTTGTATCAATGAAGGATTTTCATTGTTTGATTGTATAAAAATGTTTTATTAAAGATCCAGGTTTATCAAAGAGTTTTATTTTTAGCTCCATATCCATAGACAGATGAGTGAATGGAACATGAACCTAGTTTATACCCTGTAACTATAATAAGAATATTAGTACACATTAATGTGGCGGCCTTTGGGGTGAACAATCCCAATTGTATTATGAATTCTATATATATTTTGAACAAAATAACGGAATACTTAATTGAGTTGATGATAGCCCTTTAATTACATTTTTTGGGGGGAAATTAGGAAAATTTGTAAAAATGGGTAATGTTTAGCCTGCTTATTCACCCATAGGTGCAAAAGATAAAAAACTGTAATAGAGGATACCTGGAGGCAGTTTATGAGAAAAAAGATTTCTGGGTTGTGATTGGCTGAGGGACCCCCCCCCCCATAATATTTAAATTACTATAACCTTTTTTAGGGACATCCTAAGACATTGAAGTACTATTGTAGTACTGAGTATTCTCTATCAAATGGTGCAAACCCCAGGATTCTATCTTAATTAGGATCAGAGTTATGAAGTTGTAAACATAGGGTAGTTCACCAAAAATCGAAATCTGAGGAGGTCATAGCCCCTGCCCCAAACCTTTTTTTTAGCATTGCAGACAGTTTCGGAAATGCACGGCATAAAGAGAAAAGGAAGAAGCGAAGCAACAAGGGGCCCTCCTCAAGTTTCTAAAGCGTGATAATGAAGAAGGGGAAGAAAAGGAGCATGAAAATAAAAAAATCAATCGAGTATCAAGAAACCAGCACAAGTTGAATATTGAGACTACTCATTGTAAGGAAGATAGTGAAGCGGTTAATATGGCAGCTACGTATTAAGAACCTTGCGGCTAATAACTCTCATGTTGAGTCATTTACTCCTGTAGAAAACACTAATAAGGCAACTGAAACTGACTTGTCAATGTTTCAACGTTCAAATGAGAACATCATTCACGCTGATCCTATGACATGGACAAGGACAATTAAAGATGTATCACTTAGATGTCTTATCAAACATGCGCCAGAGGGGCTGAATTTTGATTTTCCAAAGAACAATAAAAAGCAACACCTCAACCCTATTTTTTTTATATCAGAAAAGTTCCCAATGGTGTTGTATGCTGGGGTGAATGTCCTGGACTTGGATAGAAAAGAGACTCGAAGACTTGCTTGTAAAAATATCTGGACATATTTTTATTTCATAGCATACATCTTTGTCGGCCGGAGAGTGAAGAGTGGGAGAGAGATGATGGATGCTGAGAGACCGTTCCCAACTGGGGAACTTGGTCTTATGCCTTCCCAGCCCTAGGCAGTCTGCCTCCTGGCTGGGTCTCTGTCCTCTGTTTTTGGGTCACAAGTTTTCTGTACACGTCTGCTCTGTGTTCAGGTCTGCTTTATAGGTTTCTCGAACACCCACGCAGGTATCATTTCTGGTCCCCACATCCTGTTTTTTTGGACACCCATGCATATACCTATTTCCTAAGGTGCCTGTGTCACCTCCGTTTCTGCACAGGTGTTGACCTGGAGATGACCCTTTCGTGGCAGCATATCATAACAATGGTGAAGTTGCCAGTAGATGATGATTACAATATTCAATATCTACAGATTCTGCCTTTTGTTTCTGTTGCAAGTTATTTACTAATGTTACTTTAAGCAAAGTCTGGACATTAGCTGACAGGATAGTAAAGATTGGCACAACATGACAGCACTGTTAGCACTACATGAGAAATATACACACATTAATAATTATTGCCAATGGAAGGAATTGGAACTCAGGATGGAAGAAGGTAAAACAATAAACTGTAACAGCCACTTTCCTTGATTTGATAGTAATTTATACGTAAATAAGGAATTGAATATCCTATATTATCACCATGCTGAAAAACTGCCTGAATAGATAGAAATACGAAAATAAGTATAGTTCCCTTTTCTCGTGATATCAGTTCCGTTAGCGGCTCTCTATAAGAAGCCCTGCAACACTAAAACCTCGCCCAGTTTTTAGATCTTATCTAGATGAAGCCCTGGTTCTTCTGTGTTCCAGTAACAGCCCTTTTCTTAGATCTTATCTAGAATGAAGCCCTGGTTCCTTCTTTTAACCACTATTTTCCTTTCCTTCTTTTTCATGCCTTTCTTAGCTCTAACGCTAAACGGTTCAGGTCTGTTCGGACCACCACATTTCTCTTCATGACCTAGCATAGCTCTTTCTGTCATTTGCCTTTTTCCTACACTGATTTCTTGTCTTGGTAGCAATATATCTTTGTGCAACTATAACCATATATTTTGGTGCAACTGTAACCGACTCTGGTGCAACTGTGACCAACTATGTATCAAGACAAAGCACTTTCAGTTCATAAAGGCAACAAGTGAGAGAATGACCAACGTAAAGTCAGCTAGTCTTACTATTAAACTCCCTTTACTTTTTACGTGGCTAACTTCCAGTATATTTACTCTTAGCCTTCTCAATTCGTACAATCTTTTAAAATGTTTTTACATGTTTCCCTTTCAATGTTCATTATATGTATTACCCAATTGTTAAATGCAATCTTTATGTCATGTTTGTATATCTACATCCATCTTCATTATTTGATCGAACCTTTTCATTATGGTGTCTACCATGTCTTTTCTAACCCTGTTTAAAATGGCCTCCAGATATGATAATTTTAGATTATGTCATTTTCGACATGCTCAACTCCTGTAATGATGTCACAACACTTCCAGCCAATCAAAGACCTTCTTTCACATCATATGACTTCCACGTGGGGAACAATTCTTCCTCCTTTCTTTCAACATGAGAACTACTACTATTTGATACAACTAGTTACTACCACTATACAATTATTATACTGGCTACTTTTAATTATTGTAAGACATTCCTATTTACACTCACTCTCTCCCCTCACATATATCCATCTATCCATTTTACAACCTTCCAACGTTAATTTCTCTTTTAATCTTCCAAAACTATGAGAATCAAGCAGTTATTGAAAAGTAACAAAAATATTGGCATAGAGTTTTAGAAAGATTGATCACTTTAATAAGAGTCCTGGCAGTGCAGCATCTTGCCTTAAGTGTATCGAATAAAATTTTGCATGCTCAACAAAATGGAAATGTTCTTAAATTCATTGAATTATTAGCCCAGTTTGATCTTGTGATGGATGTACATGTACGCAGAATAAAAGACAATGAACTTCAAGTGCTAGTCTTACTATTAAACTAACTTTTTAATTGTTGGCAAAAACATTCAGAATGAACGTTGTTGTGTTTGGGCTAACACTAACTAGATAAATACCTTGAGTTACCTCCCTTGCCACAGCCCATAATGCAGTGCCGTGCTAATGGCAAAAATAAAGAGACACATGCGGAGAAAAGATGCTAGCCACTTCTTCTCCGAGCATGATCAGTTAAATATTACATTGTCTTCGTCCTTGTTCTTTTGCTTCATCTTCCTTTTCAGTGAGATTCCCACAAGCTGGGAGACACTACAAACGTATTCAGATATTAGCAAATGCAATCAAAGTTAAGCTTATACAATTTGTGAAAAATGCAAAATACAAAAACAATCTTTAATCATTAACTGCACTCCTGATGTAATGTTGTGTAGTGGGGTGAATGTCCTGGACTTGGCGAGAAAGGAAGGACTCAAAGATTGGTTGTAAAAATATGAGACATATTTTTATTTCATAGCATACATCCTCCGGAGAATGAAGAGTGGGAGAGAGATAAGTAGAACTGTCAGTCTGTCCCCAACAGGGACAGCGGTCTCGTGCCTTCTGGCTCTGCTGATGTCTATCTCTTCTGGGTCCTGAGTTTTCTGTTTGGGTCTGCTTTATAGGTTTCTCGAACGCCCACACTGGTGTCATTTCCGGTTTCCACCTCCTGTTTTGGGACACCTGCATATACTAAGGTGACCAGGTCACCTCCATTTCCACACAGGTTGACCTGGAAATGACCCCGCCGCGGCACTATATCATAACAGTAAGCCACACTGAGCTGATGACAATGTTGATACGTTTTGTAGACATCAAGTCTTCAACTTCTCATTCCATAACTGTGAACATAAGAGAACATCTTCTTGGATTCATTCCTATAGATGAATCAAAAGGTGTTCATTTAACAGAAAGCATAGTCATGCAGCTGGAAGGCTTGTCCTTAAGGTTAGAGGACATGCAAGGGCTAGGCTACGATAATGGAAGCAACATGAAAGGCAAATATAACAGTGTTCAGAAATGAATTTTGGACCTGAACCCAGGAGCATTTTCCATTCCCTGCAGTGCACATTCATTAAATCTTGTTGTAAATGACGCAGCTGGTTGTTGCATGGGTGCTACAGTATTTTTTGACTTTGGAGTGTAGGGGAGGGTGGTGATACTTCGGCTGCTTTTTAAAAAAAATATTTTTAAAAAATCAGGTTTAAGCAGTTGTGTAATTGTGTTGATGTTAAAATGTAGCCTTATCATTTGGCTCTTCAGACAAATAGTATCAAACCCTTAACTCCTTTCAATTTTAAGCTACAGGTAACAAAACACAAGTTTGTAAATTGTCCGAACTATCCAACCTAGTGGTGATAGTTCGGTCAGAGGGGTGGGATAGTTCTGTCACATGTATTAATTGGAATATTCTTGAAATTATGTGAGTTGGATTGGCTAAAAACATAAGTTTAATCATTTCAAAGGCATTTTATTATTCTAAAGTACAAAAATAAACTTCAATAAAAAGGAACCTCTTCATATTTGTTAGAAATATAATCTTTTAAAACTGAAATAAGCGCCTTCAGAATTATGGATAATTGGCTTAGCCTCTTTCTTTTTGCTTTAATATGATGCATAACTGCACTCATCTCTCTCTCTCGATTGGCACTTCAGTGTACTTCTGGGCTTTTCCAAGTAAAGCCAGTCAAAATAGAAAAAGGACCAGAAGTGAGGTCCTGGGAAGGAACCCTGAATGAATCAGAGAAATAGAGATGCAGTGAATGTCTGAAGATTCCAGGCATGGCCTTAAAGGAAGAGCTGATTGGTCTAAAGGAGCCAGACAAGAGAATGCGGATCTATATCAACATTAGTTGAAATTGAAGAAAATGTTTCTTTCACTGGATTTTGGGAACTGCAACACAATGTCAAGCAAAGAGCTATGCCCAGACCATGTCCAAGTTTAAATTTATTGTCACCCTTGTTACTTGGCTTTTTATTTTGAATGAAATTAACTGTACTAGTAAGCTCGTTCAGAAAAAAGAATTTGATGTTTGTTTCACTCTTCAATGACTGAAATCAACAACAAATGTTTTACAAGAATACAGAACCAAAGAGGCGTTCGAAAAAAATAATATGTGATTCACATGAATTAGCCAGACAAAATGATTATAAGTCCAAGGATGAGCCATTAGAAGATCTAGGATTGAGATTTCAATTTTATTTTGCAGTTCTGGACACAATTATTACATCAGTCAAAGAAAGATTTGTTGGTGCTTCACGAATGGCCTCAACCTTCTCTGTCAGAGCCTCTACTCCATGTTTGCTTAGCAGAACCCCAAATATTTCACCTTATTTCTTTGAAGACTCAACTTGTTCTCTTCCAACACCTTCAAAACCCTTTCCAGATTTATGAGATGCTCTTGGTCATTTCTGCCACTTATGGGTATGTCATCTACTCGTACAACTACGTAAGGAATCCAACTAAGCCTCTTTTCCATTTGTCTTTGAAATATCCCAGCCACACTGTGGACCCCAAACTGGAATCTCAGTGACTCATAGGGTCCCTTATGTGTGTTGATTGTAAGTGTAAAGATTATTATGACAGATACCAACAGATATAAAAGGCAACAAAAGATGTACTTACTAATTCATTAATTCATTCTTATTTACATCAACAGCACTTGACGGCATGTGCTTCGTGTCTCGTCTCTTAAATCAACAGCGCATCTCTTACCTCAGAATGTAAACAATGGCGACTTCCCAGAAGTCGATAACCATTCTTCAACCCAAGGGGCATAACTCAATACTGAAATGAGAATACTTACTTAACAGCTCTTCTTTTCTTTTCTTCTGAGGTGAGCATGTTTTCTTGTGTCCCA
Organism: Architeuthis dux; assembly: GCA_006491835.1. Taxonomy (NCBI): domain Eukaryota; kingdom Metazoa; phylum Mollusca; class Cephalopoda; order Oegopsida; family Architeuthidae; genus Architeuthis; species Architeuthis dux. The sequence goes on along the minus strand of VCCN01005929.1, from coordinate 556,850 downwards.
CTAAATACTTTTAAAAAATAAACATCATATCTTTTTATGGATTGTCCCTTCAGTCCTTCAACAACATGACACCTTCAGGCAAGTGTAATCAAAATCTTGTGATTGTTTTTCATGCTTTCTTCAGAGAAAGTACATTCTTAACGATCCAGGAATTCGTCATAAGCACATTGTCTGTCCATCTGTTGACATCATCTTTAAAGATGACATTCAAGTTCATCTATTTAGGTAAAAGTCAAACTTACATAAAATGAATGAGCATTCCTTGTTTTTAGTATCAAGAATTTCCACCATGTGATAAATAACTTTGGTTACCTTGACCATGTAGTTAAACAGCTATACCAGTTAGCTCCATTCTCTGTATATCAAATCAGTTTCAGTCCACCTTTGACTTCTCCTTAAGTTGGTACTCCAACATAGATCCGCATTCTCTTGTCTGGCTCCTTTAGACCAATCAGCTCTTCCTTTAAGGCCATGCCTGGAATCTTCAGACATTCACTGCATCTCTATTTCTCTGATTCATTCGGGGTTCCTTCCCAGGACCTCACTTCTGGTCCTTTTTCTATTTTGACTGGCTTTACTTGGAAAAGCCCAGAAGTACACTGAAGTGCCAATCTTGTTTGTGTAAACTGTTCTATCATTCAGAAGATTAGTAAGGACTTCTTTCAATGTTGATCTTCCAACATATTCCACAAAATGCAAAAGATTGTAGCCTTAATCCCTCGGTCTCTCTACAGGCTTTTGTAATCTGGCTACTTCAGACCTATTGTCTGGTGTCCTCAGAATACCGCCTGGTTACTTTAACATTATTGACCTCTATGGCCACCATGGGGTAAGAGATCATACAGGAAATGAGTGATTAATTCCTAGTATGTGTCCACTAGTGGGTGTCCACTGCAATTGCATATGAGTCATTCCAAAGTCATGCTTGCTCTACCACATACTGCATTAGCTCCAATCTCCTCTGTTTCAGCTCCCCGACTCAATCTTTTCTTTTATTTGTAATGTGTAACGCTTGATCAGTTGTTCCTTATTTTTTGCAATCTGGATGAATTTCCAATATCAGTAGCTAGTCCTGGTGTCTGTGGAAGAGAAATCTCGCCAAATATACCCAAAGCTTCTGCAGTTAAAATGAGCACTCCTGATTTCTTTGTCACAGTGACAAGCAATATGACCAAGCCATATGTAGCAGCATTTCATCACAGCATAACAGTAACGTGTTATGTGGCCAATTTCTTTGCAGTTGAAGCAGCAGACTTGTATAGAGTAGCAGTCACTAGACAAATGACCTACATTGTAACAGCGACTAGAGTGATTTGCTCACCTACTAATTTCAAACTTCCCGATTTTTGGATTCAAAGATCATATGATCTAAGTCGACATATTGACGACAGTGACATTTAGAGTCATCAGATCTTGTGGGTTTCAAAAACTTCATCATACTTCTCCTGTATTTCTGCACATTTTCCGGTGGACATCCTTCAATTCCTTTTTTAGGAAATTCTGACACTCTGAGCAAATTATCTTTTCTCCATTTTTGATTTATATCAAACCAGATTTGTCCATTTTCCGACAAGTTTTGTGTTGTTTTTGTTGTCAGCTTTGTTTCCTTGTTTCAGTACTGGGAGCTAGTCCCTCAGAAGCATCCACTTTTGTAATAACATCACTATTTGAGGTGGATTTGGGGGGTTTTGAAGAATTATCTTGCCTATTGTCTGTTTTGTTATCTTCAATAACCTTTTCAGAAATCTCAAGTTTTTCATTCAACAGATGTTCAGTGTTATTATCATGTTTCTCACTGATTTCTTCAATAATAAACTTTTCACCAGTGTTCTGAGAATAATTTTCAGGATTATCTTCTGCATAATGACATTTGTTGTTGTTAACCACCCATTCAAAGAATTTGTCTTCTGTTGCAACTTCGCTCATTTTGGATTCTGTAAGCTCTTCAGTTATTCAGTTAATGTCTTTTAGAATCTGTGTATTTCATTTTTGTAGCGTTTTATGCTCAATTTTTAAGTGTTCTAATTCATCAAAAACTTCGGAATATTTGTTTTTCCACTGTTATATTTCGTGCTGATGTGTAACTTGCTTCGATTTTAATCTGGTGATTAATTCTTCATATTCCAAATTTTTCCTTTCTAAATCAACTTTAAATCTGGCTACTTCTTCAGTCAGTTCCAAGAAAGAATTTTCTTTAACTTTAGTTTCTGTTTTGTTGTCTATATCATTTGTATATTGTTTGTTTTTGTCACATGATTTATTTTTCTTCCGTTTTTTTACTTCCATTTTGCATCTTCGTATTTTCAGTTTTTTGTTCAGAAATCATTTCTTCCTTTTTATTTTTCTTGGCTTTGTCAGTCTTAGCATCACTCATCGCTTCAAAAAGTTGGTCCAACCTCTTGTATAGGTTCGATAAGCCGTCTTCTGTATTTAAATCGTCCAGGTTCATATCTAAAATAGCCTGTCTTGCACTGCTGGTCACAGAAAAAAGAATATTTGGTGCTAATTTCTTCTTTGCGATTTGTGACGTGGTCACCCATCTAGCCATTTCTTCTCACCACTTGCAATAATTCTCTGGGGTAAAAGTTGGTAATTTAATGTGACCAATGTTGGCCATTTTCTTTTTTTCTTTTTCACTGTCTGCAACTGTTTGTATGATGTTTGGCTGTTTACAACTGTTTGTGGAATGTTTGCAAACAAACTGTACTTGTCATCACTCAATGTTTGTTTACTGTTTGGATACTGTTTGTGTGCCATTTGTGAACAGTTGTGTGCAAATGTTATATGAACGTTCAAAGAACATGCCTGTTCTGGGTGGGACGATATCTTTCCATCACTTCATTTGGCTTAAGATTTAATCATCCCTCTAGAGCTTTGTCAAATCATTTAATGGCATGTCACCAAGCTTCCTGGGATGCATAAAATGTTTCAATAGATTATATGTTTCTGGGCTCAAATTAGTTAGAAAATATGCACCTTTTTGTCATCAGTGTCAATAGATGCAGCTATGAAATACAAATCTTTCATACCAATCATCGAAGTTCATTCCATTTTTGAATTATTCTATTGGGTCGAAATGGTTCCTCTGGATTCAGTTTGTCTGTGGTTGGAAGCGGTCTGCTTCAGCTCCACTAAACAACTGAACTTCTCCTGTCTGTTTTTTTATACATCATAGTTTTGTTTAAAGAAGAGTTCCAAATAAACAAAGGAAGTTATTCTCATTTCACACACTTATTTCTAAAAAAGTAAACTGAATTTTAATAACACATTCAAAGGTCCCGCCTCAAAGAAATAGAAAAATAAATTTTTCGCAAGTAATTTTTTGTGCTTTCAATCCATAAGACCTTCCTTTCCTCAGGGAATCTGTCAGTTTTGAAAAAAGTTAATGTTTTAAGGTTTTAGAGGGGGGATTCTACTTACAATGTAACTATATTGCAAAACTGGGAACATACACTCCACCGTTTTTATGAAGTAAGGCCTCACTCAATAAACAATGAAAATTCCCTCTAAAAATATAAACCGCTGACTCAAAAATGGCTAATATTGACAAATATTCAACCAATGAGAGCCAGTATCAAGGAAACTGTCTCACCTATACGATATACGTGTCCATAACAACACATTTACACATAACTGCGAACAACTAATATGAGTACTTTGCCTGACACGCTATTTCATGCATACACTCAACATCAAAAAACACAATCCTCTTTTGTTCTGAAAGAACATTCAAATCTCTCACACACGCACACACACTTTTGAACCTTATAAAACTATACTTGATTCAACACAAAACCTTTCACTACCCCATTACTCAAGAAAGTCATTTCGATGAACATTGAACACTCATGAATGAACATTCAATGAACATTCAAACAACACTTTTTCCAAACTTAACTAAATTCTTCTATTGCCATATGGTTATTATATAAATAATATATATGTTAAACAAACATGTTTTTCTATTCATTCAACATTGAGCTTTATTTGTACCTTTTCTCTTGATACTCCAATATAGAATTCATTGTTAGTGCTATGTAGTTGGATTTATTACCTAGAGACAGGCAATAAATTATTACACCAGCTATATGTGGTGCTACAAGTTCTATTTATAAATTTACTACAACAAATTCCACGCTTATGAACAATCTCATTATGTATACTCACAATCTGTATACCTTGAATAGTGAATAGTTATGTACTGTTCAAATTCTTATTATAATTTAATGTTTGTTTTTTTCTGCTTATACTTATTTACATTAATTTGTAGAGAACTATTCAAGGTATTCCTGTATATGAGACATACTGAAATGTACAACCACTATTTCTTCTTCTTTGTTTAATACTAATACCTATTAGGAAGAGGGCTCATAATAAATCTTTGTTAACATTTCTACTTGCCTGCTATGCAAACCATTGCTTCTACTGCTACTAATATTACTTCATTGATAAGAAAAGCCAAATTTACTATGCTTACCAGAGCAGAATACAACATTTCTAATTCCCTATAATATGTTAGTGGAATTTATTCAAATAGCATAAATGGAGTAAGATATAACCATTTATCAATATACTCCTCTACAAAGTTTACCAATTGTCTTATTGAATTTTTAAAAAAATTTATATGTCTTTTTTGTGATAGTGATCGCTATTAGCTATTTCTTTCAGTACAAATCATAGTACATAAAACATTGTAACTCCTTCAGTGCCAATAAATTTGATGACCTAGCCAAGATAGGCCAGAAGAGGAGGAATGGTGATAAGAGTTTGTTTTGTGTGATAATGTTTATTGTTTCATGTCATGTTCTTGCACTGTATTAATATTAAAAAAGTATGCAATAAATTATATTCAATACAGTACACAGATAAATATTATAGATGAATGGGTGTGAATAGGTAAGGTTGTTGGTAAGCAGGATCAGGGCCTCTGAGAGCGGGATGTAGCTGGTGCATCGCACAGGGCCTGAAGATAGTGTTTCTTTGGTGGAGCTGTATATAGAAACTTCTAAGTTGATACGATATGTCCATAAGTAAAATAAGATGATTATCATTTACCATTGAGTGAATATAGTATGGTATACTAAAAAGGTTATAGTGGATGAAAACAGGATGGCTAAAGGATGAAGGTTTTTATGCAGTGTGTGTGGTGGGGGCCAAAAACAGCTTCCTCTCAGAGGCCCTGAGCAGGATGATAGACTTTTTTCACTTGTGCCCCCTTTAAATCAAATTTCGAACTTTCTTTGATTCTTTCACTGAATTGCTCAAACAATTGTTGCTAATGTCAGAAAATCGTCTACCCACAGTATCATTTGACAACAGAACTTTTCTTAATTCATCTGCATATTTTTTATAATTTTATCCTCTTGAACATTTCTTCCTTTGGACCTTTCTGTGATCCCCAAACATTTTTATGTGACTCCCAGGGGGTTGCGACCACTAGGTAGAGGGTACTGTTATATCTCCCTATTCTATGAAACTGTGGTTAATTACAAAGAGATTAATTTAAGTCCAGTTTGGTAAACTACTCTCCCCCAACCACTTTGGTGAACAAGTCATCTGCTTTAGGAATTGGGTTGTTATCCAACTGTGATGCTTGGTTCACAGTGACCTTGTCGTCCCCACAGATTCAAATAGAATTGTCAATCTTTACAATAGGCACAATTGGGGCAGGCCATTCAGAAACTTCAACTGGTTCTAGTATTCTTCATGGTGCCCAAGTTAGAATCGAAAACTTCAGTAAATTCAGTCAATAGCTCTTGGATAGGCTTTTCTTTGACCTGAGATGTGACTTTGAAAATGTTTCCCCAGTCGAGTTTCATTATTTGTAACCAATCACTTCCCATTAAACAGAGTCATTTTCTTCTACTATGTAAACTCTAAGATTAGCCTTTGGGTACCATATTCAACCATAGTATCAACAGCTTCAATGGCTGGTACCACCTGCAGAGATTCGAATAGAATTGTCACTGCTTAACAAATGGCAGTATTTATCTAATCCTACACAGTTACTTCCCTTGACTAATAAATTAATCTCTTTGTAGTTAATTGCAGTTTCCTAGAATAGGAAGATATAACAGGTGAACCTGGGGTTCAAATTTAAAGTCTCGCCTAGGGGCGCATGAAACACTTGGGCTGGCCATGACTCTAGGTTATAATACTCATAAAATTATCTTGTTTCTTTTATCCTTAAAAAGTATTAGGACATAAATCTAGGAGCTATACATTCTAATAATTAACACTGTAATCTAACATTTATGAACTGACAAACGAGTTTATACAAACAAGTTTATACTTTATTCAAATGGTTCTTTGAACGATTGAACTCCTTAATCGTCTGAAGAACCATTTGAATATTAATGACCCTTCTCAAAACTATAGAAAAAGAAAGTTTATACTTAATTTAATTTTTTTCAACTTATTACCCCTTATCAATGATGGATACTTATATCTTTCATAAATTGAAAAAAAAATCAAAAATATTTTCTAGGCCAAGACTCGCCAAGATTCATCATAGACATACATATACTTTAACATTATATTCATGCTTGAAGAATACATCTGTTATCACTATATTGAATTGAAAATATTTAATGTTATGACTAGAATTAAAGTGTAGCTTCTATTTTTTATTGTTGTTGTTTACTGACATATCCATGGGGGTAAATTTCAGTTCTGACTTAATTTTTAAATGTTCAAACAAACAAAAAAGTAATTTACCTATTTCTTAATTGTCTTCATGTAAAGTTTTATTAAAAATAACCATTTACAAGTAAAAGAAATTTAATCAAAACATTACTGAGATCAGGGCCAGCTTGTCCATGAGGTGAACCTAGGCAGTTGCCTAGGACACAAAGGTCCTAGGGCGCACTTCAAACTGAAAAAAATAGTTATTAGTATGATGACTTGGGCTTCAAAGAAAGTCACAAAGTCAAAGAATATATATATAAAAAAACAACCTACCTTTTTTTCTATGTAGAATCACAAGGTGTCTGTTTCTTCTTAAATATTAGTTTTGTTAGTGGCTTTTAGTAGTACTGGTTAGTAATTGAGAAGATAGGGAGGAAAAACTGAATATAGTGTGGTTAGCATTTAGAAGATTCAGGTGATCTTTAGATATGCTTGATTTAGGAGATGCCAAATAGGTGCGACCAGTCTTGTTCCGCGAGTTGACTCTGACTGCTGATTCTGCCTAAAAGTGCGGCAAACTCAAGACGCTGAGGTTGACCCCAAGGTCAACTGTCTAGACAAGCAGGAAGTGCTTCTAAAAATAGCACAAGCCAACTCCTGTTGCCCAGAGGTCATGACAATTAGAATTCTATTGGGGCACAAATTTTAAGTCTCGTTTAATGTGCATGAAGCCCCTGCGCAAATTTTAAGTCTTGACTTGGGTGCATGAAACCCTTGCGCTGACCCTGATTGAGATTGTCATATCAATAAAATAAGATAAAACGAAAGTAAGTTTTAATTAGTATAATTTCTATAATAAAAATATTGTTGATACTGTTGTTAGTTGTAGTGTCCATGATTATCCATATTTTACTGTTGATTTTAAATGCAAATAAAGGGAAACAACTCGCCCAATCTTAGCCAAAACGAAAGCTACCAGACGAGCCTCGTTTCAGATACAGGAAGTGACAGATCCTTGCTCTGGTAACTAAAATTGGCTTATTTCTATCAGCAGCTGTCATCGCAACCACACATTTCTTTGTTCGTTCCTCATTTCTATCGCTACTATACAGTTAAAACCAAACGCATTTTGACCAGCATACAAACTAACAAACAACAAAAACAAAGATATAACATTAGTGACAAACTACTCATTCTATATAGATGACAGTTTAATTCACACTGAAATCTCTGAAATGACCAAGGAAAAACGATAAAAAGTATCTTTAATATTTAACATTCAACATGCATAATGAAAAAGAAAAATTCCACTTGAGTACATTTCAATCAACATATTTTCAAAGTTTTATCAATATCTATCAAAATTTTTATATCAGCTGAAGTTTCTAGTGTCAGTGGATTAATATTATTTTATTATACTTTTAATCAAATAATTAAATATATAAAGATTATTATTGTGTAATTATTTCTAGATAAAAATGTATGTCAAATTTGTCATGAAGCTGAATGTATTTGTCTTTCACAGTTCTACGTCTACTACTAAGGGCAGCATTTATCAGCCACCCTCTCTCTCTCTCTCTCTCTCTCTCTCTCTCTCTCTCTCTCTCTCTCTCTCACACATACAGACATGAGGTCTATAGAATCCGGAACAACATAGATAGAGTGGATACTGACGTTTATTGTCCAAAGTGCCCTGATAAGAAAATGCTGACTTCATCTATCTGCAGTAAAACCAGAGGACATAGCCATAAACTACATATTCACACCTCCACTGGTGTTAGAAACAATTTCCTCTCAGCAAGAGTAGCAAATGCATGGAACAGCCTAAGTGAAAAGAGAGTCACATCCGAGAATATCAATATTTTTTAAAATAATCTTTATTCTGATATCGGACATACCAAATTTAACTACCATTTTTCCTATTAGTTTAAACTCAGCCATGATATAATTAAATAGACACTGTTATTTTACATTTAATAAAGATATACTCATTGACAATTACTCAATTTACTATAAAAACCTAATAGAAATAATTCCCCAATCATTTCACAATTCCTGGTACTCCAGGAGCAAATTTCAGAAGTGGGGTATATTGTCGGTCAATCTGAAAGGAGGAGGATCCAATATAAAAGTGCATCAAAATTTGCAATTTCACTTTTTGCTGTGAATCACACAATTATACAATTCACTAATGAACGTGTTGCGATTATACAGGAGGGGTGTGTGGGAGAAGATAAGATTTACTCTTTTGTCGACGAAGACAAATTTACCTCTGATGTATCCCACAATCATAAGAATAAAAATAAAATAAATGTGTAGGTTCAAGAGGAAATTCAACAAGGCATTGATAACAATTTACAACCAAATTTTATTTAGTTCAATTAACAACAAAACAGATATTGTTCAAAGTGAGGAAAAGGTAATATGTAAGTTGACATTAAAGTTCAATGTGCGTGGCAAAATGTAATGGTAGTGAGTAGGGAGTGAGTTTATGAAGAGAAACAGTCCACACGTGAGTGTGTGTGCTATGTATCACCATGTGTGAGTAGCAGTTCACATGTGTGTGTCTATAACAAAATGTAGAGACAGTTCAATGTATGTATGCGTAAGTGATAAGAGACAGTAGTAATTTCAAACTGCTGGAAGGAGGAGAAGAAGTGTGGTCTTCTTGCATTGATGCTGATGATGAGAGTTGAAATTGAAATGCTGTCTCCCTGTACTCTTTGAAGTTGAATGCATAATTTTGAATCTCCCACTCCAGTTACATTGTGAGGGTTATTTATATAAGAAAAATATCGGCTCCTGCAAGGGTTTAGGAAGTCAGGCTCTGATTGGTTGAATATTATTTATATGTAGATATTTAAGGTTTTCCAATAGTTAATAAATTTTGGAGGGAAAATTTATATAAGAAAATTGGTGCAAAATCCTGGGAACCTGTATTTGCACAGAATTGTTCACTTAGGTTTAAATGTCCCTACAAATGAAAGAAAACCACTGCATCTCATTCAGGCCAATCTGAGCCATTATGAGTTATTATGACAGAGCAAGCAGAAGAAATTCACTTCTTAAACCTAAGTCAAGTATGTCAGCGTCAAGTATGTATGTGTGTTAGTGTCAGTGTGAAAAAATGGCCACATCCAAGAATATCAATATTTAAAAAATAATCTTTACTCTGATATTGGACATAACAAAATTTAACTACCATTTTTCTTATTAGTTTAAATCCAGCCCAACTACACTGAAGTTGGCTTAATGACGCAATTAGCTGCTGTCAAAAAAAGCCTATTTCAAGTCATCATCATCATCATCATCATCATCATCATCATCCGTTATAAGTCCACTGCTGGACGAAGGCCTTTCCCATCTCCTTCCATGACTGCCTATCTTGTGCTAATCTCTGCCAAGTCTTACCGGCAAACCTTTCTATCTCGTCCCTCCATCTTGTGTCTGGTCGTTTCCTACTTCTTTTATTATCCCATGGGCACCAGTCTGTTAGTCTTTTCCCCCATCTATTATCTTCTCTTCTCGCTAGGTGACCGGCCCATCTCCACTTTTGTTGTTTAATTATTTGTATAATATCCTTTACTCTAGTCTTTTCTCTGATCCATGTTGACCTTTTTCTATCTCTTAGCGTTACCCCTATCATTGCTCTCTGTGCTATTCTAAGTTGGTTTTCAGCTCGTTTGGTTAATTTCCAGGTTTCACATCCATAAGTCATGGCTGGTATTATGCAGCCGTTATATACTTTTCGTTTTAGGCACATTGGCAAGGAGCTCCTCAGAATGTCTCTATTCATGCCAAATGCTTTCCAACCTATATTCAAGTATATATGATATATAGATATTTGCTCAGCTTATCTGCAGGACTAGCTTACTAACAATTGTTCTAAGATTGAAGCCCATTTGTGTGTGATATATATATATATATATATACACAAATACTCTCACATATGCAAGCTAAACATTTATAACTATATAAAGCAGTTCTGGATAACTTGGCAACTAATTATTATCAGTAGACTAAAAATGATGATAAGTACCTCATAATACTTATTAATTTTTTACAGGAATTTGGTGTATTCAAAATTTATAAATATAATTCAATGGTTATCAAAGAAGAAAATTGGCAGTTATCAGTGCAGTCACTTTATTAAAATATGACAATGTCAATTATTTATGTTGTGGTATTTTGCAATAATAGAAAAAGATAGCGACTTCGATATTTTAGTTATACGAAGTAAATCTACGATAAAGGGAGGTAACTAAAAAGAATTATGAATTACGTCCCTTAGTCTTGTGCTTTCATTTCGGCATTTTGTTTTAAACTTTGTTATTTTCATGTAAAGTAAATGAAAATCATTTTTAAAAACGGGCAAAATTTTCAAGAATTGCTAAATAAATACGAAAGTACTGATTCTGAATATAAGTACTGTTTTGTATTTTATTTATGGAACGCTTACATAATATCACCATAGCATGTGTTATGAAATCACCAATATGAAGATTGAGAATGTTGGTGAAAAAGAAGAAGACAGTATAATGAGAACAATTAAGTTTATTGCTGCTATTTAATGAAAAGTCAGTCTTTGACTGGGTTGTTTTGATAACAACTTGGTTGGAGTTTGTGATAGACAGGGCTGGATTAAGACCACAATGAGCCCTATGCCACCAATAATTTTGGGCCCCACCAATATATATATCACAGAATTTTAAGAAAATGAAGACTTATTTAATAAATTCAAATTTCTAATTTTGAGTGAATAAGAAATTGTTGAAGTAACTCAGACATTTTTAAAAATGTAATAGAAAGAGAAAAACAAAAGAAATATTTTTTAAATTTCAAAAGTTCATAATTAGTCAATGTAAAAAATGTAAGTAATATGCAATAAATTATAAAGATAGTCATAACAAATGTTAAAATAAGGTGTCTCATAGTATAAACTAAAAAAGGTGTATTTTACCTATAAAATAATATATTTTTTATCCACCTGCTAAATGTATTAAGTAATTATTTTATTTATGATTGATCTTTTTCCCAAGGGAGTAGTGATAAAGTTCTATATTGCTTTTTATTTGTGGGTCTCCTCAATGTCTTGGTCTCTATGCTGTGGCGTAGTTTGCATATAGGCTAATCCAGCACTGGTGATAGGGTTCATGTGTAGGTCAAATGGTGTCTGTGGCAGAGTTCACATGTATGGGAAACCAGGGCACAGTGGATTAGAAAAAAATCAATGGTAGGTAGAAGCTAATTTTATTCATATATTTGGATAAAAAAAAAAAGAAAGATCAACTCTGTTGGCTGTGAAATAGGTTATATAAAGATGAGAAAGAAATATCTCTCTAAGTTAACAGCTGGCAGGCACTAGTTTTTTAAAATTATTTCTGATCCACTGGGTCCCAATCCTAGTACACAGTGAGCCACCTGCAGGGAACAGTGAATAAACATAAGATTGAATGATTCAAAGAAGTCCCAGAGTGGAACCAACTACACATTTTTATTAAATGTTATGTTACAAAAAGTGATCATAAAAATCTCTCAAATATTCAAAGTTAAGCACACTAAAGGAAACATTTAACACAAAATTACATTCTCACAGTCTGAAAAGCAATTTAAAAAAACAAAAACGAATGATACAAAAATAAAATTCAAATGTTCTTTTAGTTTCCTAGTAAACTACATGAAATGAATTGACAGGATCAATTTTAATTAAAAGAATTGAAGTGGTTCAGTTTCAGAAGTGATCCACTGTGCCCCGATTCACTGTGCCCCACATTTACCATGGAGAAAGTTAACCTGATATCTCCCTAAAGAGCAGGCACAGTGATTGCAGCTTGGACAAGAAATATGGTCTCCTAACCAAAAGTACAACTCAGATGCCATAGAAAGACTTCAGAGGAGAGCTACCAAGATCATTCCAAGATTGGGAGATATATCCTACACTGAAAGATTAAAACAACTTAATCTAGAGACCCTTGAATACAGAAGAAAATGTGCTGACCTACTAGAGGTCTATAGAATCTGGAACAATATACATAGAGTTGATACTGACGTTCATTGCTCAAAATGCCCTGATAAGAAAATTCTGACTTCATCTATGTGCTGTAAAACCAGAGGACACAGCCGTAAACTACAAATTCAGACCTCCACTGGTGTTAGGAAAAGATTTCCTCTCGGCAAGAGTGGCAAATGCATGGAACTGCCTAAGTGAAAAGATGGTCAATCTGAGCCATTATGAGTTATTATGGCAGCAAGCAAAAGAAATTCACTTCTTAAACTTAAGTCAAGTATGTCAGCGTCAAGTATGTATGTGTGTTAGTGTCAGTGTGAAAAGATGGTCACATCCAAGAATATCAATATTTTTAAAAAATAATCTTTATTCTGATATCGGACATACCAAATTTAACTACCATTTTTCTTATTAGTTTAAACCCAGCCCAACTACACTGAAGTTGGCTTAATGACGCAATTAACTGCTGTCAAAAAAAGCCTATTTCAAGTATATTCAAGTATAAATAATTCTAACGCAATCTTGATTTCACCTCATATAGCACAATTAGACAATTCTTAATAGTGTGTGGCTCTATAATGAAAGTAAGAGTATCTCTGAATATTATTTTTGACTTAAAATTAGGTCCCTTAGCTTGCATACTGTACAGTTATGCTCAAGCAGGCAAGTCTTTCACAAAATAAAATGGCGGATGTGTTAACTTACAAGTGCGAATACACAACAGGATGGACAGGAAGTAGTCTTCCTGTCCATCCTGTTGTGTATTCGCACTTGTAAAAAAATCATGATCCACTGTTTCCCCTACATCAGTACAATACATGAGAGTTGTGGATTGGACGATGAAAGGAATTGCAGAGACATTTGTGTTTGAGTCTAGTGAGAAAATGACTGGCGACTGTAGAACTTGGAATTCTTTTAAAACTATAGATAAGATCACAGATCAAGGTTTTTTAGGCACTGAGTTCTGGAATGCCGGAACTAAAGTCACAGAACTAAAGTCACAATCTGCGGTCATGCTTAGCTGGTGACTGTTCATTTTGTCTAAACCCAGAATGTCTAAACCTTCATGCCTAAAGATTTCATTGGGAATTCATCAACTGAGATGAAAAAAAAGCCTCAAACTTGTGTAAAAGATTATTTTATTGTCAAAATCTTTGTTCTATTATTAAGAAGAAAAATTGGGAAAAATCTGATATAACCTTTCTCTGAGCAAAAATCTATAGAATATAGAAGATTAACAGCATGAAAAGTTGTCCATTTATAAACATTAAAATGATGCAATCGATAATTGTCCAAAATTTGTTATGTAAAATGTTATTTTTATATAATAACAGTGTTTTAACAATATAAAAAGATAAGAATTAAAAAAAAATTATATCCCTGGGTATCTTTTTTTTTAATTCATTTTTATTAATTCTGCAATTTCCACAGTGTCTTCCATAATATACAAATATAAGAATTAGAAAAAAATAATATCTCTGGGTATTTTTAAAAAAATGTCTTTAGTTTATTAATTCTGCAATTTCCAATATTTTTACACAGAATCGATGACAAATTCCGATTTAGTATTTAGGCATGAAGATTTAGACATTCTGGGTTTAGACAGCACATGAGCTCTTTGCCAACTCTTTTGAAATTTTATATCCAAAATTGAGACAAAAAAAATCCAAAAATATCTAGATGTTCCAGAAAATTATTTAAAAATTCTCTACATATTATTAAACCTTCATTCATTGCAAGCCATGTCAAAATACTAGCAGGGATGCCTGGTGTTGCCAGGGAAATAGCTTGAAATTTGACAACACAGTGGAAAATTTAATATATTTCTTTTTACACAACACAACAAATGAAAAAAAAAATCACTTGCACTGCCAGCTTATTCTTTACTTCCAACCTGCACTGTTTACTGTCATAGATTGACGTGTTAAGTTATGATAAAAAAACATTTCTTCAGAAAAAAATTTAATACAGTTTTTGGTTTTTACTGGTAAAACGATTCTTAAGTTGAGAAATTGTAACTGTAATGTGTTGTAGCTTTCCTTTTAGCATGAAATGCTTAACTGTTGTTTATTTAGTTTTATTTGCAATTTAAAAGAAAAAAAATATGATCGTAACTTCAAAAAATCATAAGCATAAGTCTAGCGATCGTGAGTTGGGGAATATCTGTAATTACTCTCAACTTTATTAAACAACAAAATGACCTGATTTTTATCTGCTGATACATTTAGAGAAGGGAAGGGGAAGGGTGAAAGGCTTTCACTGTGAATAAATTCAGGCACCAGCTGTGTGTTACTACTACTACTATTACAATTTTATATGTGACGAAAAAAGGTGATAACTTGTATAAAAATTATTTTTATTGTGAGAAATCTTTGTACCATTCGTAAGAATAATGATTGGAAAATATTCTGATATAAAAATTATTTGTTTCCAATGTTTAGGACCAGAGATTGGCTAGAAATGATCTTTTGACCTTGAATGACCATCTTGATTGACCTCACATAGTCTATGTCACAAATTGATGTTTTCTGAGTGGACATGCCAAATATTAGGTCAGTAGGCCTTGAAGTTTTAATGTGAAAGAGGCATGGACAAATAAACAGAAGGCTCAAATATTAGTATAGATAAAAAATAACACTAAAAATTTAATCAAATAATAATTATATTAAATTCATTATGCTACTTACTTTGTTAGGGCTAATCAGCTAATTAGTCGTATAAAATCTAGCGTCAGTTACAAATTTTGCATTCAAAATACTCAATTATCTCCCTTTATTTTGAATTGTGTCCTTACACTTATTGTTCAGCTGCAATGAAATGTAATGAAAGAACAAGAAACGAACGAATGGTAAAAACTCAATGAGTCAACAATGCTGACTCAACATTTAATTGATTTGAAATGAATTACAAAAACTGAGACCTGCATCAGCTGGAAGGTTTCAAAGAATCTTCAATCACTCAGAAAAATTGGATTCAAAACTGTTAAGCACCATATTTCTTCTTTTTTTTCTTCTCAAATTGAAGAGAACAAAAAAATCAATGTCATCAACTTCAACATCCGCAGTGGATGGGCCTTGTTGCAAAGAAACTTAATCTCCAGGAGATCTATTACATGATGCCAATGTTCCTATTTTCTTTAATACTTCAGGTAGAAGTTGATAAGTGCTGTAACATACCTTATTGTTAGACCTTCTTTTATAAATATACTTATTATTATTATTATTATTGCAAAGTATTTGCAGTTATTATTTGCATACATCTTGTTATTGTTTCACCATTAACTTTTCCACTTCACATGGAGTCAGATAAATTTAATAATGGAGTTAGATTTAATAATAGTCTTAATAACATCAATAATAACTTCTTTACAGAACCATCATTGGAAGCTTCATATGAATTTCTATATTCATTTTGCCTAAGTGAAAACCATTTGTGAGTTTCTGCAATAAGAAAATGTAACTTAGCAATTTCTCACACATCTTCAGAATGTTTCCCAAGAAACTTGGAGGTTCTTATTACAGAAATGGTTTTCAGATTTATCACTTACGCAAAATGAATACAGAAATTCATATGAAGCTCTCAGTGATGGTTCAAGTCCATTAAAATTTCCAGCTAAATATTCTAATTTGTTTCTTTGTATTGGATTATGAGCTGTGTTGGTTCTTGGTAAAAACTTGCAAGTTGGTCTTATGCATATTTCTTTTAGAGAGAAAAAAAGTTGAAAAGTTTCAAGATGAAATTCTCTTGCTGGTTCAGAATTGGTACAAGTTGTCTTCAAACAAAAGAATGTTGGGCAGTCATGGCTTGACTTCTGTGATGAACCATTATATAAGAAGGTTTGGACAGTCTAACATAACTTTATGTGGTTGACTGACAAATTAACTTTTGTTGGCAGTATTTTTGAATGGTGAAATTATGCACAATGATAGTTCACAGTTATCCTGAGGTTCAACACCTCAGGATAACTGTGAAGTAGGGTACAAATGCAATGTTTTACTGGAAATGATAGTTTAGAGGGTACTGTTTCAGGTTCTGAAGGTTGCCACTTAGTCAACCATGAGCATTTTTTTATGATGTCATTAGCCACGCCAATTTTTGTCGCCATAAAAAATCTACTAAAAATGTACTTTTAGAGATAGACATATCATGTTGGGTATCAAATTAAAGCTCTTTTCGTATAGAAGCCAAATATGTGAATAAAAATAAAATTAATATCTTACTATCAGGGCTATGGAGAGGGCAAAATATCCCCAATAACTGTTAGGGACCTGGGGATCATGGGGAGCCGAAAGGGCCCAAAGGGGGAAAAAAAGATGGAAAAAAAAGGGAATAAGAAAAAAGGAAAATGAAAAGAAGAGGTGAAAAAAGAAGACAAAGAGAAAAGAAAAGAAAAGAAAAAATTTGAAAAGTTATCATTTTATATTATAGACTTATGAAATAATTTGTAAGTATCAGCGTGTTTCTTAAGAAAGCGGAGCGGAGAATTCATGCTTTTAGCAGTAGTTCCATTTAAAATCAATTCATCCAAGATTGTTGAAAGTTTGCAAGAATCACTCTCTCTCTCGCTTACTTCAAAAGTACATGCTGAAATTCTAGGTGCCATCAAGTATCTTAAATCTTTTGAGTGTATTCTCATGGTTGCATTTGGACTGAAATTTTAGAACTAGTAGACCCTTGTAACCAAGTCATTCAAAGGAGGGAGGTATCAAACATCAAAGGGTTAGGTAGAAAGTTGGAAGATTTAGATGCAAAATGGACAAATATTTTAGAGGAAGCAGAATTCCACTGCCGATGTTATGAAAGTTGATAGTTACCTCCCTATAAAACGATCAACTATTAATCTAACTCATGAAGAGAGAAGCAAAGAATTCAAAGCTTCAGTCATTGACAAAGTATTGAGTGCTGTTCAAAAGGGAATAGAAAAATGAATAAAGGCCATCGACAAAATATCTTTCAATTCCTTTGGTTATACAAGGTTATGCCAGAGCCTGATTTGGAAAAACAAAGTAATGAATTCTCAAATGTTTATCCTGATGTCTTGAAAAGCGAATTAGTCCAAGAAATGAAACGTTTAAGAGCAATCCATGATTCAAACTTTGGAATGGCTACGTTGAAACCTCTTTGTCTTCTAAATAAAATTACTTACATGAATTTGGAATCACTGTTTTCCAAATGTTTGCATAACTCTACGAATATTTCTCACTTTGCCAGTCACAGTTGCAACAGTTGAAAGATCATTCAGCAAGATGAAATATATAAAAGATTATCTTAGATCAACAATGGGACATGATAGATTAGTTAACCTGGCAATTCTGGGCATTGAAAGTGACCTTTCTCATCTGGTTGATTATAAAGACATAATTCATGACTGCTAACAAGAAGGCTCGAAAATGTAATCTTTGAATGCTAAGTCAATGCACATTGAATATTGCTTTTCATGATTTACCTAAACACTGACATTGTCGATTGTCATTCTATTATTTGTGTCAACCTCAAATAAATATTCAATAATCATATCTTCATTATAGGAACTGATTGTAATTTTAAAAAGTTGTAAGATTAATTATTTTCAAAATTATTAACTAAATTATATATTGTCAATAAATTACAGGCTCTTGTATTGTTTAATTGATTTAAACTTATATTTGTTCTGTAATCACCATTGTTGGCCTTTCCGAGAAAATCTCCAAGTTACATGTAGACAAGAATTCTACCTATTCATAAAAACCAGACCTTGTGTCTCTGAATGAATCAAAAATAGATGACCTGAATTAATTTGGTCACAGCATTGATCATCACATTATTAATGGGTTGGACATAGCAGAGAGCAGTCACATGACCAGAAAAATTAAATTATCATCCAATCAGGATGTTGGAATAAAATAATTTTTTAAATCGGAACTCAAGGTCCTGGGAGCCACCTAAATCAAATAAGTATCACATAACAAACATTTTTCTTCAGTTTTGGCTTAGCTCTCACCAGGAGAATAGTTGTTCCCAACTTTGGCTTACGCACACACACTTGAAACACAAAATGGGTACCTAACAATTCAACAAGTTACTTGGTCTTACTCGTGAAAATAATTGAAGACGATTTAGAACAACCATTTGCGACTCAAGTCATCACCCTTTTCCACTCAAACCTTATCACAAAGACTACACTCAAAACCTATTCTACTAGACATTCAGAGACTTCACTCAAGAACAAAGATTTTTTCTACAACTCCTCAACAAACAATTACCTGGCTAACTCAGCCCACTTGATGGAAAATTTAAGCAACCACCTCGAAGAAACACTTAACTTGGATAGAGGTGAGTTGCAATCAATTGCGAGAACTGAACGTACATATTTTTCCTGCAAATCAGCATGTGTCGGATATCATCTCCAAACATAGATCCTACAAAAATCTCAACAGATAGGTGTAATGTTCTTGTTGTGTCTATGTGCCTTTGTTGTTCTTTCTGTGGTAGCTTTGTGAAATTAGAATGCGTTTTGATTTGTAATCTGCTTGAGCGTGTTAAGAAAAGAAGACGGAACGAGATAACACATGTGATAGGGTTGTTTGGCCTGGTAAGAAGTGAGCCTTCCCCGTTCCCACTTCTGGTCTGCCTTTTCTGGGACCGGAAATGGAATGGGGGTTGCTGGGAACTTGCTTCGCATGTTTATTGATACATATATTTATATAAACATTACACCACTCACCTTTATAATTGTTTATGTTTCGCTTACTGCAAGTGTTCGTTCATCTGCACTGTGTTGTAGTGTTGCTTTATCAGTTGAACGACCTTTTTGTTGATTTTTTTTTTGATTGTGTCTGGTGGAATATTTCTAGGTCATCATTGTCGCTAAATGGTGTCATCGCGGTTGGTATCGAAGAAGAGAGGAGGTATTCATATTTGTTCTCAGAAGTGTGACCAATATGTGGGACTAATCGTTCTATGTGACTGGTGTGTGTGTAATTAATCGCAGTTGGTGTAGAAGAAGGGGGGAGGTATTCATGTTTGTTCTCAGAAGTGGGACTAGCACGTCGGACTAATCATTCTGACTGGTGTGTGAGTGTAAATAGGTGTTTGCATGTGTGATATTTCAATTATACTTTTCTGTTTCTTCCATTTCTTCCTCTTCTTTTGTTTTTTTACAATCCTTTTGATTTTTCCCGTGTGTGTGATCTTGTTTTCTCGTTCTCGCTGCTTGACATTGCATTCTTCCTGTTTTGTGTTTTTTTCGAGAGCTGCAGCTAACTTCTGTTCAGTCTCGGTATGGCGTTCCTCCAACTCATCCATTCTGTTCCGTTGCGCATGTATGAAGTCTTTCAGCTGTCTGTGGTCTTCATCGGATAGTGAGTGTAGCCAGCTCAGGTTGTCTTGTTTGGGTGCTACATCACCTCTGAAGACATAGTTGGCATCGTTGCTGTCAGAATCGGGGTTGTCTGATCGCCTTTCCTCTATGTGGTTCACTGCGAAGACATAATTGATATCATCGCTACCAGAATTAGGGGTGTCTGATCGCCTTCTCTCTATGTGGTTCACCTGTTCGTTTGAAAATCGAGGCGGTGGGGCATGTATTTGAGGTTGTGAGTGACAGACGGCGGCGAACTGATGTAGTCTCTTGTGATTTATTGATGGTTGTGCGCTGGGCAGCTCTGTCGGCCTTGGGGATGCGGCCATGACCCGCCACAGTAAGAAGTGAGCATTCCCCGTTCCCACTTCCGGTCTGCGTTTTTCTGGGACCAGAAATGGAATTGAGGTTGCTTGGAGCTTGTTTCAGCATGTTTATTGATGCATACATTTATATAAACATTACAATAGGCTCCAAAGAATTGTGCCAACAAAGTAGAAAAAGGCACGAATTCAAACAACTAAATAATTCAAATAGACTCAGCAGCAGCAACTCAACAATTATTTTGGATATCAACTATTTTCAATCATATGAAAATGCATCTAAAATCCAAGGCCTATGGGAGCCTGCCTATTTCCCTTATAAACAAATTGACAGACAGATTTTGTCAGTCGCAGCCTGTTTGCCAGTCGGCATGGCTGTTTGACTCACACACATGCATTCACCTGCGCGTGCAAGGCAATCTCACATTCACTAACAAGGCAAGCAAGTAAGTCCCTGATTTATACACATATGCATACACTCACTTACACGACAAGTGTTATTACAACTTCTTAAGAACTTTAATTCAATTGACTCTTTTTGTTCCAATCAACTGATGAACACTTCTCAATTCAATACACATTCACAATCATTCATTGTTATTGTTCTATGAATAAATATTATATATGTTACATACACATTCGTTATTCATTTGTTTTGTTGAACTTTGAACAAAGCCGATTGTAATTATAATTGTAGACAGAAATATGTTCAGCCATATTATCTTCTAGGGTATGGTGACCCTACATCTGTGTCCCTACATATGTTTTAAAACTCTTTCATAATACTAATTTCTTATACTTTGTTTATAATTTGAAAATAAACTGCTGATATTTTTCGTACTTAAACGCATTTATATTCCAAACTTAAAAATTCTTATATCATTTGTTTTGCCCTGTTATCTATTATTAAACTTAAGGAGACAATAATTATAATTGTGAAATGTCAAGTATATAAAGATATACCTGATTTTGCACAGAAGAAAAGTGAGAAAACAAACAAGGAAAAGATTTCATTGCCACAAAATTTGTTGGGGTCCCAGAAGCTCTCGCCACAGCCCTGCTTACAATTATATATCTTATTCATATGAATTATACAACATTGCGGCCTCATCCTCATCAGTTTCTACTAAAGATGCACCTCTCTTGGTATTTTCAATCACACATTGTTCACCTCCTTTACACTAATAGTAGTTAGTGCATGGCAATCCATCTGACCGAAAGCTGCAAGTAGTCCAGGAATATATTGACACAGACTTGCATCCACAAACAACAGGTTGTAGTAGTGATTTCGGTGCAATTTCCTTATTACCATGAACAGGACTGTTCCCTTCTACTTTCCACCCAAACAGGGACAGATTAGCAGTGCAAGTAGGAAGGACGCTTTTGTCAGCAGCTATACAGAGAAGAACTTGGAGACGTGCACATTTGATGTGTTCCGTTACACACTCTCTGGTTGGGGTTCATGTGCCTACGGTGGATCAATTTACATATCAACTGATGGCATAGTTGAATTTGCATAAGAAACTACTGCTGCTTGGCCTTTGGTACTGAAATAAAAAGCAAAGTTGTGAATTATATGGTCTCATGGGTTTTAAAATTCTGACTGTTTTAGATTATTAAAAAGAAATGACGTTACCCAAAGAAAAAAATATTTACTGAAATTGTGGGTTAAATTCACTGACAAGGATGACTATTTTTTATGATGCTATAAAGCAGCTAGTACCAAATGAATTACTAGAAAGACTTTGAAATATGAAAAGTAAATTTAGTATTATCAAGGATGGAACAAAGTTCAAAAAGGGAATCAAGAAAATAATCTAATCCTCACCCACAAAAGAAGGTGTTGTTGGTTACAACTTGTTACTCAAAGCTCCTTTAAAATCATTCAATCAAACTGCAATAAAATAACATAAGATAATTCCAGAAACCATTCCACTGCGGAATTCGAAACAAACAAGATTCGTTTGAATGTTATCTTGACATTTATGCACATGTACAGAAAGTTCCATTTATGTGTTGCATGTGACCATATGTTAGGGCAAATATTTATGTTTGAAGGAAGCATTCCATTATTAGAATAGAACATGGTTTACATTACAAGGTTATTAGTGTGTCATTTGACCTTGAAAGCAACCTACATGTGAATTAATTTTCTGATCATAATCTTGCATTTTGTGGGAAAAAAAGATTATTTTGAGACCAATCATGATATTCTCATAAAGAATCTAAATTTTCTATAATTATATCAATAACAAGGGCAGTTGCTTACTGTTTCAGCCTTATGCAACTTCATATTTGACCTTTTAATTGACCTATGAGGTTGCTCCATCTAACTTAAACACCATTTTATAGTCATATTTGATTCTTAGATAAAAAGAGCTTTAATTTGAGTCTTTAGTCATCAGAATCCCCCTCTCGGCCCCGCTGATGTAGTCCAAAGGAAAGCAGAGAGTGCTTTCCTTTGGACTACATCAGCGGGGCCGAGAGGGGGATTCTGACGACTGGGCATCCCAGGACCTCCATATGCTTTGCCCAGTGTCATTCATTTTGTCTGTAGTGACCAAACAGAGGCCATTCATATACTAGTGTTATGACTCATTTTCATTTAGCTAGAATTAATATGTATATGTGGAACTAATACATAAATAAAATACCAAACAAATTAAGCCCTTTATCTTCTGCTAATGTCACTTCCTTCTAGCTCTTCCATAAGTATGGTGTCTTCCCGTTGCTCAATGCTCACTTTTCGGTTGACACCGGTTTATTCGATAAGACACTGGTTGATGAAGCCTGCATGCCCACTCTGGCATGTGTTCCTTTCCACAGCTTAATTACCTCTTGGCCTATTAGCTTCTGTCTCTCATTTCACAGTGATAATCTGGTCACGCGACCAGAATTTGCTTTTAGCTGGTCTAAAGGCTAACACTAGCACCATCGCTTGGTTAGATAGATAAGTAGCTAAACACTGTAAAAAAAAAACCTATATGTTAACTAGTGTAGCGACCCTTTTTTGTCCCCAGTATTTACCGGCGTAGAGCGATCCACAGTTTTCCCCAGAGTGACCCAAAACATGTGTGCCATATCCTCACCTCCGTAAACTTTGTGCATCTAATCATGATTCCCCGTTTTCAATAAAACAGTCTTGATCTTTGACTAATCAAGCGGTATTGAAAACAAAGCATTTCAGTCGAGCTCCGTCGTTAAGTCCCATGTTTTCTCTGCTATTTCTTTCTTACTAGGTAGTGCCAAATAACTAGATCTTTCTTCCTAATTCTATTTCTCTTCTATTTTGGTGCTAGCAACTATGTTTCCCCCATTTCTATTCTCACTTTTTAAGGCTAGCCAAATTAACCTATTCTCTCTTTTGTATCTCTCCGTACAAATAAGTATTTCTTCTCTTGACATAATCGCTTTGTTTTATGTTCTTTACTTCAGCCTAAAATGTATGTAACATTTGTCTTTATTTTTTATTAAAAGTCTCCCTAATTGGTATGTCTACAAATATCTGCATCTTGTCTTTATTTACTATTTCTTTGTATGCTATTCTTTAGACGCATGCTATCGTGTCCTTTGTTTGACTTTAAATTTACTGCGCTGATTTCATTGTTTTAACAAGATCGCTGAACCATGTGGTCATTTTATGTTCCAAAAACAAAATGGCGATTCCGCCTTCTTGTTCAAACCTCTCCGTGACATCACAACCCTTCCAGCCAATCAGAGAACTCCATTCACATCATGTGACATCCACATGTGGAACGCTTTACTTTGTATCTGCAATTTTTTTCCTTTCTCCACAAATGACTGCTAGATTCTTTCTTTCTAATCTAGGCTACATCTAGTAACTACTGTTTATTATTAAATAACCCATTCTAATACAGAACTGTTTTACCAGCCTTTATACTGGGAAACTTAAATATTGTAGGACCGCTTAAACTACACTAGGGTTCGTGGCACACTGGGCAAGCTGAACTTTGGCACCCTTTAAAGTATTTACTTGCAACTGTAGGGCCTTTTGTCACCACTTTGCAGAACATATCTCTCTGTCTACATACAATTCAACCTTGTTCAAAGTTCAATGAAATAAATGAATAGACAAATGTATATAACATATATAATTTATTCAAGAACAATAACAATGAATGATTGAATGAATGAATATTGATTGTGAAAAATAATGCATCTTGCATTAAGAAATGTTCAGTTTGACTAGAACGAAAGAGTCAGTTGTGTTGGTATTAAGAGAGTTCATATGAATGAAAGATTCTGATGCTTCTTGAGAGTTATTATGGTATTCATGGTATTTAGTGTTCATTAGTTGAATGGAACAAGAGAAGAATTTGTTGTAATGTGTGTATATGCATATGTATAATAACATTTGTCATGTCATGAGTGTATGCATGCATGTGTGTGAGTCAAATCAGGGACTTGCTTGCTTGCTATGGTGAATGTGAGAAAATGCCTTGTGCACATATATGCATATGTGTATGTCACTACTTGCCTGCGCACGTAGATGAAAACATGTGAGTGTGTGTGAGTCGAACAGCCATGCCTTCTCTGCAGCTAAGCCATAACTGACACAACCTTGCCTCACCCAACTTACCTTCCCTACCAGGCCCCAGCTATTGTGAGCACTCTATCTCCCCAAACTAGCAACACGTGCAGTCGCCCAGGACACTAAATGCTAGAGGATGCCTGTCATGAGACAGGAGGACTTTCCAAATACAAATGGAAAGATAGTTGGGGCCTGGGAGGGAAGGTAAGTTGGGTGAGGCAAGGTCGCAAGTAAGATAATACTCTACTTTAAAGGGCATCAAAGTTTGAAGAAAGTCAAGGGCTATTCAGCAAAGTAAACTATTAGTTAAAGCAGCTCTGTTTTTCATATTCTTTCATATCAAGGTTTCTTAACCAGAAACCAAAGTATCAGTTAGTTTGATTCTATCATAGATATTACCAATTAAGGCATAAAAAGAATTTTTTTTAAATCACAATATTTAATATTAGATAGGAAGTTAGTATCAAAAATGTAAATTATTTAGATTTATTTTTGATTTTTGCGAGTAGATAAGTTTTTATAAATTATGAAGAAAAAAAAAATTTGAGTAGCATTGCTACAAAATTTAATTTTAACAAAATTATCCTTTAATTTTGTTAAAATTAAATTTTGTAGCAATGCTACTGAAATTTTTGAGGAGAAAAAATTTATTTACAACTAAACAAAAGCTTCTTAAACATCATTGGTTTGTTATCTATCATACAACTATACAATAAAAAGAGTTGGTTATTTAAAAGGCGAAGACAAATTTTCGGAGGAAAGAAATTTACAGCATTAAAAAAAATTTTTTTTAGGGAGAGTTCCACTCCACTCTTCTATAATCTTTTTACGGGCGTGTAAAGCAGTTGACTTTTTAAATCTGAAAGAGACAAGAATTTGATAGTGCATATACAGATAATATTTTTCTACTGTGTCGATGAAAATTGAAATTTAGTCATAAGTCAAAAATTATGGATATGGAAACATTAAATGTCATGTAATTATTTCTAAAAACTGAAATACTTGATGCACAGTCTGTCTAATGAATTCATTCCAGCCATATCCACAGGACATGACAGAAAAAGAGTTATTACCCTTGGAAGAAATGGCGGCTGTGGGTACGAGCAGCAGAATCACAAGAAAGCATGCCATGGCCAGGGAAGAAAAGGAACACTTTCGTGCCATCAATGAACAACCAGTTGATGACATAACGTTGGAATTTTTCTATCAACCTCATACCATCAGTCTTCTCTCTTTATGTATCTGCGGTTTACTTTATGTTGCTTTCATGAGGTAAGCTAAATAACACTACTAGCAGTGTAAATGTAACCTAAGTGTGTGTGACATCAAAATGCTTCGTATTTCACTGCATTGATGCATTTTATGTATTTAACACATTCTGGTGATTTGTGTGAGAATGAACTGTATGCACATTTTTTATTATTAAATTATATTTTGTCTTCGCTATGTATTATGGTGATAAAACGGACTAACAGGTGGGAAAGATCCTTGTCTTGTTTGAACAGACCAGGGTTAGAAGAAAGTAGTAATTATGTTATCCGGTGGACTGTTTTAAACACGAGGTTTACAGATCCTCATTTGTCTCGGTTTATTCAAAGTTTATAGTTGTATGTAACGTTGACCTATGGAAATAGAGAATTTTTTAAATAATGATTTTTTTTTTTTTTTACCATTTCATTTTGTTTTATCATGTTATGCCCTTTCAATGCTGTCTCTAATGTTTCTGTTTCTTAAAAAAATGATAGTTTGGCCCTTCAAATTAGTGTTTACAGTTCTCACAACAACCACATTCTTAAATGGAATTTAATCTGCTATTTTATTTTGTATATGTACCACAATAATTATGATAAATGAATTTTTCTACAGAGAAACCTGGTTGAGAGGTCATTAGAGTTACACCACACATGACAAAGAAAGTGCCCCTGTGAAGGATGGATATCTCCTCATCTCAGTTTCTGAATTAATCAATCATTCCTGTATTTAGGGATGGAAAGAGCTTTACTACTTGAAAAAGCCAAATTGTCTTCTGGATAAATCGATTCTCCTTGCTCGTCGATAAAATGTTTTTTATACCTATGAGATTTTTTGGTCTATAAATTCTTGAATAACCCTGGTTCGATAAGAAATGACAAAATACGAGACATTAAACAGGGTTTTTTTTAAAAAAAACTTTTAAAATTGTGCTAATCATTAATTAGTAATCAATTTGTAATTCGTGCTATGAAATCTGAATGCTCAATATTGGATCAATACGAATGTTTTTTTTTCATTGATCTTTTTTTTTTTCTCATAAAAAAAAAAATATTTAAGTAACACATGCCACACCCGGGGCCGGAAAATTTTGGTTTTCACTAAAATCCAATATTATTTCTGACTGAAAAAAACGTAAAAAGCAGAAGAAAAATATATAGTAGTAAAAAAATTTCTTTTTTAAAAACTCGAATAGTCTGTTGTGTGATTTTTGAATGAATATTTTACCATTTTTGTTTTTTAAATGACATAAGGCTAGTGTTTTAAATTATTTTATCATTCAATCGAAAATATAAAATTTTACTTAAGCTTTCCAATGAGGTAAATTAAAATGTATTTAAAACTCAAACAAAAATCTTATTGATCAAATTTACTAAATTATAGAAAAGTTTTCTATTGATTCGAGTGGAACTCAACATAATAATTGAATTTATTTCTACCAAGTTTAATGATCATTGCCTGATGAGATAATTAGTCTTTCCTTGTGTTGAGTCAATAATTGGCACTTCTGACATAAGAATGTTCTGTCGCTAAAAAAACAGAAAGATACATTTTTTGCGAATATTTTTTGTACTTTCAATCTATAAGGCCTTCCTTTATCCAGGGAATTTGTCAGTTTTGGAAAAGGTTAATTTTTTAAGGTTTTAGAGGGGTTTCTATTTACAATGTAAATATACTGCGAAACTTCAAACTGAGAACGTACTGGCATTTGGGGGAGAAAACAGACCTTTTTTTTTTTGTTCTTGTAAACATTATTTTCCCTTTTTTTCGTACTTGTAAAAAGGTTTTTTTTTTCCTTTTTTTTATACTTGTAAAATCTTTTTTCTTTTTCCTTTTATTGATTTGATTTGATAGGTCCCCCCCCCTTTTTTGTACTTGTAAAGTCTTTTTTGCCTGCCCTTTCTTTTGACTTTGTCGTCTCCTTCCATCGTGAACTCTGATGTCAGCCTTTCCTTCCCTTAAATAACAAAAGGTTAGCCAATATATGTAAAATTTTATAAAAATTATCTATACATTTTAAATCTTTTGATGAATTATGGTGTGACAACTCTAGAAATATTTGGAAATTTATTGGATTTTACTTCAACCAAACAAACTTCGATTTGAATGTATGTCACTAGTAACCTCCCGCGAAAACGATATGTAATGAAAATAAACGCCCCAAATAATGTAAATATCATGTTTGAAATTTTAATTTTGGATTTAACCATAAGAAAATAGACTAAGGTTAGTCGTAAGAAAGAAGAATATTACTCTAGTGCAATTAAAACACGTTTTAGACAATTAAAAAAAAAAAACCCAACATTTTTCGTAAACAAGAACCATAAGTTCAACGATGCGCCCGTCCATCATCAGTGGTCACTGGTAATAGAAAGGAGGCTGAGGATGGTTCACCCGAAGATCTGGACCAAGTTTCATCAATCCAACATGATACGATTGAGAAAATGGATATTTAACATTGCTAGTTGTGTTAGTAGCTGGAGCAAGATGAGGATGATTCACCCAAAGGTCTGGACCATGTTTCATATCAATCCAATACAATACGGCTCAGAAAATTGATATTTAGCATGTTAGGGACCGACCTGAAAGTGTCTTATAGAGATGCATTGGAAGCATCTAAAAAATAAACCCGAATCTGGCATTTCCCAGGAGTTAACACGTTTGGCAGAAAAAATTGAAATCTCTAATTAAAATTATTTCAAAAATAAAATAATTGTCATTTAGATAATTTATTATGGAAATAGTGTGGCAAAGTGCTGACGTCTTACTACTGGTATCTTTTTTTCATTACTTTTTAAAAAAAGATTTTTATTATTTTGCACAGTTTGTCAGTATAAAGACAGGCAGTTTATACTGTCTTCCCTCGGAAACTTTGAGCAGACAAGCACTAGTGACTCACAGACTTTTGACAACAAAGTGACATATGTCGCTGAAAATAGTAACCTATCAATTTTATTGTTATAATCTTTGTGTTATTAATAAAGATTGTAGAAAATTTTCATCTAAAAATTATTGGGTAAACAATATAAACTTGGATATAATTGTGGTCGAAAACTTATGTTTACACTTTTAAAACAATGGTGAATACGTGATAGTTTGCATTTTTTGAAAAATTAGCTGATGATTAACACTTTTATCCACTAAGACTCTAGGGTGGTTGAATTTTGGAGCTAATAGCTTCTCTTTCTTTATTAGATGGTGTTCATGCCTAGATGCTTACAAAGTGGATCTTTTGGGTGCAGCAACTGCTTCTGATTGTTTTATTTACCAAAGTTGTTCTTAGTCCATTATTTAAACTTTAATAGGGGTTGGTGTGCTCCAAAATCCAACTACCTTAATGTCCTATGGGACATAGCCTAGTGGATGGAAGTAATGAGTGCAATCCCTGCGTCAAGCAGTGTAAGATTATAATGGCTCAGTGGCATCACATGTAAGTAGAAAGGTGAAAATTCTGAGGGCTGACCTGACAAAAAGAAAGGATTGTGAACAAGATACTAGGGTTGCCAAACGTCTGTATTTTCCCCAGATATGTTCTCCATTTAGGTCTCGATATCTTCATCCAGAGGGAATTTTTAAAATTCTTCAAAGGCCCACAATTAATTATCACAGCTGCTTCAAGACAGTCGCTTGGTGGTAGAATATTTATTGGTAGATATGTTCGCTTAGAAAAAGATTTATTTCACAAATTTTTCTTGCTTACTGAAGCATGTTTCATTATTTTTAATGTTCGTTTTTATTTTTATTTTTCATGTGGTTGTTTGTTATACAATAATTAAATCAAACCATTTTTCGGTTCTGTAAAGAGAGTAAGTTAAGTTACTTGATAGAACGCATTAAATTTCAAATTGTCTGTACCTTATTTTAAAATAAGCAACATTATGTTTAGAAATAACAAACAGGTCTGGTTAGTCACTCAATAGAAACTGTCTTATGACCAATGTCTTTTGGCAGCAGGCCATGTTGGGGGTGATTTTTTTTTTTTTTTTTTTTTTTTTTTAAATTGGAAAAAAGGAGTGCTTGTTTTTGAAAATTCAGTGATCATGGCCTAACAAAAGGTGAGAGAAATAACTCATTCATTGATCATTCCCTTTTTCCAATTTTTTTTAATTGATCACCCCCCCAACATGGCATGCTGCCAAAGATGTTGGTCACGTAACAAAGAATTGAGTGACTAATCTTATTATCATATTTCACATCTTAGTTTTGTATCTAATATCTTCACACATACCTCCATAGACTTATATGACAGCAATAAATCATTAAAGAGTAGATTCTTTATAACTTTAAACTGTTAAATTAAACAATTTATATAACATTACATTATTCACAAAATTATTATCAAAATTTCAAATTAATAAGTTACTTCTCTTGCCTTTTGTTGGGCAGTGAACACTAAAAAAGTCAGAATTTTCAAAAAAAACAAGCGGACACAAAATAAGGGATCAATTTAGCATAAACTTACATTGTAAATTGAACAACACCACAAACACACACACACTAAAAACCTATTTAGAAAAAAAAAAGTTCTTTTTCTAGACAGCGAGTAAATGTTGAAAATTTCAGCCATCTAGCTCCATTGGTGCAGCCAGTGTGCTACATATATACAGCCAGCCGGAGCAACTCAAAAACTGAAGAAACCTATTTTGACAGTTTTGGTGACGGTTTCTACTAAGAACCAAAATACTAGCAGTGATGCTGGTAGGCCGATTACTATAGTAAAATGTGCAAATTTTGATGATAATTTTGTGAATAATGTAATGTCATATCTCTCTCTAATTATCATATAATGACAATCTACTCTTTAATGATTTATTGCTGTCATATGAGGTATGTGTGAAGATATTAGTAAGATGTAAAATATGATAATAAGATTAGTCCCTCAATAGAAACGTTACGTGACCTCCAACGTCTTTGGCAGCATGCCATGTTGTGGGTGATCAATTTTTTAAAAATTGGAAAAAGGCGGTGAACAATGAATAAGTTACTTCTCTCACCTTTTGTTAGGCCATGATCACTGAATTTTCAAAAACAAGCACAGACACAAACTAAAGGATCAATTTAGCATAAAATTACATTGCAAATTGAACCCTGCATTAAAAACTTATTATTATGGGGGGATTTAAAAAAAAAAAAAAACGTTTTTCCTAGACAAGGAGTAAATGTTGAAAATTTCAGCCTTCCAGCTCCATTGATATATACAACTGAAAACTGAAGAAACCTTTAACAGTTTTTAGCATACGATAAATGATTTCATGACCATAAATCAAGGGTTGACCAAATGCCTTGACTAAATTTTAAGATTAGGTCGATCCTTTTGAGGTTTACATGTTTTCCCAGTAGAAATTTTAGGCCCAGTCCGCTACTGCTTCAAGGTTACATAGCACCAAAGTGTGTCAGGGAGGGTCAGAATGTCTTCGGCAAGCCTACAAGAAACCCCTCTTGACAAAATAAAAGGGTTCCTTTTAACATTCCCTAAAGGTTGCTGGATGCAACAGATACCTGTCAAAGGCTGGAGAGTACAGTGGCTGAAACACTGGTAACAAGCAATGAAGGTGAGGAACTGGAGAACAAAACATTTTCTGTGATTTCAACCATTGGCGATTTCTGCTAGGGAAGACCATAAGTGTAAAAACCTCCTGCTTTAGAAAGATTTAAAAAAATTTTTTTTTAGGAATTTTAATAATACAATGTTTACTCACATTAGTTGAGGTCATTTCTGAATTTAAGTATTATCGCAGAAAAATATCTGTTTCGTTGAATCTGTATTTGTGCCGTTTTGTTAATTTATGTTGAATTCTGCATGGTGCTAGTGCGGCGAAAAAGAACGCTGAATTTAGCTTGGCTTGAATCTTGAATCAGTCGCCTTTTTCATGAAAAACAAAAACAATGTTTGAATTTGATAAATGATTAAAGTCAACTATTTTGGCTAAAAAAAATTTTTTTTAAACCAACTACGTAATTACTTACGTGTAAAGTTTTTGTTTTTGTTTAAATTCAGAAATGACCCCAACTAACGTGAGTAAACATTATTAAAATTCTTTTTAAAAAAAATCTTTGCAATCAAACCAGTTTCTAAAGAAAAAAAAGATTTGCCACAGAAACCAGTTTCTGAAGCACGAGTTTTTTACGCAAATGGTCTTCCGTAGAAGAAATTGCCAATATTTGAAATTACCGAAAAATGTTTCGTTCTCCTGTTTCGAAAATTGGCTACTATCTGACTGGTGCCATTTTGTAAAAATATTTTTTACTATTCAGCTGGCAAAAGAGGCTTCTGAAATTTTATTGAGTACTTATATAAACAAAAAAACTAGAAAGCATTTGGGGAACGCATACCTCTGCCAACGCCATTGTCAAGGGAAGTAATTGTACATGGATCCACCCCAAAATTTAGGGACTCCTTCCGTAGCCTATTGTCCACCTTTCCACAAAGTTTCATTGGAAATCTCTGAGAACCTTTGGAGATAGCTGTCCACACGATATCTCAAAGTTCTCAATGAATTTCAATTAAATTTTGTAGAAGGATGGAAAATAGGCTATGGAAGAACTGATTTTGTAGTGGATCCATGCACAATTAACTCCCCTCATGAGCAGATACATGAATGTGGGGGGGAAAAAAACCCTGATCCGCCCCCAAAATTAACCACCTCTTCCTTACCCCATTGTCCACCCTTCCACAAAATTTCATAGAAATCGATTAAGTACATTCAGAAATATAGTTTGGACAGATGGAAAGACATGACCAAATACAGATACCTCTCCAACTTTGTTGACAGAGGGAAATTAAATTACCAATATAAACCCTCAGTAAAATCTATTTAATCTCTTTCAAAACAACACTTAAATTATTGTGGCATAATGATCATGCCAAAGCTATTTTTATATCATTGAGTACTTAATATATTTTAGCAATTAGATTAGGACTTGCCGGTATATTTTCTTTATAAAGAAACTCTTACTTTAATTACTCTAATAGTTTAAACTATTTTAATCTAGATTAGCGGAATTAGCAAGTAGAGACAGCAGGATTATTTATACCTACCGTTAAGTTTACTCAAGGTACAAATAGTTTTTTTGTCGGCCTAAGATGCAGTTCATATATTTTAAATATAAGATGTATATTTGTGTGCAAATGTATGGTTACATACGTATTTATAAACTTTGGTGATCTGAAATGCTCAAATAGTATTTGTATTAAATTTGCTTCACATACTTGCCATACCAGTATGATGTGCCAATTATCTGAAATAAACAGCTCTACAGGGCGGGGTGAGAATTAACTCCCTAGTATTAGAAATTATGGCCTTATGCCCTGTGATTTCTTCCTGTGGAGGTGGGCAAAGGTGGGGTTGTGCCACACGTAACCACAAACTCTGGATCAACTGGGGGAGCGCATTTGACATGTTATAGCCAACATACAGCTGGACTATCAAGACCATACTTGAATTTTAACACAGCCAGCAAATTCTACCGTTATATGGACCAAAGTAAAACTAGTTTGACTACGATCGACCAAAAAATAATAAGGATATTTCTAATAGGGCGTTTCTTTTCACCCACCCAGTAGAACAAAGGCAATATTTTGTATTTAAATTCAGAATAGTATGACAATGCACTTCTGTGTTTGTATGTATGTGTTTGTACTTAGAAAAGTTTGAATGAGTTACCTAAGATATGGCCGATAATGATTATTGGAATGAAACCAATATCAAATGAACCATGTGTATGTATATTGTAAAATGAAAATGGATAACGTCATTAACTAATAAATTTGCTATGTAATAATTTATACATTATGTGCCATAACATTTGCAGCTTCATGATGTTTAATGAAAAAGTAAACTATCCAATGTAGTTAGCCTTTTGCAAAAAATTGTAAATGCATTTGGGAATATTCAACTAAGTATTAGTAGAGTCAAATATCAAGGATCCATGACACTTGTCTGGGGTACTAGGTTTAAAAGCATTTTCTGGGTCCCTTGAACATGCCGAACAAATTTAGCTGGAGCGACCCTCTCAAAGATTTGGGCATAGCCCACAAGGCACCTTTTCATAATGGCTGTTGTTTGGCAATCCTTGGTCAGACAGATGTAAAATATGGTAGTTAAACACAGCACACAAAGACTCTAAAATGTCATACAAAGCCTCATAAAAGTATAACTATATAAAAATTAATGGCTTCTAACTTCATTATTGAGTTAATATCTGATCGATATGTTATATAGTTTTTGGAGCCTTTGTATGAATCTTTGGGGCCACTGTGTTGTTTAACTAACATATTTTATAGTCGTCAGAACAAGAATTACCACAATTTTCAATCAGTATCATGCATTTTATTAACATTCCAAAGCATAGAAACATGTTATTTGCTTCAAACGTAGTAGGAAGTTAGAAATTAACAACCACTACTATAAAACATAATAAATTTAACCGTATCCTATTTTTAGAACTAGTCACGTTACGTTATTTGTAAATTGTTAGGTCGTAAGTGGCTGTGTACCGCTGAAATAACCTGGAAATGATACCATACTTTTATTTGTGACCTGAGAGGCAGATAAGGCTGTTGTAGTGTCTTGGGTCCTAATGATTTACTGGCTCTGTTGACCACACATACACACGAGATTTCCCAGTGGTCGTGTACCGCTGAAGACATACAAAGTCTCCAAAAAGTATATCTATACAACGTATCAATCAGATATTAACACAATGAAGTTAGAAGCCATTAATTTTTATATAGTTATACTTTTTAGAGGCTTTTTATGACGTGTTTAATTACCATATTTTACATTCGTCACACCAAGAATTACCAAAAGGCGGCCTGTGGGCTATGCCCAAATTTTTAAGAGGTTGCCCCAGCTAATTTTAATCAGCATGTTCTAGGGACCCAGAAAATGCTTTCAAACCTAGTTCCACAGACAACTATATTGTTTCGTTGTAATCGTGTTTGACAAAATGAAGACGGGATATTTGTTTAAAATGTATTTGATACTTTTATTACCATGACTGGAAGTGTTTTTCTTTCACCTGGAGAGTCTTATGACCTTGGTTTCATTACAATAAAATTAAAATTTAATAATTATATTTACTAATGGTATTACATTTTCTCATTATTTATTTTGCTTTT
>VCCN01005929.1:499248-519951 GCA_006491835.1 Architeuthis dux | reverse complement strand
CGGGGCCTGTGTGCAGAGTAACCCTCCAGCCTGAGCAACAGTAGCGTGGCAAAGGGGGGCAGTCGCCCCGGGTGCAAAATTTCTTTGGCCTGAAATACCGGCAATGTCAAATTCAAAAGTGCGCACATACTTTTGTCACAGGAAAAAAATTTGCATAACATGAGATTTTTGTGCACACTGACTTCAAAATATTAGAGAGAACATTGACTATACTCTTATCCTAGGCAGAGCGCACAGATATTACACTCTGATCCTAGGCCGAAGTGTTGATCCATACGTAAATAATCCTGTCATTATTTATGTTTTTAGCAGATGTTTTCCATTTTTAATGATTATAATTTATGAACTCTGTAAGAAGAATTTGAATTGAGAATTTAATGCAAATAAGACAGACACAGACAAGCAGACTGAGAGCAATATATGTATATCAGTTGACAAACAAAATGAATGCAACCGTCCCTTTGAAAACTTGTATTTAATCTATTTTATTTTTTAAAGACACAAATTCCTTTGGCCGAAAAACCCGGCAACGCAGGCAAGTTACCCAGGATGCCAAGTTCTGGGGCGCCTGTTATGTATCTGAGACAGTAGGACTTTTCAATAAAAACATCCAAAATAATAAAATTCCCTGATGTGAAGTGTGGGCTGGGACATGATAGGGATTATAAACTTTGAACACTGATTTAAAAAAAATATATATATATAATCTCAATCTTGTTTTGACTCGACTCCCGCTTCATGAAATCAGTTTACCTTACTTATTGCTTTAAAAATATTTTGTAAGTTCTGTCAGATATTTTGCTGGTATCAAACTGGAAAAATTCCCATTTAAAATCAATTTTTCTATAAAAATAAACTTACTGATACTATTGTTCGGACTGAGATCCTCATCTTGATTGTCATTCAATAGTTCCGGTAAGTTACCGACAAAACTTGACACCTGAAGAAGGCCGGAGGGTACATCGGCCGAAACGTTGTGGAAATGACAACCAAGATGAGGATCTCAGTCCGAACAATAGTATCAGTAATACTAACACCTCATCTGAAAAATACCGAACTCAAAAATAAACTTATTTGAAAAATAACTTTGAGTATTTTTCAACTCTCTCCCGCCATAGGATGCAACGTATTCAAGGTGTACAAATGCTGAAACACCAAGATTGAACTAAAAATCAATACGAATTACGTACAAAGTAAATATTCTGTATGTGCTTCCATAATGCAAAATGGGATTCAAGGGGTTCGCACTGGTTCCAGAATTACTGTAACTATTCACATGTTACCATTATTATTTTTAGCGAAAATCTGTTGAAATATAAGCAATAGTCAGGTTCACAATAGGAACAAGTTGTCAGTTCAGGTCTTCTACCCAAAAATGTAATGCATTTTACATTTGTACAATACACTTTTAATGCACAATGGCCTTGTTTAAATTCTTGACAAGGAAAGAAAAATAGTCATATGCAGAAGTTGCAAAAATTTGTGGTAGAAACGAATCTACGATTCTAAATTATTAAGAAGGAAAAAGAAATATGGGCCAGTGTAGCTGTTACGACCCTAGAAACTAAAGTTTCGGCCATGGTACGTTAAAAGAGTATATTACAAATGTAAAATGCATTACATTTTTGGGTAGAAGACCTGAACTGACAACTTGTTCCAATTCACGGCAACGTATTGCATTAGAAAGCATTGAGCCTATATGAAGATTTTAGCAAGGAATATCATACTATTAGTGACACCAAGTCAGTTACTGTGGTAAATGATGGTTAGTCAGATTTAGTTATAGGTTTGAATTGAAAAATATAAAAATTACTGGAGAGGCTGCCTCTGTTGAAGAAGAAGAAGAAGAAGAAGCTGCTGCTGCCACATTACTGAGTTGAAGAAGTTGATTGATAAGAAAGGATATAATATGTGGCTATGCTGTAAATCATGATAGTCTGGTTTCGTCTACAGAGCAAAAACAACACGTTATGAAAAACAAAGATGATGTGCTCATGTTCTGGAAATATAATCAGAAAGTGTGGGTGACAGCAGTTTTTTGTTCGGTGCTTCAAGGCCACATACATCCGCCAGGTATTTGACTGCATTCTGGCAGCAATTGATGCAGACCCTAATCTTGGCATTATGCAGTCCTGGAAAACATTCACTGTTGCAGAGGGAATAACATTCATTTAAGCTGCAATGAATGAAGTAAAACCTGTAAATGCCTGCTGGAAGAACCTATGGAGTGAGGTTGTTGATGATTTTAAAGGCTTCCCTGAGAAATTAAGAAAGTCATTGACGCAGCAAGAGAATTTGGTAGAGAAGGATTTGTCGCTATGCTTGATGAAAAAGTGGAATCCTAAATTGAAGGCCAGCCTGAAGTGTTAACAAGTGAGGAATTGGAAGAACTGCTTAAGGCAGCTACTGATGAAGATGAAGAAGAACCAGGAATGTGGACATAACAGAAATTTGATGATGAGGTAAAGGGAAAAGAATTTTGAATCCAATCCTCAGATGAAACACAGCATTAAAGTAACCTGTATGATAATCAAAGCTTTAGAATCTCTCCAGGAACATCAGGAGGTGAAAAGAAAGAAACAACAACTTCTAATCACAATGTTTTTTAAAAAAGCTTCAACTATTGAGATTCCCCAGCTATCCACATTTTAAAAAGATTTTTTAATTAGCTGCTAATCAAATTTATGGCATAATGATTGATTTATTGCTGATTAAAAGACAATTCTGCACTATAATTAATGAAAATTTCTTTTTCTTTTTTCTTAGACAAAAACTTTGTGCGTTTTTCTTTCTAGCAAACACAAAAACAATTTTAATTATGTTTTTAGAATTAAAATTCTATACTGGCAAAGAATTATATATCATCATCATCATCAGCCTTTTAACGTCCGTTGTTGGACATAGACCTTCCCCAAGTTTCACCAGACGCAATTCCACAGATAATCTCTGGAAATCCACGTTGTGAGACATGAAGTACAGCGGTTGTCTGACATTCTTGCAACAGGGCCTGCCCATTGCCATTTGAGTTTTCAAATGGATTCTATGATATATCGGACTCCTGTTTTTTTCTCTAATATACTGTGCTGTTGTGATGTTAAACATGATCCTCTCTTGGGCACGTTGCATGGTTCTTAGTTTGAGAGCCAATCTTGTTGTTAGGTTCCACGTTTCATCTCCATAGGTGACTATCGGGAGGACGCATTGGTTGTAGACCCTTCTTTTCAAAACTAATATTGAGCTTGCTCTACCGAAAGCCTGCCAACCTAGGGTGATTTCTTCTTCTTTTGAGGATTTCATGGAGATTCGTTGTCCCAGATAGATGTAGTGGTCTACTTTCTTTAGCTCTGTGTTTTCAATTTTGATCCTTGTGTCTTTGACCTCAACATACTTGTTGCACATCTTAGGTTACTTAGGTATTCACCATCAATTCTGATTCCTTTATTTGTTCGGTCTAAATTTTGGAAGATCACTTTGAGTCAAGCTGTGAAGAGTTTGGGTGAGCTGGTGTCGCCTTGTCTTACTCCTTTTTCGATCTGGAAGGGATCAGTCTTTATGTAGCCTGATAAAAGAACTGCTGAGTCGGTAGATATGTTGTAGAACTTTGACATATACAGGGTCTACTCTTAGGTCAAGGTTATAGATGCAATCATACTAAATCAACAAATGCTATAGCGAGTGGCATTTTGTATTCTGCTGCTTTCTCTTTTAGCTGATTCACCAAACGGAGATGTTCAATGGTCGAGTAACTCCTGAAGTCAGCCTGTTCCCATTGTTGGTTAATGCCTGTAATTTAAATGAAAAAAGATTTGTTTTTTCTTTTAAATTTCTTTTTTATTTCTTTTCAT
This sequence comes from Architeuthis dux, assembly GCA_006491835.1. Taxonomy (NCBI): domain Eukaryota; kingdom Metazoa; phylum Mollusca; class Cephalopoda; order Oegopsida; family Architeuthidae; genus Architeuthis; species Architeuthis dux. The sequence goes on along the minus strand of VCCN01005929.1, from coordinate 516,106 downwards.
TTGTCAGCAAAATTAAGTTGATTATTATGTTCTTTTTTGTTTCTCTATTCTTGGCATAACAACTATCATAATGGAATGGCTCAACATTATACAATTTAAGAATGTGATACTTTCTCTCATCAGTTAAAAGCAATAAATTGCTTTAGGCTCAGCTTTAATTGCCTCAGCCAAACTAAACTAGGAACCAATTAGTCTTGAGTATATGCTTACGCATTGTCTTCATCAGCTTATATTTTTCATTTTTGTTCAGGCGTATGAGGCAATTAAAGCTAAGACTAAAGCAATTTATTGCTTTTAACTGATGAGAGAAAGTATCACATTCTTAAATTGTATAATGTTGAGCTATTATGACAGTTGTTTTGGTCAGATCATGTGTCCTGTTTTTATATGAAAGGGCATTAAAACATCTGCCAGTATGCAAGTTTTCACGTTTTGAACAATTCGGCTCAAAATTTCACCTGATCTACTGTACTAAGAGAAATATTTGTATATATAAGTGAGAGGTGTCACACCGTCTGTGCATGCAAGTGTGTGTCACCGTTCTGATATCCGAACGAGTAGCTCGGGTTGTTCATCATCTGACAGCTAAACACTCTTGACTTGACTGAAGTGAAATCAGGAAGGACCATAAAATAAGTTCTCAAACCTTTGTTTTTATTTCCGTCTGTTAAAATACTTAGTTAGTCGTCGTCGTCTCGATCATAACCATAGTTGTAATTGTGTGAAACTGAAAATGACGAACACAAAATAACACAAGTAAATATTATGAAATACAGCAAGTAAATATTATAAGATACATTAAGTTTGATGATAATTTCAATACAAGAGTTCAAAAATAGAGGATAAAGAATCCTTATTCCTTTTGAAAGCAAAGTGGTTTAACATGACTGTATGTAAAAGTGTTCACTTCATCATCAGCCATTATAAGTCCACTGCTGAACAAAGGCCTTTCCCATCCTCCTTCCATGACGACCTATCTTGTGCTAACCTCTGCCAAGTCTTACTGGCTAACTTTTCTATCTCGTCCCTCCATCTTGTGTCTGGTCTTTTCCAACTTTGTTTACTTTCCCATGGGCACCAATCAGTTAGTCTTTTCCCCCCATCTATTATCATCTCTTCTTGCTAGGTGACCAGCCCATCTCCATTTTTGCTGCTTAATCAGTTGTATAATATCCTTCACTCTAGTCCTCTCTCTGATCCATGTTGATCTTTTTTTTATCTCTTAGAGTTATCCCTAGCATTGCTCTTTCCATGGCTCTCTGCTATTCTAAGTTGGTTTTCAGTTCGTTTTGTTAATTTCCATATTTCACATCCGTAAGTTATTGTTGATATTATGCATTCATTGTATACTTTACGCTTTAAGCACATTGGCCAGGTGCTCTTCAAAATGTCTCTATTCATACCGAATGCTTTCCAACCTATAGTTATGCGTTAATTTCCATGTTTCACACCTGTATGGTATGGCTGGTATTATGCAGCCGTTGTATACCCTTTAAGCACATTGACAAGGTGCTCTTCAAAATGTCTCTATTCATACCAAATGCTTTCCAACCTATCGTTATGTGTTGTTTTATTTCGCAGTCGTGGTCTTTCTCTAACTTTATTACCTGTCCTAGGTATATGTATTCATCGACCACTTCTAGAATCTCATCTTCTATCATTATGACCTTTTTGGGGACTTTATCGTTGAACATTATTTTTGTCTTTGTTCTGTTCATCTTTAAGCCTACTTTTTTATTTTCCCTATCACTTAACGAGTGTCAAATGTCTTTTTGTAGAAAGACCTTTTCTGATTTATTAAGAAATTGTCTTTTGTAGTTTTCTCACAAATGAAGCTTCTTTCCAGCATCCATCACATGATATTTGTTGTTTCAGCAGTCTGTTCCTTCTTTGTTCTTGTTATTGTCTGCCTCGACATCTGTTTGCTTTGCAGACGTTACCCCATCTTGTTAATGTTAGCTTATTGTGTGAATCTTTTCAAGTTATTAATTAAATGATAATATATACTAGTGATGTAGCGGAATATTAATCCGGTCAGATATCCGGCGTCGGATTCGCATGGTGGCAGTAATAATATTTTTGTGAATCTGGTGCTGGATATCCGACAGGATTGATATTCCGGTAAATCACTAATATATACATATATTTGCTATTACTGTTAAGCTTGTGGATCTTGATAATGTTTCTAATTTATATAACACTGCTTGTATTTGATATTATATTGGACATTTAGCTGTAAGCCATTATTACATGTCTGGTGAATATGAAGACTTGAACCTACCTGCACTATAATTGTTGGTAAGACTAATTTTGTTGAGTTTTTTTTTTTTATATATATACAGGATTTTACTATTGTTAGTATGAATTTGAGAGAAATTTATTATCTTTCAAATTTCTCTTCTGGTTTACTTACATGTTATATAAATATCTTTGAACATTTCTGTGATTTCATGAAATCCCAATATCTCTCATCAAATTTTCTTTTTTCTTCTAGAGATGATTTAAATTCAGATGAAAATATTTGGAATGGTCTTTGCTGTATGGTATTCATCTTTTTAGTTATCAGTGTATTGGCATTTCCAAATGGTGAGTTTTCAACTTTTCATTCAGTTTTTCTTTATACTCATTTTTTATTTTCTTATAGTCATATATTAGAAACTGTCAACATAGGTTTTCAAGTTGGTCCGGCTGACCATCTATCTATCTATCATGCGTACAGGCCTCACCAATTGGGCTAGAGGGCTGAAAATTTATGTCTAGAATAAACATTTTTTTTTTAACCCCGCCCCTCAGCTTTTTAGTGGGAGTTCAATTTGCAATATAAATTTATGCTAAATTGATCCATTAGTTTGTGTCCCGCAGCATTCTCGCATATTTTTTGAAAATTCAGACTTCTTTAGTGATCACTGACCAACAAAAGGTGGGAGAAGTAACTTCATTGATCACCCCTTTTACCATTTTTTTAATTGATCTCCTCCAACACAGCATGCTGCCAAACGACGTTGGTGACATGACGGTTTCTATTGAGTAACTAACCAGACCTGTGTATATATTTACATATACATAAGCTGTATATACACTGTAAATACTGAAGCAGATATACTTGATATTTACTAAGTTTAGCTTAGTTTGACACAAGGCCACAGTAATGGGACACCCAGTGAGAATCAAACTCATTACAGCAGTAATGGTCAGCATCACAAGCTTGTCAACCATTACTATTTCTGTTGCCGATCCATGATTTTATCTAAATGTTATACAAATGTTGATTAGTTTCATATGCAAAGATTTTCCTACCCCCTCAGTAAACTACCTAACTTGCTTTTCTCCCCACTTTCGTTCTAAATAAAATAAGTAATATTTTTATTTATTTAATTTATAGTAAAAAAATAATACATTTTCATGAAGAATTACTCTTACAGATTAACCCAGATTTTTTACAAACTTGTAAATTCCATAACCAAGAAAATCCTCTTCATAAAACAGTCTGCTGCTTTATTCAAATGTTTGTGTCCCAAAATTCTCTCTCATGATTTGTCAGTTCTTTTTACAGTATAGATTCTAAGGTTGTTTGATTCAATTTATTATTGTTTTATTTTAGGTCCTTTCACAAGACCTCATCCTGCATTATGGAGAATTGTGTTTGGTAAATATTCTCTTTTAAACATTCTGCCAGATCTATTCAGCTGATGGTTAAATCAGTCAGTGTTAGCTATTTTATTTGCGTGTTAAAAGTATGTTTTGGTAAAAGGTTGCGTGCATTTTTAAAAAGATCATTTCAAAGTTAAGTTGTAAAAATCATGTGATAGGAAGTTTCCAAAGTGTAAAATTTCAAGTTTCTATAATTTAACTTTTTACATCGCTAAGAACAGTTATTGGCTGCAGTTCTAAAGATTATTGTAAGTGATGTTTGGGGTGTATGATCATGACTGGAATTGAATTTGGGTGAAGTGACCCAGTTTTCAATTCCTGTTTGTCTGTAAAGTATGAGTTGTAAATAATTGGAAAGGTTTTCAGTACAAAAACACAAGGCTATAAAAGATATCCTATAGACTGAGTTTCTTTCTCTGAACTCCATCCATAAAGTAATCATCAAATCATCTTAGACAAATACACTGAAACCAAAAAAGACAATATTAAAATCAAACCAATAAGAGCAAAATGTACTCCTGTTTAGAATCAAAGGCTTATTTTTCTCTTCATTCTTGACAAGCCAAAAAATAGTTCAAATTAAAAATTTTAACAATGTCACATATTTTATCATTTAAACACTTATAAATATGATATCCCAAATATGCCTTATTTTTTTTTTTTTAAATTTAGGACTCAGCGTTCTGTACTTCATGTTGCTGGTGTTCCTGCTATTCCAGAATACAAATGACACACGCCAAATGTTGGGGTGGGTGTATCCAGATTTGAAGAATGGAACACCTGATGAAAAGGTATTTTAGGCGGATCCAATTTATATAGAAATGTTTTGTGAGCATTGTGCTTAAAATACTTTATTTTTTTTTATAATTTTTCTTATATATTTAAAGAAAAAAAATTCAATTTTTTTTATGTTTGTAAAGAATGTGTGCGTTTTTAAAATATTTTTAAAATATGTTTGTACATAATTTGTGGGTATTTCATTTGAGATACAGTACTGTAAATAAGTATTTGAACAAACAGAACTTTTGAATGCTTGGTTTTAAGAGTTAAAAACAGTAACTTTATATAAGAACCAAATCTTATTGCAGTCAGTACAAGGCATACATTTGTTATGAGCAGTACTGTACATATTTGAGCAGTGCTGTACATATTTGAGCAGTACTGTACATATTACTGTACTGCTCATAAGTATTTTAATAAGTACAAACTGTGTGTGTTCTTGCCTATGATTGCATTATTTATATATTTATTTATTGGTCTAGTTTAAGGCTATTTAACTAACTAGTTTGGCTTCTCTTCCAAATAGCAATGTTAGTCAGCCTTTTAATCTCCTTGCTGATTGATTCTGAACAAAACTTTAGCAGGATAGAAAACAAATACTTGGTTTAATTCATTTAAGAATTTAATTCAATGTTTTTAAAATTTGTCCTGAAATTTAGCATTGAGAACCATAAGACCTGCCTAAATGCATGCCTTGTTGAGCTGATTGCAATAAAATTTGGTTCTTGCATAACATTTCTGTTTGTTCAAATATTTATGAGCAGCACTGTCCAATCTCAGTTTCTTGTCTTAAATAAGATGTTTTCCAATTTAGTAAAAGATTTTTTTTTTTTCTTTGAAAAACTGGCTCATATAATATTTGAATTTAATAAGTAAAATGAAAATATGTACTATAATATTTTTATAAATACATTCACCCATCATTTCCAGCATTGTTCAAAGTTCTGTTCACAAAACAATTTTTTCATTAGTGCATTATTATTTTTTTTAAAAATTTACATATGCCTTAATGATCCATTAAATGGATGACTATTTCTATTTTCAGGAATATGCAGTGAATTGTTCAGACATCAGTCTCGCTCGGCTGTGGGATCACATTGACTTTTTTGCTTTTTCTCATTTCTTTGGTTGGGCACTCAAAGCTCTTCTCATTCGACACTATGGAATTTTGTGGACAATCAGTGTCTTGTGGGAACTCACAGAGGTAGGTTCACTATCTAATGCTCTAACAATTTTATATCATAATTATGTATGGGCAGTATTAGCAAAGATTTTCTCTTTATAATTTACTTATATTTTCTCTTTTATAGTTTACTTATATTTTCTCTCTTTTATAGTTTACTTATATCTTCTCTCTTGTGTATTAATAATTTGTCCTTTTGATGGGTGCATCTTTGTTTTATTCGCAGTTTCAAATATGAGTTAATACTATTGCATAAATACATTTGTATTACAATGGCTATTAAATAATTAACCAAAAGATTCAAATACTTTATTTTAAAAATGTTATAAACATTTCCCCTGCAAAAAAAAATAACTTTATCCTTTTGCTAACTGGACTCGCATCTTAAAGTTCATCATCCTATTATATAATGTACAATAAAAGGTGAAAAAAACCTTTTAATTGCCTCTTAAAGATTATCTAGCTTGAATGATACTCTTTTCTCCATTCCAATTGTCTTTGTTTTGCTTTCTTTCTTACCAGGCAGCATTTGTTCATCTGTTACCCAACTTTGCAGAGTGCTGGTGGGATGCGTGGGTACTTGATGTCTTAATTTGTAATGGCTTTGGCATTTATCTTGGGATGTTAGTGTGTCAGAAGTTGGAAATGAGAAATTACTATTGGGAAAGTATCAAGTGAGCAATTCTATACATCTTTCTTTTTATCTTGTCAAATTAAACAAACTTTAGTTAGTGCATCTTTGTTTTACTCGCAGTTTCAAATATGAGTCAATACTATTGCATAAATACATTTGTATTACAATGACTATTAAATATTTAACCAAAAGATTCAAATACTTTGTTTTTAAACCTCATCTAGGTCCCAAATTGCTTGAAAAATGTGTTGGTTTGCATGCAATATATTAACTAAAAATTGTTGGGTTATGGGGAATTGATATCTATTATATTATTTTACAATGGTCGAACCATTTCTTTTTTTGAACTTTTAACTTTACCTAGTGCCTAAAACGATTGCAGTAGGCCCCAAATATTATCTTTCAGGAAGAACGTTATTTGGTAGGAAAGGCTTTCTTTTGAATTATTAACTGAATTGTAAAATCCAAAATACTCAAACTTTCCTGTCCTTGTAAAATTAATTCATGAAGTTACCCCTCACCTGACCAATTTTGGTATTACACAAATGCAAATAGTTACATATGGGACAAAATGCCTCTTGTAGTTTTGGGAAATATTGGGCAACATAAGAAGTTCATTAGATTTATTAAGTGAAAATAAGACAATTTAAAAAAAGCTTTTGACATTACTGAACAACATATTTCCCATTTTGTTTCACTATCTTCTGCGATCATTCAGGCAACTTCATAATTCCATCCCCCCAGAACTTATTTTCTCAGCAAAGAACCTTTTGAAGTCTTCCATGGGATTGATATTTCCTCCCTAAGAGACAAATTTGATAAATTCCCTGCCTGCCTGACTCCCTTCGTCTAACAATGTGCCTTGTTACCTGAAACTAATATAACAGCCTGTTGCTGACCCCCAAAAATACAATGGGCAGTAAATAAATTGCTATATCTCTTTTAATATTAAATGTATGCTTACTAAATTTTCAGTGATTATTCCCATCATTTCTAAGTCTGGTGAAATAAAACCAGCAAAAGGTTAATTGAAAAAGATATCGATTGATTGGCATTGTCATGATTTAAATTTGCACATGTTTTTTTAGTAATTTTTTTTTTTAAATTTGTTTATTTTCAATAATATTTAATAAATTATTATCTATAAACTGCTTAGCGGTATCAGGTAATTCTGTAGCTAACTGGTCCATGAATGTCCGTAAATTGCTCAATGTTTACAAGCTTGTCTGAGTCAAGTGTCGCTCGAATCTTCATAAAAATTATTCTATCAACATCAGAGATGTTGATAGAATCCTGTAAAATATTTCTTTGAGCAGTTTGTACAGTTTCATGCGAAAATCCCTCAAATTCCGATTCACTAAAGTCACTAGAATCCATTTTTAGAAAACCATGTGTAGCGATAGAGATTCAAAATTCCTGTCCTTTTCATTTACCGTTTATAGATAAAAGAAAACAGAACTAGGTTAAAGGTGTTCCCATATGGATTCGTAAGCTTCATTTTGATTGGTTGAGACTCTGATATGACTAATCAGAGCCGATTTCACAAACGCTATGTACCACGCCTGTACTCGTGATCAGATAACTGGAGCATTTTTTTCACCACGTGTCCAGGCGTGGTCAGGGAGATATAAGATTTTCTTTATCCCGACTGCAGGCATTTTCAGGGAGGAAAGAGTTAAGAGAATTTTGTAAATATCATAATAAATGGTAATTCAAAGGTGCAATATCTGAAAATGAGTGAAAACTTCCCAGCCAAGCTACAAAAATTTTTGCCGGTCACCAAAGAAACATGTAGCGTTATCCTGATGGAATATTACACCCTTTCTCTTAACTAATTCCGAACACATACTTTCTGTTGATTGCTACCTCTGTTGTATAGCGGGGTGAATGTCCTGGACTTGGATAAAAAGGAAACTCAAAGACTTGCTTGTAAAAATATCTGGACATATTTTTATTTCATAGTATACACAGCATACACTTCGTTGGCCAGTGGAGGAAGAGTGGGAGAGAGATGATGGGTGCCAAGAGACCGTTCCCAACAGGGGAACTTGATCGAGTTTTCTGGCCCCAACAGGGACAGCGGTCTCGGGCCGCTGATGTCTGTCTGTTCTTTGAGTCCTGACCATTTTCTGTCCTGTGTTCGGGTCTGCTTTATAGGTTTCTCGAACGCCTACGCAGGTGTCATTTCTAGTCCCCATATCCTATTTTGGACACAGACGCAATATACCTATTTCTTAAGGTGACCGGGGTCACTTACATTTCTGCACAGGTGTCTGACCCCAGAATAACCTTTTCGTTGCAGGATATCATAACACCTTCAGTTAGTCTAATTGGGAGCAGTACTTGTCCAAATCAATCGTTTGGTTCTCCGGAAGGAGTTCATTGACATTCATGTTGTTTGAAATCATGAGTTTATAAAAATAACTAGTTAATCCCAGTGAAAAGATTCATGAATATATTTGAATTTCTATGAGATAATCCTTTTTAGAAAAAAAACTGAACTCTGTTTAGTGAAGGAGTTCATTATTTCAAATAATATTTTGTTCAGCAAAATTGATAGCTTTATGTGGAAGAGTCCATTGTTACTGATAGAAACAGAAAAAAACATCACTCTTTTCATTATATAGATAGATAATAAATGTATTTTCAGTTTTAAATAAGTTTTCATTATTACTTTAAATTATTTTCACTTTCTTATTTTAAAATTTATTAACCTTTTTGGTTATTTTCATTTAGATACAGAGATTTCATTGTTTAGTTAGACTAGGGCAATGTCCGTTCCAAAGGTGCATGTTTGGAAGGGGCCAGACTTTATGGTGTGTGGAGCAGCCTGCCATAATTGTCATGTAAAATAATTTTCCATCCCTCATACGAAACTATGGCTACAAAGTATTTTGATTACTTCTCTTCAGTGTTGCCAATTTAGATATTTTATATCAAGATTTAGCTAATTCTAAAGAGTGGAAGTCAAGGGAGTTTATTTATAGAAACTAAGAAGAAAGATCTTTTAATGTTTTATTTTTATTAGATTTCTCAAACTGCTGATCCAAAAGACTTCAAACTCGACACTGCACTGCCTTGTGTGCCGACTAATATATCTGGCGAATGCCAGTTGTCGAGTAATCACAGTGCTTATACACAGATACAGAGATTTTTTCAATTGTAGTTATGTTATATAATGCTGGTTGTATTTCTTCTTGTGGTATGAGGGAGACAAAAGAGAAGATGATGATCATGTCTCGTTCTGGGGCTGTGGGTTGACGGGTGCTGAAATTCTGTGGAGTGAAATCAATTTTGGAGAAAAGGCTCACCCATGCGGGTGGAGAGAAAGACGACAAAATTCAGGATCTTCGTTTTAAAATCTGCATTCTCTTTATTCCCGTCAACATAGCTTCTTTTCCGGGCCAGTTTGCGGATTACTTTGAGGCATTGAAGTCTGTTTCAGTTACTATTCTACCCGAGTCATCATGTTGCTAAATTACTACTAGTCATGGTAGTGATTAAAAAAATCAAGGCTTTTTCCTCCTCTTACTCCCCCTCCCTTCACCCGTCTTCAGTCAGATTCTAAACTGCCCTATCTTGAATATAACGGCCCTTTAAAAAGCCACTCTCCAGTAATCTGGTCACGTACACCCTGGTAATCTGATATGGGCCTTTGGTCACGTACGCCCAAGTGCATTTCATTACAGTTAGATATATTGCCACTTAATCATTTTTATTTAACTTCATAAGAATTTTGTCTTCATATCTGTATTTTCATGCCTATTATATTGTGTAGTTAATTCCATAGCTACATAAAAAACCTGGTCACATCTAGTTACATCTATCTTTTGACACCTATTCTCTTTCAGGGATATCCATTCCACAACTGGCAAAATCAGAAGAGCAGTTTTGCAGTTTACACCATCCAGGTAGTTTTTCTCTTTCTCCCCCCCACCCCCCAGATTTTTCCTACTTTCTGCAAGTTTTATTAAGTGCATAAATGACCCAGCTAGTGTTGAATGATGAATAGTTTTTATTGAATACAATTGAAATTTAAAAAAATTCACACAATCTCCAAGATTAGATTCTGATGATAAATCAATAATTTAAATTATTAAAACCGGTAAAAATAAGGTAAACTATGAATCACCACCACCCATGTATACTGTTTTGGGGGTGATCAATTAAAACGTTGGGCTATGATCACTAAAAAAAAGTCTGAATTTCCAAAAAACAAGCAGGCACCAACTAATGACTAATATAGCATGAGCTTAGATTGAAAATTGAACCCCCCACTAAAACCCTATTTTGGAGGGGAATTTTAAAAAAAAAAAAGCATTTTCCGTACTCATTGAGGGGAGTGTGTGTACAAAATTTCAAGTTTCTACTATGAATGGTTATGGCTGGGCAATGTCCAGATGTATAGATAAAATTGAACCTTCCTCTAAAAACAATTGACAGTTAGGGCTGGGCAAAGTCTGGATACATAGATAAATAGATATAAATGTGTGAATAACCTAAACCCATTTTGGGTAGCAGTGATTAATTAATAACTTAACAATTACAATTACAACAATTAAATGCAATACTTAAGTAAACAGATGGAGGTTAATTGCTTTTTCTAAAGTTGTATTTGACATGAAGTTTGATACTTCAGTCATCGGGGAAGATATTGAAAACTTGGTTATGAATTTTCCGGCTGTGTTTAACTCATTAGCAAAAAAGACAAATGAAAATTAATCTTGAGCACTCAGATATTAGAAACCATCAACCAAAACTGTCAACATTGGTTTCTTCAGTTTTTAAGCTGGTTGTCTATATATGTATGGCACGTACAGGGTGTACCAATGGAGCTAGAGAGCTGAAAATTTAAGCATTTATTCCTAATTATGTCTAGAAAAAATGGTTTATTGTGTTTTCTTCTTTTTTTACCCCCCCTCCTGTTTTTAGTGGGGGGGGGGGTTAAAAACAACACAAAAACATTTTTTCTAGATTAGGAATAAATGCTTAAATTTTCAGCTATCTAGCTCCATTGGTGGAATTTGCAATGTAAGTTTATGCTAAATTTGGTCCCTTAGTTTGTGTCCAGCAGCATTCACACTTGTTTTCGGGGAAAATTAAGACTTTTTTTAGTGATCACTGCCCAACAAAAGGCAAGAGAACTTATTCATTGATCACCCCTTTTTCCAATTTTTTTAATTGCTCACACCCAACATGTCATGCTGCCAAAAGAAGTTGGTCAGTATTATTTATTATGACTTGATTGATTAACATTACATGCTGTATCAACCAAACATTTCTACTCCATTTTATCTGACCTCAAAATGTTTTCCAACTGTTAAATATCATTAATTAAAAATATCAGCAGGATGATTTGGCTTATACCCAGGTAACACAAAGTTATATGGCTCCTTGACATCATCATTTGATACTTAAATTTACTAAATTGTATAGCTGGTTTAAATTCTTTTCATATTTTGAATGTAGGATAGCTTTCAAGCAGTGTTGCCAATTGAGCGCGTTTCTTGTTTTGGCAGTGCAAAAAGCTCTAATTTAGCGCGTTTTCGGCTAAAACATTTTGGCCGTTTTGACCATTTTTAGCATCTTTTTGGTGGTTTTTGGGCCATTTCTGCCTATTTAAAAAGATTTAGTGCTTTTTGGCAGTCAAACTAGCACGAAAATATTTTTTGAGTTGGCAACACATCTTTCAAGATAATCAAGACCTACTTTTATAGAAATCTTGTACTACTACTGTACCTATCTCCAAATTTAAATTAATCACTTTAATCGCACACGTTACTTGGGTTGCTGGATTGTTAAACTAGAATCAAGTCAGTTGAACAATACTTTTTCCCATTTTAGATTTTATAATGTTGCATCCTGAGGAGAGGATTCTAGTTCAGCTGAGGGCCTCTGGACCTCTGCAGTTGAGTGTGTGTGAAAAGAGGAATGTTTACTAACTCTTGTCTGGTAGAGACCTGTGGGGTGGAATCTCCAACCTTGGATTACCTTTGGATTCGTCTTAAAGTCAAGACTGAGTTTGTAAATATGTGCTAAGCTAGAATCAAATCAGTTGAACAATACATTTTCCTTTTTACATTTTATAAGGACTTCATTTCTGTGATATAAGATAAAATTCAGATGATACCAGTTGCATTCTTAAAATCTCTATTAAAAACCATCAAACGCCAACCAAAACTGTCCACTGGTCAACATAGGTTTCTTCAGTTTGTAAGTAGTTCTGCTAGACGGCTGAAAATTTAAACATTTTCTTATGTCTAGAGAAAATTCACAGTTTTTAGTGATCACGGCCCAATAACTGATCACTCCCAATATGGCATGCTGCCAAAAGACGTTGGTAACGTGACTGTTTCTATTGAGTGACTGACCTGATATATCATTTTTTTTTTTCTCTGATGGTGCATATTGGTGCATAATGATTGTATTTTTAAAAAAGCTATTTAATTTTCTGTTTTGTAGCTGGACCCACGTGAGGTGGCTTGATCCCAACTCCTCCTACATGAGGGTGCTGGCTGTCGGTATTTTGGTTATGATATGGCAGGTAAGACAAGAAATAAATATTTTCACGTGATCATTACCCATAACTACAATATCAACTATGTATAAGAATTCTATTTCATTGTGAATGAAAGGCAAGCAATGCAATTCAAAATTCTTTGGAATTAGCAGCAAATTCATTTTAAATTGAAAACCACTTGATCTATAATTTTTATGTCATTTAATCAAATTTATCTCATCTGTTAGTATTGATGAACTGTGATATCTTTTTTTTAGATATTTGAATAAAGAGCATCAAATAAAAAAAAGTAAGGAAGATAAAATAAAAGAATTTGAATAGTATTGAAATTTGCGCTCAGAATACTTGAAAGTGGAATTTTAAGTCTTTTTAAAAATAATTTATCAATTGTGTTTTTTATGATTAAGATGAAGAAAAATTATCAATACTCTTTTTAATTTTTCGATATGGATTTTTATTTGCTTCACTTTCCACTTATATTCACTTTGAAAATGATACTATTTTAGAAGCAAAGAATACGTTCTTCTCTTAATATTATTATTGCTAACTAATATGTGCGTTTTTCTTTTTAATATTTAATTTCTATGACATTGATAAACCTAAGATTGTTTATCAAAAACAGCAAATAATATTGAGACATCCAAAGAACTTTAAAGTATAATATAAAGTTAAATGGCCTCGTTTCAAAAAAGATGGTTCGAATATATAATACTAATCAAAAGTGTACATAATAATATTGATGTCCAATATCAATTATTGTGTGCTCAATTTCAGGCTAAATATGAAAAAAAAAACATTCCAATACCTGAATTTGTTTTAAATTGTATATAAATGTAGTCAGTTAAAGGAATGTTTTAACTTTTAGTTTGCATGTATTTGTTAGAAAACAAAATCCTAGTATATCATCTCCTGAAATACCCAAATATGTTCTAACTAGTAGGGATACCCGGTGTTGCCCGTGTTACAGAAATTATAAATTATGCCAAACATTAATAAGTTCTTAATTATATATTTATTCCTATAGAACACAGCCAATGAAAACATGTTTTAAACAATTTACACATGAAAAAGTATCTATAAGGGGAAAATAATGTGATGCAGAAAACCAAACAAATGATGTATTCCGTTAGTTTGACCTCTGGGTAGATAACATTGGCACTTCTCCCATTGGGTGCCAGTATGAAAAGGTTGTTTGGGGAACCAACTGTAGAACAACCTACAAAAAGCTGCCCATGGGAAAAGCATTGAGATGTCAGGTTGAACCCAGCAATCTTGAGAGATTGTCCCTGTGCTTTGTTGATGGTCATGGCAAAACTGAATCTCATTGGGAATTGGATTCGCTTGAATTGAAAGGGCAAATCTGTTTGAATAATGGGGATCCTGGTGATGAACACATCCTCCTGTTTGACTACCCCAGTTAGGATAGTGGCCTCGATGACATGTGGGAGAAGCTGCTTTACAGCTTGGCGAGTTCCATTGCACAACTTAGTAGGATCTATATTTCTCCGAAGCATGGGTGGGGAGGAACAGCAGGCAGCTCAAGACAGTTGAGGAAGTCAATTGGGTACAGAACCGCCTCCGAGGTGTCTGGAATTGAATCCAGTGACTTGTACAGCCTTTGAGTTCATATCTTCAACTTCTGCATTCTTAGGAGCCAGAATGCCTCGCTCACAAAGCCAGTTTTCGTAGTCTTGGGCCATGTTGTTAAATACAGACCTCACGAGTTCGCCCATTGACGTGACTACCTTCGCAATCTTGCTAATGTCAATTTGACCACTTGCATCTGGCGGTGTCTTCCCATCACCCCAAGATAAGAAGGTTTTTGGAGAAGCGGTTTGCTCTTCTAATCCCCTTGCAGATTGAGTGTGTGTGCGTGTTTTGTTAGTACTACTACTACTTCGTAGAGGGGTGAGAAAACTGAAAAAAAAACGTGTGTGTTTTGTTAGTATTACTACTACTTGGTCGAAAAGAACTTTTTCTTATGTTAAAGGCCGACCTGTGTGTGTGTGTATGTGTGTGTGTGTGTGTGTGTGTGTGTGTGCGTGCGTGTGTTACTACTACTAGTACTGCTGATAATAATAATACTTAATATTGTTACACTGACGCAAAAACACCCGAACTGGTAAAAAAAAACATTTTTATTGTAACAAAAGTTGTGCAATTCATGTCCAGAATTTTGAGATAAAAATCATTTAGTTCCAAATTTGAGAAGCACTGATTTTTGATCTTCGACTAATAGAAACTTTAATAACTAATTTGTGAAAGAAATATCTCCGAACTACCATAACAAAAAAATCGTATTAAAAATAAACCCAAAGAATAACCAATAATCACAAAATGAACTTGGGACTTCAAATTTATTAGATTGTTTTTTATGTTATAATGAAAACATATAATATTATAATGAAAAGGTATAATATTTTGTTAATACTTTACTACTTTAAAAACATTTACTAACTTGCTCTCCAAATAATCGTACTTCCCTATATTTGATGCTTCAATGTTGTTTTCCTTTTTGTGCATGTATTTTTAAACAGAATTCATTCCTGATGTTGATATTTTATTTAGTACAATCTTAAAAAAATTAAAATTGCATAAAAGAGTCTTTACCAAAAATCTAATGAAAGACTTTGATTCACAAAACCAAAATAGAAGCGAAATCATACAAAATACTCACATAAGAACTTTTTGGTTTGTCAGCTTTGCTGGAATTTCCTGTATTACTTGTTAGATGTTAGTGTAGCCAACAACTGAAATCTGCGGTCAAAAAATGGTAGGGGAAGGCAGATAACCGTAAAAAAACATCTTTTTGTGTGTGCGTGTTACAATGATACTTGTGAGAGAGCATACGTTTGAATGGAATGGGGTGCATGAAACTGAAACAGTAGATGAATTTGCGTAAATATTTTCGGAAAAAACTGGGGAAAGTGGTGAAAAATTAAAATTATTGTAAAGAATGTTTTAGTCATTGAGAGGAATGTTAGGCGAAATTCATGGTCTAAAAATTATAGATTAGCTGGAGAATGACCACGAGTGACCTCCAAGGGTAGCCTATGTTAGAAGTCAATATTTATTGATTCTCCATGCGAAATATCAGGTCAATCGGCTATGTAGTTTTACCGGAGAGGAGGCACAGATAAACACACAGATGGCTCAAATATTAGTATAGATTTCAATTTTCTCCTAAAAAGATTTCTTTCCTATCTTTTATATTGCCATTCATTGATTATAAAAGATATTGCTTCAGAGTTCATTAATAGTATATTTATGTGCTGATTGGCTATATGCGGCATATATATTAATAAATTTATTAATACTTTGAATAATGACATATTCTTCTGACAAGTCTTGTTGTTGAGGTTGTACAATCATTTAGAGCCGTTGTCGTCCAACTTTAATTACTCAGGGGAACATTTTTCAATAATTAAATTTCCTAGGGAACCTCTTCAAAAAACAACTTTACCCAGCAGTTGTTTAAACGGGAAATTTGAAAAGGCAAAATATTGTTAATTTCTTCTTATATAAAAAGTACTGTTTGTGTTAAGGAAAGAAAATAAAGACCCATAAAAGTCGTGAAGAAATCGTTTATGTAATGAAGAATTATTAAGTATATTGCAATAATGTCACCCATGGAATGGTCACGTGGGGTTCCACGGAGCACAATTTGATCTAGAGTAAGCTTATACAATCAGAACAACCTGGAACCCTTAAATTCTATAAGCTTACTTTTTAAGTAAGCTGTTTGAATAACTAACTTTTGCCATTGAAAATATGATAAATATATACCTTTTCTCGAAATTGTACCTAACATTCCTTTGTTTTCTTCTATTTTAGGTTGCAGAACTGAACCTATTCTTCATTAAGCATATATTTATGATTACTCCTGCACATCCTGTCAATGTAATCCGAGCCATGCTTATTGCTTTAGTATCAGCACCTTCAATCAGGTAAGTACTTTTCCCAAAGCAATAATGCACATTTTAAAAAAACTTTCAATTACATCTAATTTAATACATTACTATTCAAATGGTTCTTCAGACGATTGCACTCCAGAAGGCCATAATCAGGGGCGAGATAGATAAATCTGCTA
>VCCN01005929.1:464284-481785 GCA_006491835.1 Architeuthis dux | reverse complement strand
AGTGCCTTAGTAGTCTTTCTATTTGGCTTAATGTCTATTCTAATTTCAGTATCAGAAATAACTCTTAACTAAGTAAAATATTTATTTTAACAAAGTAAAATAAAAACGCATCTCTTTATCTAGGTAGCACGGAAGTAGCTCATTTAGTAATGCCCTTAGAATTCTTAAACTCTAGTGCAACTCCTTATGCATATTTTTCTGTTTTGGGTTATTATGCATTTAAATAAATTCTTATTAACAAGGCCACAAACCCAACAACACCTAACTATACAGTCAACATGGTATCAAGATGAAGAAGAGTGGAAATTTGCCTCCATACAAGCTTGAATGTGAGTAAAAAAAAAAAATTTTTAAAAACCCATCCAGATCAGGGAATGGAATTTTTTTTCTTCATACATTTTTTAAAAAAAATATCCTATTTTGTGTTGTTTTCACATGACTTTGAGGAAATGTATTTTTTTTTATATAGCTATTAGTACTAGGTACCTGACCTAACATAATGACTAATACAAATTTCTAATCAGATCTTTTTGTCATCTTTAGCTAGGAATATCCTAAATGCATCCAACATTGATATCCTGGGGTAACTCCCATCCCAAATGGTTAGCATCATCTCAATATAAATGGCTGCAAAATGAAAATTTGTAAAGACAAACAAAAACTGATGGTATCAATAACATAAGACAAACAAAAACTTATTCAAAACGGATTTATTATGTTTAACATATATATATATGTATAATAAATAGACGAAACCTATTAGACTACAAGCTCAGAATATGAATGCCAACAAAATGCACAAGCATTTTGATAGGATAGAGTACAATGTGGCTGACAAATCAATGTATGATATAAAAAGTAAAACTAGTTTACTAGCCTCCTTCAAAGAAGGGTCAATATGATTAATGACTGACTAAAATGAGGCATCTGAGTCTGGTTTTACAGGTTATATTTCCGCAAGGTCAGGGGTCTCTGGAAATGTTTCAATCTCACTTTGATTCATGATAGATAGGCTTTTGCTGCCATTTTGTGATCGTGTGAATAATTCTTCCACTAAACCAAGAAAATGTGCTTTGTCAGGATGATCTGATGTGATGTAGTTACTAATGGAATTTATCATCTGGGGAGAAGAAAAAAAAAGATTATTAATCATCAGTACTTTTATCATAAATGCAATCTAATAATGCTACTGTACACAAAGTAAAATCATTTAACATACGTCTTATGCGGAATATTCATTTTATGATGTAAGTAAACAAAAAAAAAAAAACATACAATCTGAAGATACCTAATTTTATTTATTTTTCGTTCTTATTTTTAAGATACCTTTTTATAAAATTTGGGTATTTTTTTCTTTTTACGAATGAAATATAAATTTATTATAAAACTTATACTGTTGCTTTAACTAGAACAGCTATGATCCTGTTAACTTAAGTGATTGGCTTTCTTACTTAACAAAAATGGCCCAAACGAGAATAAAAAAAACAATTTTACATCTATGAAATTTTTGCAAATACTTTCTATCATACTTTTAAATAGCTAATAAGGTTTTCTTTATCATCAACCTGCAACTCTTATAATTCATGATGATCTCTATAAGTCATATCATATCTTGATCTACTTCTGACCTAATTGTTCACAATTGTGGCTTCTCCAATTGCTCTTCTTACAGTGAATTTCAGTCTAAACAATTATAAAAACTGGAGCCAAAAATGAGTCCCAAGTGAGATTGTTATGAGGCAATTTAACTATTTGAGCCGTAAAGGCTTAAATAGGATAAGTGGTAGATCATCCATTTTGTTTTTATTGTAGTAGTTTTATAAATTGGCAAGAGACTGAATAACCATACAAATTCACTGACCTAAATACCCAATTAACCAAAATGACAAACTAAAAGAAACGAATATCCTAAATAATTTAGGTTTTTGAAATCAAGCAGTGCTTAGTGATAACAACAAAACTAAGTTTACATCAGAAAATTCTCTAAAAATTGTCAAATCTCCTGGAAAAATAAAAAGTATTTTTTTTTGCTCTCAACCAACTATTCTTCGTAAAAATTAGGTTTTGGCTTTTATAGCAATTATCAGAGTTTAAATTTTACTGTCAATCAGTAACTATCATCTTAGCGTAATAGAAAAAGGTTGGATTGAAAGCACAAAAAATACTTTTTATTTTTCTGGGAGAAAGTATCTTAGGTTTTTTTTTGTTTTTTTTTTATTGAATGTAAGTAACTTCGAACATTACTGGTGTCGAGGCAAAATGTGTCCCTTTTCGATTCGACAATTTTTAGGGTGCCTGATGTAAACTTGATCCCAGAAAACTGAGAAATAATATTTCATCACATTTTCTGTCATTCTAGCTCATTATTTTCTATTGATAAGCATATATCAGAAACCAAGGATAATAAAAACTTGAAATATAAAATCTGATTCCTCACTTTTGTTAAACAAGTAAGTTCATTAGATGAATCAATCAGTTTATTCATGTAGACTCTGTTTTCAAAGTGACAGAAATTTTGAGACAATAACTGCTTGATGTTGGTAAGGCAATGTTCTGCATCCAACTCAGAATTTAATTCTTGATAGTTGTGTTGGAAAGGCATATCTGAAATTAAGAAAGAAAAACCATTGAT
Source organism: Architeuthis dux (assembly GCA_006491835.1). Taxonomy (NCBI): domain Eukaryota; kingdom Metazoa; phylum Mollusca; class Cephalopoda; order Oegopsida; family Architeuthidae; genus Architeuthis; species Architeuthis dux. The sequence continues at coordinate 479,153 of VCCN01005929.1, read as the reverse complement.
TCTTCAAAAGATGAAATACTTAACTCTTTCCTCCCTGAAACTAATTTAACAGTCTGTTGCTGAACAAAAAAATACAATGGGCAGTAAATAAATTGCTATATCTCTTTTAATATTAAATGTATGCTTATTAAATTTTCAGTGATTATTCCCAATGTATCACTTCCAAGTCCAGTGAAATAAAACCATGGAAATGTTAATTGAAAAAGGTATTATTATTGATTGATTGGCATTATTATGATTTAAATTTAAACATGTTTTTGTTGTCCAGGAAATAATGCAAATATGAGTGAAATTTATTAACACACCTAGAGGCGTTATCAGGGAAGAAAGAGTTAATAGATATAAGTAGTTATTACTTCATGGTAATTTTAGGAAGCGAATACATTAATTCTTATCAGTTGTTAAAATCATGGATGTGCAGGGGAAAATCTGAGCATTTAACACTTTTTAAGGCATGGTTAGCTTTAATATTTATTTCTTATTATAAAAAGATCTCAACAGAAAATCTATGTTGGTATCTGCTATAAAGTCAAATGAGAATGAAATTTACATTTCTTAGAATAGAGCTCTTATCAAAGATATTTGGTTGTACTTGTGTGCACACAGAGGTTTTGTTAAGTAAAACTATTTAAGATGAATATAATCATAAATAAATCTTTCTAGAATTTTTTTTTTTTTTTTTACATTAAACAAAAACCAAGGCCCTTTAACTATTTTCAATAATAAATCAGCAAATTCTGTAAAACATTCTTTAATCATGAAATACAAGTTTTTGATTATCTTTAATTGAAAAAAGGTTTTTATAATAGATCATCAAAGGATGTTAATAAAGGTTTTCACATAATCGACAGGACTGTACTAAAATCATTTGAGAATACAGCATTGTGTGTATATACAGTTTTTGGTAATTATACATTGAACATTAAAACACACATACATTTCAATATTAGGTTGGTGCAAAAATAATTGTAGTTTTTCACCAACTTTAAAGCAGCTTAGAATAAGTTAATAATCGAAATCAGAACCTTCCGAATCTACAACATTTTTGCCAACTAGAAACAAGTCCATTTATTCCGGAACCAATGAATTCTTTGAAGGCATTTTGAGCTGCTGCTTGGTTGTTGAAGACCTTCCCTTGCAGGATTTGGTCGAAATGCTTGAAAAAGTGGTAGTCAGAGATTAACTAGGCTACGAAACTACCTCACCCAGTTTAATTTCTGTAGGGTTATTCGCGCGACATGCAGTCAGGCGTTGTCATGGAGAAGAATTGGTCTTTTCGATTGGACATGTATTTTGTCGATTTTTCTGGCAATACTTCATTGCGAAGTTGTAGTGGATGATTCCACTTGCCGACCACCAGTGACCATAAGCTTTTTGGGGGGAAATGTTTTGTGCGGCACACCGTCGATTTTTGTACAGAATCCATATTTTGTCAATGTGATCAAGAAATGGATTGTTTTTGTTGCACAAGCCGTTTCCTCTGCTTTACGTCCCATTTTGAACTCCTACAACAAAATTGCTTGCATTTGCTTTTTTTCGATCTTTGATTTGAGAGCCTCAAATAAACCAGAATAAATAGTGAAAAGAAAACATTCAGCTTAAATAAAGAGCGAAATTCACACTAAGATGGTATATTCCATGAACATAGTTAAATAAGTTTATTCCAAAATAAGCATCAAAGTTTAAAATAAAAGCCGCAATGATTTTTGCACCAACCTAATACAAAGGCTATGAGTCAATTATGAAACAAATGAAAGCAGCAAACTTGCCATTATTGCGATGGTGGTTTCGCCACTGAAATTCTAAGAAATATGTTTAGAAGAGAGCTTTAGATACACCAAACTGCCACCGTAGCACCAACATATGTAAAAAAGTTTATGCCGTTCATACAAAAAAAAGGCAAGTTTATGCCACTTCGATGTAGATATTATCAAGAAAAATTGGTTAATATAATCAGAAAAAGAAAAAATAGGTAAATAATTATTACTCATAATTAATAAATTTGAATCAACAAATGAAAGTAGTTGAAAGTCAGCATCAACATACACTTTTTAAATACCAATCAGTAGAACGACATAAATTGTGAATCAAAGACATCACATTGATTATACTAAATAGTGAGTTGGCATTTGTTAATTTTGGGAAAAAGCTTTTAATACCATATTGTTACTATTTATTATTTTAAAAGTAGTTGTAAGAATCAATCTTTATTATTATCGGAGGAAGTATTGTAACACACCACTTTTTATTAAATTTGACTAGTTTTTACCTTCATCCTAATCTTAGTTGTTTTCATACACCTTATTAATTCGGGCCACCGTTTCGATGGCAACGAATAACAGCAGATGAAGTCTTCGTGGCCGATTGGTAAAAGCAGCTAGGCGTAAACTAGTCTCCCTCTGGCAATGAGGGTGTGAGTTCGATTCTCACCAAAGGCTTACTCTTTATTTCCATTTGTGCTGTTATTCGTTGCCATAGAAAAAGTGGCCTGAATTAATAAGTTGTATAAAAACAAGTAAAATTAGGATGCAGATAAAAAATTTAATAAAGTGTTAGTTTTAAGAATATATAAATTTCTTTGTGTGTGTGTATTAAGGAGAAATTGATAAAAGAATTACTTACATTGAGAATCAGAGTTTGCAAGTTTTTCGACGGTAAGGCAACAAACTTCGGAATTGCCTTTGCCCATATATGGACTAACAATGAAAGCCACATATTTTGCTCCACCACGAGCAAACCATTCCTATGAAGAGGAATAAATTACGTATGAAAACAGAATAAGATACAAAATAAATTAGAAAAATATTTAGAACTAATGCTTAATGCATATTTGCTCAAACATGGAAATTTATTTGTCTGTTTAAAATGTCTACATTAAATAAAAGTAACTGAGAATTTAGGCTCTCAAACCAAAATTCATATAATTAATGTCTTGAAATTTGGAATGTCTAGATGCTGAAACAGCAAGTCCCAATTTTGTTAAAAATATAAGTTTAGAAATAGAATCCTCAACTGAAAAATGATCCTACAAAACACCTGCAGTTTTCATTATAAATTGTGAGGTATCTCATCAGCTAAAAAATTAAAACCAAAGCTTGTCATCACTGAGAATACACGTAGGAATCTAATGAGAAAAAAAGTATATTTTAGTTGAACAAACTGCCTAAAATAGAATCGGAATGATGTCCTTATAGCAAATAAACAGTTTGAAAAAAATCAAAAAAACTTTGGATGAATAGGTGTTGGAGTTGTTTATAATAATTGTTAATATTTTATTTTTGCATACACATAAAAATGTATACGCATAATTTCTGAAGGTGAAAAATGTTAAGTCTATATTTTTTGCTGACCTTAAACATTTGTCTATGCTAATAATATCTTACTAGCAAGTTTTAGAATATAGAAGAAATTTAAGGTATAGGGCCACAGGATTTGGAGTCCTCTAAAAGTTGGTGGCTTTTTTATTCATGTAAATATTTAAGCGACATATACACGTTTCACTATAAGAAATAACTACAGGCATGTGTGTGTGTCTGTCCATAAAGCGTGTACTAATGACCGAGATTTGGCTAGTGGCAATGGCACAGGATGGCCAAAGAAGGGCCTGTTGATTTTCAAACTGATTACCCAGAACACCTGCTGACTGCCACTTGGGAATGATAAATGTCTTCTACCGAATCACAAATCTTTTGGGGCGAAGCATGTCCGTCACCAGGGGTGTGTTAATATTCAGGCTTAATTGATACTGATAGCTCTCCCCAGCTACGCAACAGTTCGGTGGCGGAGACAGCGATGGGGAAGAGAGCCTTCCTTAAAAACCAGTTAGATAGTAGTAGTAGCTAAGACCATGCAGTCGACTGTTGCCTAACCTAGGCTACGGAGGTGTCAGCTCGCCAAAGGAATTGACTAAGAACTAAATTTCGCCTGATCGTTTTCTTCACAGTGCATACGGAATCAAACTCACTGTCACGTCTCTGGAGAACAAATAAATGGATATCTCACATAACTCAACTTGCTGCACACATATCGCATCAGGCAACAAGGATACCCAGAGTTGCCCAGGAAAAATATGTTCTTTAATATATTTCTTACACTATTCACATATGAAAAAGTGTCTGTTATTGAAGAAATATTCTAATGCACAATACAAAACAAATGATGTAGTCCCTTAGTTTGACAGGGCTTCTGGGTACACAACTATAGTGCTTCTCCCATTGGGTGCCAGTATGAAAATGTTGGTTTTTTTTAAAAAGAATTTTTGTCTGAAAACGTTTTTCAGGGCTGCACAACATTTTACAAACAAACCAAATCAAGTTTTTTTTTAGCCCTTTGAGTTCTTTCTTTTGGGAGGAGGGGAATCTATTTTAATCCAAAATTGACCTCTGGTAACCTGATAATCTTGGAGGTCAGCTCTACCTTTCTTATCTTTTTCTGCCCAAGTTAACTCCACATACCAATTTACCTCTAAGAATGTAATTGTTTGGCTGCAATACAGATCATGAAGACCAAGGTCGAAAATTTGACCGTATCTGCTCTACCATTTGTGAGGTCAAAAACATTTTTGTACATAGCAAACTCCGTCCATTTTGCTAGAAATACTTCCTTAGAAGTTGCATGCTGTGCTCTCTGATGACCACCGAGGTCCTCACATAACCTATGTCACAACTAGAAGTCTTGTGAGTCTTCATGCCAAAAAATAGGTCAATGGCCCTTTTTGTTTTAGCGTGATAGTGGCATGGACACACAAACACACAAACAAAAGCCTCCAATATAGTATAGATTGATAATTCTCTATTGATGTTGGTCTAAACAAATCTTTAAATTGCAATGATTCTTCATTCAAAAATATATAAACTTATCTTTAGTTTAGATAAAGTATTAGAAAAAAAAGGTGCCAAACTTGCTATACAGACAGATGAAAAGAATATTGCATTAAACACAAAAGGGATAAAATAATTAAAAGCAAAAAAGAAGAACTTTACTTGGTACTTAAGCTGACTTTCCACATCTCGAACAGAAGGGTTAGCAGCAAAGGATGGATGTGAGTGATACCAGCCGACAACCCACTGATCTGCCTCAGCGATCACTGCACTTGCTTCAGCCTGGGATACTGAAAGTTAATAACACAAACAAAAGTTCCATTAAATAGAGATTTAAAGAATGAAATCTTAGACCAATAAGCAACACTTATGCTACTGCCTGTAATTTATTTGTTTAAACTTTAGAATGCAAATAATTTGAGAGAAAATAGATGAGAAAAAAATGTTCAATTAGTTAAATGTGTAATATATTAAAAAAGTTAGTGTTAGGAATGCTGAAAGAAAAAAAACATAATTATCGTATAATGCTAGTAGTATTTCTTTTCGCCGATGTGAGGGAGAGATGTCTCGTTTCAGGGCTGCACATTTACAGGAACGAACATTCTGTCGAGGGAAATGAACTTGGAGAAAAACTCGCCCACGTGGCGGGAGAGAAAGATGACAAAATTCAGTATTTTCAATTGAAAATCTGCGGTTCACTTCATTCCGGGCCGGTTCGCAGATCACTTTGAGGCATCGAATTCTGCTTCAGTTAAAATTTTAAACGAGTGGTCACTTTGCTGAATCATTACCAGTGATGGTAGTAATTTAAAAAAATCATGGCTTCTTCCTCCTCTCTCCTCCCTCACGGGCAGGGGAGCCAAGCCCTCTCTGGTCCGACCCGTAGCTCCTGAGATTCGGATCTAACTGATTTCTCAAAACTATAGAAAATATAACTAATGCTAAGTTGGTATATTGATATTTCTCAAGGCATGATTCTAAACTTACCAGCATCCATCTCGCACTGAATTCTTGTGCTTATACTACGACATGGAACTGCACTTTTAATTCTGAGGTAGCTGCTGTCAGGTGAACACTCTCCTCCAAGTAATCCAACAACTTCTGTTTTGAACATGTGTGCATGAACATCCATAACAATTAAAGCTGACGATTCAATTTCCAGTTGAAACGGCTCCTATGAATAAAAACAGAGCAAAATGTTAACGTTAACAAGAATTATGTGGTGAACAATGACCCATGAACAAAACTTTCTCTTTGTATAAACTCTTCCCCCTTTTTCCATCCCCACTGCCAACAACTGTATCAATCACAGAAAACTTTAGAGGATGAGAGATCACTTTGCAGCCTTTTGGCTAAGATCAAAGTGGAGTATCTATTCTTCAAAACAGCCATAGCCTCAGAGTTCAGAGAACCATGGCCCTTTGGGGGTCCTTGTGGCATGCTCAGGTATCTCTGGATATCTGGGAGAAGTTGCACAGGAGATCACCATTAGCATGCTCGGGATTCATCCTGAGAAGCTTTTGACCACGGACCAGCTTATCCTGGTCCTCGTGGCATTTCAGTGACATGGATTTGGGGTTCTCCCCCACTCAAGTCTCTAGTCATAGGGACATGGGATCCCCCCGCCCCCTACTGAATTCGGCACTAAATGACCCACCAAGGGCCAATGTGCCATTAAACAAAACAATCAATCAATCATTTAGAGGATGATTATGATTTTTGTCTCTGGTGTTGGATTAAAGATTGGCATCATCTGTGTTTTAAAAGTGGCTAACTTTAACTTTAACAACTCCTTTATTTTTATATAGATATTTCAATGAAATTTTGTGTGAAGGCTTTGATATAGTGAGTTATGGGCGATCTGATTGTTTACGTTTTATAAACAAAAACCATGTTTTTAGTTCCAATTGGAAAAAATGTTCAATTCTCGACGATTATTTCTGAAATTTAGTTAGAATGTTGGAAACCCCCAGAAATTAAAAAATGGTGAGTTATGGCCGATCCGATTGTTTGTTTACATTAAAATTGGATAACTTCTCTATTTATAAAGGTATTTCAATGAAATTTGTATGAAAGTCATTTTATAAACAAAAAACTATGTTACATGATAGAGACAATATAGTAATCAAAATAAGTTTTCCGCCAGAGACCTTTATACTTTTGAGATATTTTGTACTGTTTTATCGCTTCTTATCTCCAATATCCACTAGCTGCTTGAATAAGAAATATTTTTACATCTTTAAGATGAAATGCATAATAACCATGAGACTTCAAAATGTTAATATGGCAAGTAAACTTAAAATATTGACAGGTAAATCTAAACTTCCTTTTATAACAATTTGATGATTATATTTAAGATAAAATAGCAAGAAAAGGCCCATGTTTGTAGACAAAGCACTTCAAACAGTGAAAGGAATAAATCTTTTCCAAAGAAACAAAGGAAAATTTTTAAAAACTTGCACTCCTTAAAGCAACTGAAAAGAATATTTTTTTCGATAATGTCCCAAAATGCATAATTTTTTTATTTGAGTTATTGAGATAATGACCAGCATGTATTCAACAGTATGTTAAAAAAAAAAAAAATCTTTTTCACACAATTGCAATCTCACATCTCATTTTCTTCTGCCTATCAACAACAGCTGGTTGACAGGGCTTCTCATTCCTAGCCATATACAGGCATTGGTGAACAGAGATGAAAGCTGCATTATTATTATTATTATTATTATTTACTTTTAAAGAATTTACTCTTTAAAGAATCTAATTTTTTCACTCTAATGAAATATTATGAAGTATGCAATTTTAGCAGAGATACATAACATTTAAACAATGGAATGAGAATAAAAAAAATAACAAATACTGTTCATTTAGATGTAAGTATTTTTTCTTCAGATTATGAAAAATATTAGATCTTGGCTTAAAACCATATTTTAGATTAGAAATCACTTATATTGCTTAAAGATGATTTTGTTTTTTTTTTACATTTTACTTAATCCACTGGTACCTCGCAAACTTGTGATGAAAAAAAAAGCCCCAAACTTGTATAAAAATTAGTTTTTATTGTCAAAATCTTTGTCCAATTTGTAAGAAATGAAGAAAATTTTTATATAAAAATTATTTGTTTTCCATGTTTAGAACTGGAGATTTTTGTCTTTGAAAAAGTTGTTAACACTGTAAACAATTGTACATAATAGTTTGCATATAGTAATTTTTCTATGCAAAATACATGCAGATTTTAAAATTCTACCACAAATTAAATAATAATCGTATTTCAATAAACTTTTCAATACTAATTCAATTTTGAATGTATTTTGAAAAAATTTGAGGGACTATTATCTTTTTAAAACATTTTATGAAATCTCTAAAAAATATCTTCTGGGTAACAAAAATATTATTTCCCCAGAGAAATGAAATCAGTTAAAATTATATTTGAAACCTTTTCTCAGGTTGTAGAAACTACAAACTGAATCGATTAAGCAAAAGATACACACAAAAGTGGACTTGGAAAAGCCTGAATAGCACAACAAAAAACAAAATCGACTTCATACTAACTGATAAGATAAATAACATTAAAGACGTTACCGTTATAAACAGTAGACATAGGAAGCGATCATAGAATGGTAGCGTGCAGAATTAAAAGAAATAAAATGACCCAACAAGATAGAGATAGAAAACATTAACAACTTCAGAGTAGTGATAGAGAACAGATTTCAGACCTTGTGGAATAGCGACAGTTACACATAGAGGAAAAGAGTAATAGTCTGACAAATATAATTAAAGAAGCAGCCGAGATGGCAGGCAGTACAAATGTAGACAATAATACAGGGTAATACTCTACATTAAAACTAATCAGAGGAGAAATATGAAGATAAAAACTAAAGAGGACGAAAACAAAAAAACAGAACTTAAATTAATAAATAAAAGAACAAGAAGAGAAAAAAGAAAGGAAGACACAAAGAGGATAATAGAGGCTATCAGAAAAGGGAAGAGTTTAAAACATGCCCGTTCCCAGATCATACCGACAAGCAACAGATGCTTGCACTAAAGGATAAAAATGGCAAAATTATCAAAAATAGGGACAAATTGACAAAAGTAACTGAAGAATACTATAAAAATTTGTACGCTTCAAAAATAAATATACCACAAACTAATAAACCTATAGATACTAGCGATATCCCAGACATAACAGTAGAAGAAGTAGTATTCGCACTAAGAAATATGAAACTCTGTAAAGCCCCAGGCGAGGATGGCATAACGACAGGCCTTCTGGAAGATGCAGGAGAAATCTTGCACAAAGGACTAGCACAGATATTCACACAATGCATAAGAGAAAGAAAAGTTCCTAAAAACTTCTCTCTAGGAATAGTAATCCTACTCCACAAGAAAGTAGATAAGCACGACCTTGGCAACTACCAGCCTATTATCTAGCATATATAAACTATTCACAAAAATACTCATAAAAAGATTAACAGGCACTCTAGACAAAAATCAACCACGCAGGAAGGCTTTAGAAGCAGCTACTCAACAATAGATCACCTACATGCAATAAACCAACTAATCGAAACGTCCTTAGAATACAACAAACCACTCTGTTTGGCCTTCGTAGACTATGAGAAAGCCTTTGACTCAGAACACATGACAGTCTTCAACTCAAGGTGTTAACGAACATTACATACAAATCATTCAAAACATATATGAAAATGGCACTGCAATAATTAGACTACATAAAGATATAAACAAGATAAAGATAACCAAAGGAGTAAGACAAGTGGATACAATATCACCTAAACTATTTACAGCGAGCCTTGAAAGCATCTTTTGGAAAACTGACTGGGAGGAGATGGGAATAAACATAGATGGAGAATACTTAAGATTCGCTGATGACATTTCCATGACATCGGAAGCATCCAAAGAACTACAAAACATGTTAACTGATTTAAATAGGGAAAGTAAAAAAGTAGGCTTAAAGAAGAACAGAACAAAGACAAATGTTTAACGATAAAGGCCATAAAAATAGGAGAGACTCTAGAAGAGGTTGATGAATACATCTACCTAGGACAGGTAATAAAGCTAGAGAAAAACCATGACTGCAAAATAAAATGACGCATAACGATAGGTTTGAAAGCATTTGGTATGAATAGAAACATTCTGAAGAGCACCTTGCCAATGTGCTTAAAACAGTTGCATAATACCAGCCATGACTTATGAATGTGAAACATGGAAATTAACAAAATGAGCTGAAAATACACTTAGAATAGCACAGAGAGCCATGGAAAGAGCAATGATAGGGATAACTCTAAGAGATAGAAAAAGATCAACATAGATCAGAGGGAGGACTAGAGTGAAAGATATTATACAAATAATTAAGCAGCAAAAATGGAGATGGGCTGTCACCTAGCAAGAAGAGATGATAATAGATGGGGGGAAAAGACTAACCGATTGGTGCCCATGGGACTGTAAACACAGTAGGAAAAGACCAGACACAAGATGGAGGGACGAGATAGAAAGGTTTGCCGGTAAGACATGACAGAGGTTAGCACAAGATAGGTCTTTCCCATCTCCTTCCATGACGACCTTTGTCCAGCAGTGGACTAATAACTGATGATGATACCAACTTAAAAGGAGATATAATCTTCCACCATCACATTTTACGAAAATGAATGACCCTGGTGTGAACAAATTTATTTTTCAGTATATTTCAAGTAAAAAGTAACATTTTTCCAAAATTCGGTAAAGTAACTAATTTTCTTACAAAATTACCTCAATGATTATTTTATTTTTTGAATATTTTTTAATTACAGATTTTAAATTTGTCAATGAGGTCAACTTCTGGAAAATGGCAGAATCGATCTTACATTCTATGAATAATTTTCATGTTTTATTGCTTTTTTTAAACGGTCTAAAATGTGTTTTTAGATGTACAAAATTCCTTTTTTTACGACTAACTTTAAGCTATTTTCTTCTAGTTGAATCCAGAATTAAAACTTCAAAAAAAGATATTTATATTATTTTGGGTGTTTTTTCCATCACATATTGCTTTTTTCTTCTAGTTGAATCCAGAATTAAAACTTCAAAAGAAGATATTTATTTTATTTTGGGTGTTTTTTCCGTCACATATTGCTTTTTTCTTCTAGTGTGGAAGGGACCTATTAATCCAAATGATGAATGCAAAGGATTTGAACTCACCGTTCCTTTTTTAAATGTTTGACACGGAATCAAACGGAAAGGATCTTCAACACTTTTATGAACAACTTTGGAACGATAAGCTTTTGCTGACTGATTGACCTTATGCTGAAAAACAAAGAAGGGATGATTTGGAAACAATTGCATTAAATACCAAATATTGTAAATTCATGCAAGACAAAAGACATTAAAAAAATATAAGAAAAATCAGAGAATCAAAAAGCTGTAAAGAAATAAAATGAAATTGATCATATTTCCTAAAGGGTTAACTAGAAAAATTCCATGAACTAATAACTTCTCTTTTCCGTAAATAAATAATTTCATGATTTTTGATAAAGTATACAATACCAAGTATAGTTAGTGGCATAATTTTCTATTAGTTGAATTACATTTTTATATATGTAGTAGTATAAAAAGAACTTTATTGTTAAAAAGCACAATCTAGTTCCAGGAGTTTCACAATTTTCAGCACCAAGATATCATGGCTGATTAACGATAACTTGAGGAAAAAACTGAATTGAAAATCATTGCAGCACTTGGATGACTTCCAGCTGAATTTTGTTATCACTTTGGACTACTAGTAAATAATAAACAACACTTTGAGTATTATTTCTAGAGATGAAGAACATGATAAAAATCTAAATGAAACAAAAGAAAAAAGAAATTGCTTAATACTTCAATAGTCCTGCCTTCTGCTTGTTTTTCACTAACCCAAAAACCATCTGCATTGCGTATTCGCCTTCGCCTTGGTCTCTTAAATATAAAAAGTAAAATTCAAATTAAAACAAGATATCGAAAAATTGAACTTTTCAGTGTGTAAAACAACTGAAGACGTTAATAAAGAACATTTAACTCTTTCTTCCCTGACAGCCATGTTTTATTACTGCTCTAACTGCCTGTGTGCCCTTAAACTAATTTAACATCAGCTGTTGCAGAACAAAAAAATACAATGAGCAGTAAATAAATAGCTATATCTCTTTTAATATTAAATGTATGCTTACTAAATTTTCAGTGATTATTCCCAATGTATCACTTCCAAGTCCAGTGAAATAAAACCACGAAAAAGGTTAATTGAAAAAGGTATTATTATTGATTGATTGGCATTGTTATGATTTAAATTTGTGTATGATTTAAATTTAAAGGTGTTTTTTTTGTAATTTTTTTGTTGTTGCACAGGAAATAATGCAAATACGAGATGGGCATGAGTGATATTTATTATCATGCCTGGAGGCGTTATCAGGGAAGTTAAGTAGACATTCCACTAAACAATGATATTACCATAGTTTCCGTTTTGGTATTCTGTTGTCTTTGGACATCAGTGTCTGTGGCTTCCTTTTTACTGGATAAGGTGAATGGTTTGTGAGGTTGGTTATAACTTGCTTGTTCTATAAAAAACAGAAGAAAATAGATATTAATTCAATCAGAACAGTTTTTTAAATAAAGATAATTTGATTTAGCATAGAATAGCACCATGTACAGAATATCTTCTTGCTGCAATAGAAAGCTTTAATTCCCTTACAGAGCTGAACCTCTCCTCACCCAACCATTTAAATTTGGTTATCAATCCAAAACCAGAGTTCAGCCACTTGTACATATACACATCTGTATTTTTAGGTATATAGATCTATATGTAACTGTCAGTTTCAATTTAAAAGCATTGTTATAAAAAAAAAAATCTTAGAACAGATGATAATTTTTCTGTGGAAATGCATAAATTTAATGTACATTAAAAATTGTTTTTTAACATGAGACCAACAAGGATTTCTTTTGCTGATTTCATCTATTAATATTTTAAAATAGAGTATGAATGATCTTCTTGCTTACCCAAAAGCTTATGTGAAGCACAGATAGTGGTAATTAATTCATTATAAGGGCATCAAAATTGTAATTTATTTATGATCAACCAAACAGCTAAAAGGAGAATTTTTTAGTAGGACTGGCTAGACAATGAAATGCTGTGTTCTTAACTGATAAGATTCCAGTTTAAATGATCGTTCTTGACAGTCTTAAGAAATTCAACCTATTTAAGAATAAAAATTATTGAAATCATTTAAGAAATAAAGCTAATTTCTTTTTAAAAAAATAAGATATTTTGAAAAAAAAAAAATCGTTTTTGCACAGAATGTTTAGAGTATTTTGTAATTAAGCAGATAATCTTATTCCCAGCCAGTCATTTCAACAGACATTGAATTATTTGTTTAAGTTTCAGTCTACAAAGCCGGAAAAGAAAAGGGGTAGCTTGTTGGGTCATAGACTTATACCTTATTTTATCAAACATGATCTGTCATTAGTGAGATTCATATTTTTGAATGGACAGTAAAATAAACCCAATAGTTTATCAAAAGTTTATTAAAAACAAAACAATTGAAAATTTCAACTTTTAACAATTCAGCCTTAATTTTCAAAAATAAATGATTTTAATCATTTATTTTTGAAAATTAAGGCTGAAAAGTTGATGGGGTTTTTTTTTTGTCTCTGGCAGTGAAGTCTGAAAACTTAATACCACAAACAAAGACATTATCCCCAAAATTGAGGTTTCATCAAAAGAATTAACACAAATCATATCTTTTTCCTATTCTGTCTTCTATAAGATGATAATTTTTCTGTGGAAATGCATAAATTTAATATACAGGGTGTCCCTAAGGTCTGGACACATAGGCAAAATGCAGATTTTCAATAAAAGAATTTGAACAACATTTTATTTAATTGAAATATTAATAAATAACATCTTCAATGTGTTTTCCACCATTTGTGATGCAAAGTTCAATGCGCTTTGCGAGATTCACATGAACCCGATGCATTAACTCCACATTTCCGTCAATTTGAGCACATTCATTTATGGTGTGTTCCCTCAGGTGTCTTGTATCTTTAATTTTCATTGAGTACACCTTCTCCTTTAGCAACCCCAGAAAAAGAAGTACCAGTTCAATCCTTTCTTCTTTCGACAAACTCATATTTAGTTTGTGGGGCAAAAAAAATATAGTTAGTTATAAATAGTGATATTTCCAATGTGTCCAGACTTTAGGGACACCCTGTACATTAAAAATTGTTCCTTTAACCAGCAATATGGCTTCAAATGGCCACTAAATTCTGTACATCTGCGAAAGGCATGTACACACTATAAGTGGAGCTTGGATTAAACCTTTAAAAAACACAAAAAAAACAGTCAAATCAGAAGCTAAAACTGCTAAACTATTGCCAACACCTGGAAAAAAATCCAATATTTATCAAGACTGAATAATGATGGCACAAGGCTGCCACAATCAAGAGAGAGACTCTTCTTACCACATCCCACATTAATGGCTCCAGTACACTCCAGATAAGCATGGATTTTACCAAAGTAATTGACATCACCACAGTTTTTCAAGCCAGGTCGAACAGAAGTTTTATTTAAATATGCAGGTTTGCAATTTTTCCTGAAAGAAAAATTTTAAATCTTAAAAATCAATTCACATATTGAATTTTAATATTAAACAACTAAGATCAAGAATTGGTTTCATTAATGCTAACATTTTCATAGGCTTATTTGCTAATAGCTATTTTTTTTAAAATTATCTTTAAGGAACACTTTCTTACATTATATTAATTCTATTTTTTTGGTAGCGTTTTGCAATCACAGTAATAATGACTTTATATGCAATATTAAAAAAAAGAACCATAGACTTGTTTTTGATCGGTTGAAGTAGTTGTTTATAGTGGAAAGTAAATTTGTTAAAGGCTTTACTTTTATATAGTGATTTGTCACACAGTAGAGGGTTGACTCAGTAAGAGGTATCATCTAAATATTTTTGAATGAGTAGTATAGATTTGAATGATTGATTATTTTGTTTAACGGCATCCTTGATGGGTCATTTAGTGCCGAATTCAGT
>VCCN01005929.1:433965-460708 GCA_006491835.1 Architeuthis dux | reverse complement strand
AAATCTTAAGTTGCTTAAGTATTATCCATCTATGTTTATTCCAATTCCCTTCCAATCAGTTTTCCAAAAAGATGCTTTCGAGGCTCGCTGTGAATAGTTTAGGTGATATTGTATCCCCTTGTCTTACTCCTTTTGCTATCTTTATCTTGTTTGTATCTTTATGTAGTCTAATTATTGCGGTGCCATTTTTGTATATGTTTTGGATAATTGCGTTCAAGACTGCCGAATCAAATAATGCACAGTATATAAGAATATAATTGTTGTAGAATCAAAATCAGGCATACATACCAACAATCTAAAATATAATTCCTTATTTTTAAAAAACGATCTGGAGTTTTTGCTATTCGTCCTTCAAAGAATTCTGGGAATAAGGATTTTTCTTCTTCCGTTATTTTATTAGGTTCCAAATACTTTTCTTCTTTGGGGATAGGGTATGAAAAGATATTTCCTCCTGACGTGTAGAAAACATTTGCTATAAAGAAAAGAGAAAACCATATAATTCAAGCAATGCTTAGGATTAAGTTATAAAAAAAGTCACCGACTTACTTTGTACGGAAGTAATTTAAAAGAATTACAATTTATAAAATAAATCACTTGTTTCTAAGTATTTTTATCGCAATCATTTGAATAATATATTTGTTACTATTGCGAACACATTGTTATGGTTCAGTTAAAAATCACGAAAAATGATCCAGGGTCACTTTTATTGTTACTTTATTGGTACTTTCCTCTTATTTATATTGATTTAAATAGTAAACAACAATAGAACATTAGAGACTTACCAATTTCATCTGTATCACTAGAATGGATGGGTTCCTCATTTAATGGTATCGATGCACTTATACAAGAGTTTGTTTCTTCTGAAGAAGTGTTTGCATATTCTTCAAGCGTTATGTCCTGATTTGTAGAAATACAATCTGAGGAACAATACAAAGTTTTAATTCTCGCAACATCTGGCCCATTTTCACTCTGCAATGACTTTGTGCTTGGCTCAATTCTGGTGCAAGAAGCAGGAGTGTTTCTACTAATACTTTCAGCGTTTTCTTTCCTCATATTTGAAGACTGTAATAGTGCAATATAAACAGAATTTGGTGAAGCTGATCTATTCTTTAGGACCGGATTGTTCTCATCATTATCTAAACCTTCGATATCAACAACAAGGTCCTCATTTTCTGATTCACTGCTCCCACCAGTTTTCTGCTCATTGTCAACTGACATCAATGTATTCAAGTCAGAGAGACATGGTGCAATTACAGTATTATCAATATTGTTATTAGTTATTGTTGAAGTGACAGAAGCATCTTTGAGATTTCGTTTCCTGGACACGGGCAGTTCTTTATGAGTAACAGAAGGAAAGGTTGGTTGAGCTGTTGTAACTGTTGCTAATACTGTCAAAAGTGGGTTTTCCAAGTTAACATTATAATCAGGTTCACTTAAGTGATGAATCACCTCTGTGTTCTGTTTGGACTGAAAACAAAAGGAAACATTAGTTTGTATAATCTATCTATAAATATTAACATCCTTATTATCTGACAGCTCCTGGAAATGTTACAATTTTAGAATTTTAAGTTTTATGCCAAAAGCATCTTTGCATAAACATAAAAATTTGTTGCACTATTGAGTAAATCACTGCATATGTTCATTGTTATTTACTAAGCTTACTTAAGTCCAGCATAGAGCAACAGTATAACCTAGTGAGGATCAAACTCACTACATTAGTGAACTGATCGGCAAGACGAGCTTGCTATTACACTATGGTAGGCATCCACATTGGTTGGTGTAATGGTTATCAGCATAGAAAACAAAATCAACAGTGCTTGAATACTTCACATTAATGCCTTTGGGGAAAGGCATAAATCCACTTCTCCCTCATGCTAGATATCTTGTTAAAATATTGAAGAGGAATCTGAAAATTTAAATTTTTTGAAAATCATAAGACTTATTCACATTAATTGTTAACTTGAAGTCAACCTATCATATATTTTTTAATTCAATGGTAAAATTTAAATCTTTGGATTCCAGTTCAATATTTATAATTAATCTAAAAGCTATTTTTCTTACATACAATAATATTGGCTGATTGGTCCCTGTCAAGTTTGACAATGGGTGTAACAGGTTTTTGCTGCCTGAGCAGGTAAGGTAGTTATGGGAATGTGGTTTGTCAAGCGCTCACAAATCACACTCTTCTCAGTCAATCATCATGGCATCCTAAATGATCAAACCACATACAACAATGTATTATCAATTTGTCACAATCTTAAAATCGTTGAGATTATTGCATTTCATGCCTCTGGAAAATATGCACAGTGTTCAAAGTGTGCTAGAGTGACTTTATCACAAACGAGATCCTCAGGACAGCCAGGGTCACAAGCATCGAGGCAATGCTGCAAAAGGCCCACTTGCGGTGAGCAGCCACGTGGGGTGGATGGAGGACCATCAGCTGCCAAAGATCCTCTTTTTCGTGGAACTAGTCCATGGCCAGCGGAGAAGCTGGGGCCCGACAGAAGAGATGCAGGGACTGTCTGAAAAGGACACTCATCCCTCGCGGCATCAATACCCACCAGAGTACAAAAGAGGCACCCAGAAGCAATGCATGGTGACCCAAGGTCTATCAAGCAACCTCCTGTGCCAAACCCAACCATAGAGCAAAATCAGAAGAAAGAAAGCAGCTCCCTATAGCAGCCAGACTTCCTTTGTTCATAAAGTCAAAATAATGTTATTTAGACTAGAGTGTGCATTAATGAAATTAAAGTTCATGTAATATTATAAAAATATTTGTCAAAATTACAACACATACACACATTCAAATGGTTCTTCGGACAATTGAACCACTCGTTGTTTGTGTTGTAAACATGTTTCGGCCGATCTATTCTTTGGACTTCTTCAGGTATAAAATCCAAGTGTGATGGGGTAAACAGAGATTTTTATTTTTAACGGTGGTAACCCTAATACATTGTATTGTGGCGGAGAATGAAGAGTGGGAGAGAGATAATGAGAGCCAACAGACTTTTCTTACAGGGAAATTGGTCTTGTGTCTTACCAAGCCTGGAGGGTCTGTCTCTCTGCCTTTCTGAGGGTGCTGTTTTTCAGCCACCACCTGCCATTCAGGGTTCAGTCAATATCCTGTTTATGACTTTTGAACACCTGGTGTGTCTTCCGGTCCCTGACACTTGCAGTTTGTTTTTATAACGCAGGGCCTGAATCAACTGAAACGTCGTGTTTACAACACAAACAACAAGAAGGAGTTTAATCATCCGAAGAACCATTTGAATGTTATTTTCTATGGTTTTGAGAAGGGTCTTCTCAAAATATAGAAAATAACATATACACCTACTGTTACTATGAATATAGTGGTTGCCCTTTAGCTAAGATTATATTTTACTTACCAAACTTTTGAAATAGTTTTGTGCATAATTTTTCACTTGTAAACTTGTTCGGCCTGGAATGATTTCAGCAATTTTCTTCCAGCTTCGGCCATATAGCTCCTACATATATAAAGAGTATACTTATACATTAAATAAAATAGTAAAGAATCTGAAGTACAGGAGTTGAAACCTATTATTGCATACATACATGAAGTAGTAAAAGGTACAAATTTACTCACTTCTTCTTTAGGCCATTGCCCACCCTTTCATTGAAATTCATTGAGAACTTTTGGAAATATTGTTATGTAGACATATAGCTACGACGCAGGGGAGATAAATGTACAAGGATCGGACCCCAAAATTGAGTCACTTCCTACTTAGCCCATGACCCACCTTTCCACAAAATTTCATTGAAATTCATCGAGCACCTTAGGAGATGTTGGATGGTGCGAATATATAGTTGCAATGCAGAGGTAACTGTACATGGATCGACCCCCCCCCAAAAAAAATTGAATCATTTTTTACTCTTTCAAAGAAAAGAAAAAAGGTTCCTCCTCATTTTTGACCCCTAAAAGAGAAAAACGTTTCCCTCACCTTTGACCTCTTAAAGGGAAAAGGAGAGTTTCCCCCCCTCACTCTTAACCCCTAAAAGAGGAAAAAAGTTTCCTTATTCCAATGCTAATTGGTGCGTCTTAATGCTGTGTATTGTGCTTACCTCCCCTGCATCGTAGCTATTTGTACACAACACAATATCTCTAAGAGTTCTCAATGTATTTCAATTGGATTTTGTGGAAGGGTAGGCCAAGGGGAAATTGGTTAAATTTTTCGGGCAGATCTAGGGATTCTTTTTTGATTGAGAAATATTTATCGTATATGAGAAAGGAAAATATATATAAGGGGATAGAGAGAGAATATTTATTGTATATGAGGAAAGGGGATAGAGAGAGAATATTTATTGTTTACGAGAGAGTGGGATATATACAGAGAGATTGTTTATCACTAACGAGAGAGGGGGGGTACTTATGGTTTACGAGAGAGAAAGAACGTTTATCATTTACAAGAGAGGGGTATAAAGAGAATGAATGTTTATCAATGTTTGTCAAATCTGTGACCCCCCACCCACAGCTACCTAAATATCTAACACTTTTACAATTTCTGAAATAAATTTTTTCATTGCCTCTCTAATGCATAATCATATTATATACTGATTAGTCAATAATATTTAACAAGATGAGCAACTTACCAATCCTTGTTCAAATAGTTTTTTCTCTTCTTTTGTCCATAACCGTTTGTTAGTAGCTGGTTTACACTTAGTAGATTTTGTTGACTTTTCAAAAGTCACCCGAGTTGAATTTTTTCCTGTCAGGTAATATCTCATTAGTTAAGGATGTTATTTTGTATGAATACTGTTATGTTACACTCACCCTCAATAGATACAAGGGAGATAACTACCTAGAATTATCTCCCTTGCCACTATCTAAGCCATGACAGAAGTGAGTTCTAGTCATGCGCGCGCAAGGGGAAATAAAGAATGCACACAAGCGGAGGCTTAAGATCCGATCATTAGTACCACGTGAGCGCCACTGTCAACATCATTTTTGACTGTGTTCCTTTCTTCCAGTCAAACCTGCTTTTGGTAGCGAGTTACAAATACTAGTCACTCACAAGCTGAGAGACTTTACAAATACTTTCATAGAAAGGAAATCATAGCATCTTATGTATCAGTATGATAAATTTACACTAACATTAACAATTTTTAGAAATAATAAGTTTTTTAATTCATAAGAATGGTTGGTTGTCCTCCTAATCATCGATACAAAGTTACCTGGGTAAATCAAATAATCTATCAATAATGTTGTTTATTCATCATGAAGTTTTGGAAAGGGTACTCATCTTCAGTTAAGCAGGTCAAGGTATTGGTTATATGATTGATAATTTATTAATAAGAGCTGTTCATAGTGAAATAGCTCTACCTATATTGGTTTCAAAATGAGATACTTTGTTCATTAAATGATAAAAAAAAAGATAAAATAAAAGATCTCGAGTGTAAGAGTCAACACTTGCTATTCCATGTTGGTTGGTCACAGTGACCAACAAGCTCAATAGAGAGAATTTAAAATAGGAGTTTTAATGTATTTATATGCTTATGGGAAAAGTCAAAATAATCTTCTGCCTCACTCAACAACAAAAACAGAATTTTGTGGATTCCAGTTCAATGTTATAATCACTGGCACAACATAAGGATTTATTGATAACAATAAAAGTAATATATCTGCAATTATTCTTTCTAAACACATTGATATAAACAATATTTCAGTCGACGCCTTTAACCGAAAATGTAAAAATTACTTATTAGTTCACTAGTAGACCAAGTTCTTCTTAATTCAAATATTGATATAATCTAAATCTTCCTGATGCATTTTTTTCTGATTTAGTGGATTATCCATTAAGTTATTCGTGAATTAATGTTTTTATTAGGTGACTTTGTATCACATACTGAAGCTAATTGCTTTTTGTTTAAATTTAATAATTTCATTTTTTTTTTTACATATATGTAGTAATTATTAAAGTAAATAAGTTTGTTACTACTTGTAATATTTTGGGGAGTTGGGGGGAAGAATACCTTTATGGTAAGACCACACTCTCCTCTTATAGTTCATGTGTTTTGAATGTTTTCTTAAATAAAGACGTTTTCTTCTTTCTTACAATGAAAAAGAAAAGAACAAACAAAATGTATCAATACTGTATGTAGTAACATACATATTTAGCATGAGAAAATTTATCTCTTATTTTTCAACTTCTTAAAGCCTTTTTGGATCAACACTAATATTAGTTTGAGACATCATGCGCAAACAGAAGCGGAGGAACTCAACATTTCCTCAATTGGCTCTATTTGAAAATATAAAAATATACTTAACTGTGCTTCATAGTATTAATATGCAACTGTTATTATATTAAATCTTTCATACAATATTTAAGAGAAAAGATTTGTGCTATGACTTAAATTACTGAAATCAGTATCTATCATGCAGAAAGATTTTCACAGATTCCCTAAAACTTATATCCTTCTAGATTCCAAAAATAACAATATGAACAGCAAAGGTATAATAACTAACTTAGAGTAGCTAGAGTTAGTGCTAAAGAACTTACACATTCCTAATTAAACCTAGTTAAACTGAACGTATTATCTATTGAAGACTTTTAACATCAATTGCAAATGTCTAAAAGATGATTTTTAAATACAATGTATTAAATGATTGACTTTTTTAAATACAATGTATTAAATGATTGACTTTCTCTTAAGCAACAGCTAACAATAAGCCTCACATGTAATATTCAAAAGATAAATGGGCATAATGATCTCGCATGTAAGTCTAAAAGAATTATTTATATGCAATATCACAGTTATTAAAAATAATTAATTACATCCATATTAACAAGGATACTGTTCTTCTTGCAGCATTTTTTCAATTGTAGCTTTGGACTTTTCATCCATGCAGCTGTCGAGAGTCCAACCCTGAAAAAGTAAAATATTTATTTTATTGAAATAATATATGATCCAGTTCTCATATATTCTTAATATATATTGACAGGAAAAATGATTTCAAGCCAGTTTTTGAAATGTGAACAAAGTAAAAGCTATAAATCGTAATTCTCATAACCTAGGTAAGTTGTTGGTAGAGGTTGTATAAAGGTGTCTCCCACCATAATGTGGGTGCTGGTGTCCAAGAAAGCAAACCGCATTATAACCGAGCCACGATTACCAGTTGCTAATTTAGCTATTTTGTAGCTAGATCTAGATATTTTGTAGCTAGATTAATATTTTGGGGACCACCATCCACGTGCTATAACAAACCACATTAGGACTGGGGAGACCTGTAAAATACTCATAGAATATTTATTTACATTTTACTAAAAATGCCAAGCAAATTTAACAGAAATCATAATAATGAATTATAATGATCTCATACAATAAAACCTTCCTGATCTAAAATTTAGCAAATGATGATAGCCTGAAAAAAGAAAGTCAATTTTAACAACTTATGTATTGGAAACATAAGTTGTCAGGTTTTTATCCCATTCTTATAACAACAGATTACTTTTTGCACAACCACCATCAAATGAGAGCAATTGATAAGTGAATAACAAAAAACGAATTATGATTCATGAGCAGCTCATGCGTAATATTTAGATATGGATATAAAAATCAGCCCCAAATCCACTTTCATGGTAGAAAATACATTATATTGATTTTAAAAATATACAGATACTGTATTTCCCAGCATATAAGACGCGCTTTTTGTCTCGTGAAGCGAACGCTTTATCAGTTGTTTACTAACGTTACTGCGCTATGCAAATCATGTAAACACCGTGAGGGGGTTAATATAGATTTGAAGAGATAAGAACATTAGAATAACCCGATAGTGTGGAGGGCTATGACGATCAGGGGAAAGGAGGGGGTTTTATTTTATTTTTTCGAGAATATGTCTGCAAAAATTGAGGTGCGTCTTATATGACGGTGCGTATTATATGCCGGGAAATACGGTACTAGCATAGTACCCATCAGAAATGATAGCAAAAAACAAAACATGGATTACATAAGCTTTCTCTTTTTCTCTTCATTGGGATAATTAATATTCTCCAAACAGACTATTTTTGACATAACGCAGGGTAAGAAACAGAGAGTCTGTGTGAATGGTTCTAAATCTGAGTGGAGGTGTGTAAGTAGTGGTGTGCCACAGGGGTCAGTGCTTGGATCAATACTATTTTTAATATTTATTAATGATCTACCGGATACAATATCTATAAAATGTAAAATCTTTGCAGATGATACAAAATTGTACCACCCAGTCTTGTTGCCAGTTGACCAAGTAAGAGTACAGGAGAACCTAGATAAATTAATGCTATGGTCAAGAGAATGGTTATTAACTTTTAATGAAGATAAATGTAAGATTTTACATGTAGGAAATAGAAATCCGTGTTACGATTACTGTATGAATGGAAATATACTAGATATTGTAAATGATGAAAAGGATCTTGGTATCATAGTAACGGATAAACTATCATTCTCCAAATATATTGCCAGTGCTGCTGCTAAGGCAAACAAAGTAGTAGGACTGATTAAGCATACCTTTTCGTATATAGACAATGACTCGTTCCTTATACTATATAAGACTTATGTCCATCCTCACCTCGAGTACTGTGCATAGGCCTTGTTACCGTACTAAGTTAGTACTGGAATTAAAAAACATGAGTTATGGGGATAGGCTAAAAGTGTTAAGATTAACATCGTTAGAAAATAGCAGAGATCGGGGAGACTTAATAGAAATGTTTAAGATTAGGCATGGTTTAGAAGTAGTAAATCCTGATGTATTTTTTTTACTAGAAGGGGGTACACATGTATGGTACGAGCAAATAGAAGTAGATTGAATATCAGAAAATTCTTTTTTAGTGGTAAAACTTTGGAATAGATTACCAGAATATGTAGTGCTATCAACAGATTTTAAGAAGAATTATGGTGTTTATTACACCACTGCAAAGGTTTAAGGCCCTAAACATTGTAAATATGATTGTTCTGATGTGTGCTTGTGTATACAAATTATATACTTTTTTTTCACACTAAAATAAAATGTTCAAACGTTCTATAACAGAACAAAGCTGCAGTCATACTTATGATGCAATAGAGAGGAAAACAAATTTTCTCTTGATAATAGGAGAGAAGAGAGTGAGGAGAGAAGAGAAAGAGGAGATAAGAGAAAGAGGAAAGAGGAGAAAGAGGTGAGAGGAGAAAGAGGTGAGGAGAGAAAGAGGAGAGAAGAGAAAGAGGTGAGAAGAGAAAGAGGTGAGGAGAGAAAGAGGTGAGAAGAGAAAGAGGTGAGGAGAGAAAGAGGTGAGAAGAGAAAGAGGTGAGAAGAGAAAGAGGAGAAGCAGCTTTGTCCATCCACTAACCAAAAAAGCTGCACATCCAATTCCTCGCTCACTACCACTATTTACAAAGCTGCATACCGATTCCTCGTGAGATCATAAGTAATCCAAGTAGACATGCAGCTTTCACTGTCCACCGATGGACTATGGTCAGATTTTGGGAATTAATTGAATTTATTGATCAGGAAAAAGGTTAGATTGTGACGGTAAATTGTTCTTCTTTCTTGAACATTGATCGTCTTATCTCCTCTAGGTTGTGTGAGCCCACGCAGGAGTCCCTAGCCGAGGTCATTTTCATTGTGTCACCGTTGACACTAACAACATTCAACAGTTTTGACTGAAATGAAAAAAAAAACTGAGCACTAGCAGCCCAGCATTTTTGGGGTTACAGAACATTCATAACAGGCAAATTCATAGCAGGTGATTTCATAGCCAAATTAATAGCTGTGTTTTTTTTATAGCTACCTTTCATAGCCAAAACGATTCATAGCACAATAAAATCAGCTTGATCTGATGTCGCTAATCTATGACACTTAATGAAAATGTTGGTCACTTATCAAGCAGCATAGCAGCTTAAATAATTTAACTACATATTTTTAATCATTGTTTAATTTTTACAATGTTATACAAAGCTTTTGAGAGCAATAAGTTAAAAAAAATCTTTTTAAATAAAGTTGTGTGGTAATTCAGGTGGTCCAAATAGAAACATTTATTTTTACAAATAAATATGTGAAAAAGAAAACACGTCTAGAACATCAAAAACTAGAAAGTAATGTGTGATCTGGCATTTTTCACTTGCAAAGGAGTTATGATATACTGCCATGGGAGGTCATTTCAGGGCTAACACCTGGGCAGAAGTGGACCTCGGGGGAAATGCATATGCATGGGTGTCCGAAAACAGGAAATAACATACCAGCATGAGCGTTCGAAATCCCATAAAAGCAAAAGAGGACAGAGACTCAGGACTCAGAACAGAGAGTGGAGACAAGCAGGAACAGATATCAGCCGGGCCGGAAGGCACGGGACTGAGTTCCCTGTTGGGAACAGTATTTCAGCTCTCATTATCTCTCTCCCACTCTTCACCACAACAATGTATTCTTATGAAATAAAAATATATCCTCATATTTTTATAAACAAGTTTTGAGTCTTCCTTTTTCACAAGTTCAGGATCTTCATCCCAGTATACAACAAAAATAGTATGTAGCTACTTACCTGTTCCAACATCCAAGGAGGATGGGTAAATTCAGGTAAAAGGTCGGCACTTTTGGATGGGAGTTCATTAACATCATAAGCAATATCGCCATTTAATCTATAAAAGAGAACAGGTCTGGTTAGTCACTCAATAGAAACCATCATGCGACCAATGTCTTTTGGCAGCATGCCACATTGGGGGTGATCAATTAAAAAATTGGAAAAAGGGGTGACCAATAAATAAGTTACTTCTCTCGCTTTTTGTTGGGTAGTGATCACTAAAAAACTCTGAATTAAAAGTGGGAATGCTGCCGGACACAAACTAAGTGACCAATTTAGCATAAATTTACATTGCAAATTGAAAGCCCCACTAAAAACCTATTTGGTGGGGGGGGGGGTAAAAAAGAAGTTTTTTCTAGACATAATAAGGAGTAAATGTTTAAATTTTCAGCCCTCTAGCTCCATTGGTGCAGCCTGTACACATGATACATACATAGCCAGCCAGCCAGACCTACTTAAAAACTCAAGAAACCTATGTTGACAGTTTTGCTTGACAGTTTCTAAAAGCTCAAATATTCAGAGAAAAATGTATATTATCATATTTGTTTACTTGTACGGTAGCCTTCATTTTCTGTCCTAACATTTTGACACCAGTCAAAAGAGTCATAGAAGCATTGTTTTTAACAAATCTTAAGTTTTGCATGTGTTACGAAATGCACTCTGTGTTCGTGCGTATGTGACCAAAGGCCCATATCAGATTACCAGGATGTAGGTGACCAGCGGCCCATATCAGATTACCGGAGTGGTTTTTTAAGGGGCCATGATTTTCAAATCAGAGGCAGTTTAAAATCCGACAGACAGGTGACAAGCGAAGAAGTCCCTCTTCACCCAGACAGATGAAGGAAATTTCAGCACCCGTCAACCCGCAGACCCGGAACGAGACGTCATCTTCTCTCTCACACATCGGTATAATACTACATATGGTCATATTTTTTTTCCAAGTGGATAACATTTGAAAGCAATATAAGTAACTTATAATTGTTTAGAATTAAATTTTTAAGAATTTTCATTTTGTAACTATATTTTAAGTACTTATTCAAATGTGTGGTCTGAAGAGGAATTTTGATGACATCACACAAAGATGTGATCTCGTCACACAAAAAGAGAGCAGATTAATTCTTTTCGCATTTTACTGATTTAAAGTCATTTTATTTATAAACAATTCCAAGCAGTAAAAATAATTAAAAATATCCAAAGAAACAAATCAAGAATTCCAAGCAGTAATTCAGGCAAAACAAATCAAATAAACAAATTTATATATATTCAAATGGTTCTTCAGATGATTGAACTCCTTGTTATTTGTGTTGTAAACACAATGTTTTGGCCGATCCATTCTTCGGCATTCTTCAGGTGAGCATCTTCCTCTTTGGGAGGAAGTCCAGATTATTGACAGAGAACGTTGTTGGAAGCAGAGAAAAATCAAAGAGGCAGCTCACATCAAAATGTCAACTAAATGCATTAGCCAGACAAGTGCGGGTTTCAACCCGATGTGACTTCCACTTCTCAACAAATCTAAACCCGACAAAACAAAGACACAGAAATATCCGGCCATGTGCTATAAGGGCTACACCCCTTTAAACATAACTTCTGTTTAACCCATCACACTCGGATTTTACACCTGAAGAAGGCCAAAGAATGGATTGGCCGAAACGTTGTGTTTACAACACAAATAACAAGGAGTTCAATCGTTCGAAGAACCATTTGAATATTAATAACCCTTCTCAAAACTATAGAAAATAAATTAATTTATATCAATACAAATCAATTCCAAGCAGAACAAACAATCTAATTCAAGGCAAAACAATTCAAAGTGTACTACTGTTGAAAAAAGCTATATTTCATTGCTTTTTACGCAGTGTGTGACAATTTTTTACCACAGTTCAGTTGAGTAATGATCAAACTATTTTGTGCGAATTAACTTTTCATGTTAAGTGTAAATTATTTTTAGTGGATTTTTTAATTGCAGAATTTAAATTTTTTTTAAATTTAAGACCTGTCAACAAAATGGAGTCAAAATTATTGATTTATCAATTAAAAAGTAAACAGTGATTTAAAAAGTTCAATCCTACGTTGTAATTAATGAAATTTTTAAAAGAATTTTTCTCTTTAGAAGAAACTAAAAAACACATTTTTAAAAATTTTAATTACGTTTTAAAATAGGGTGTCGAAGATTTCAAAAGTTGCGTGATTATGCACACAAGAAATGTTTAATAATGCAACTGACAGGTAAAACTATAAAAAAAATAGTGAACATTTGCTCCTCAAAACAGAAAAACATAGAGTAAGTTGCATGAATTGTTGTTGTCATTAGAAGCAGACATTCATAAACAACCCTTATTCAATAAATACAAATGCTTGTAGGTTCGAAAATAAGATTTTCCCCAAGCATTTTTCGGAATATTTAATAAATTTACTAAGGTATTATTAGGTAATCCTTTGGTAAAGAGAAAAATCTCATTATTGTGTGATTAAGACACCACCCAAAGTTTACCGTTAACCGGAAATAACTTTTTAATAGCTAACCGAAATTTGGGTTCGTCAAACCAAGGATTACAATATTTCCTCATTTTATATTATTGAAAATTTACTTAAGAAAAAAAATCAAAAAAAATCACCCGTCTTTTGATAATATTTCTCGCAAACTGAATGCAATTAAATGCCTATTTTACGCCTGCGACTTCTTGCATTTTTTAAATAGTCAACATTTTATAAACGTTCTTGACACTTAAATGCTTTAAAATAAAAGGTATGTTTAATTACTTATATATTTCATCTTTTGTCACTATATCTTTGAGGCGTCGATCTTCAAAAGTTTCCCATAAATTTTCATACGGGTACTTAGTACCAAGTTAAGTAGATCACTGGAAGGAGCTTAAAATTTGCCTGATAAAATGTCATTACTGGAGCCCCAAGTTAGAATCGAACTCGTTTATTCATTGAAATGTCTCCTTCATTTGGAGGAACAAATACACAGCCCACATTTTTTAGTTCTACAGCTATAAACTGTCAACAAAATAATCAATTAGAATTATCAACAATGAAATTATTCACAATCCAAAAAAAGACAAACAAATTCGACTTACGAGAAATTGTTTTAGTATTATTACGTGGAAAACGAAGCATTCTTTGCAAATTTATATATTATTTCCACGCACACACATATAGATCTTTTCTTGAAAGAGTGAATAAATAAAAAACAAAAACAATGAAATTATATGCGTCAAATTACTCACTCTAATTTGATATCAAAATCTCCTTCTACATCAATTTCAATATCGTCTGCCATGTTGAAATCTACTATGGCACTTTTTAAATCTTACTGTTGTAAAGAGTGCTACACATTGCAGTTAACTGTAGAAATGACACAACATATAAACATTGGTGTTGTATACACTTCTCGATTTTGGACTCAGTTTCTGGCCTGTTAAAAATCGAAAGAAATGTTTAGTTTTCGCGAGTAATTTGTTGTGCTTTCGATCTATAAGACCCTGGGGTACCCAGGGAATTTGTCAGTTTTGAAAAAAGATTATTTTTTAAGGTTTTAGGAGGGGGGTTCTGTTTACAATGTAACTATAATAATAAAGTGGGCACATACTTTCCGCCATTTTTACGGAGGTGCGGAGGGAGGTATGGCTTACATGAGTTTCTAGTTTCATTCAGTAAATTTTAAAACTAATTCTTTTAATAATTTAATTTTTTTTAGAGTCAGGGTTAGGGCACAATGTAGGGAAAGTAGTCCTGATTGTAAAGTTTCACACCCTCGCGCACTCGTTGTTAAAAACGGCGCATAAATAAAAACAATTTGATTTATTCAAAGCAATAAGAATATAATTTTTGTATTTACTTCTGTTTTTCTTTCATCAATTTTCTTATTTCTTTTTATTTGTGCGCCGTTTTTAACATCGAGTGAGCGAGGTGTGTGAAACTTTACAATTTACAATCGGGACCCCCTTCTCTACGTTATGCCACAAAATTGAAAATTTTACAATTTATTTTTGTGCTATATTATTCGAGATTATTGATGTAAGACATATTTCCGTAAAAATGACGGAGAGTATGTGCCCACTTTATCATTATAGTTACATTGTAAACAGTACCCCCTCCTAAAACCTTTAAAAAATTACCTTTTTTAAAAACTGACAAATTCTCTGAGTACGCTAGCAGGGTCTTATGGATTGAAAGTACAAAACATTACTCGCGAAAACATTTTCGGATCTCCTAGATTTCTGCCAACTAAGCAGAATCTAGCATTCCCTTCAAACAAATATACAATTATGTGCTTCCATAGATTTATCACATTTCCGTACATTCTGGTCAACAGCTAGGCTCCAGGGAATTAAGATAAGAAGATCACACGGGTGTCAGGGTAGATATAACCCAGCCAAACAGAAAGCAGCTCTGTTTGACATATAATCAAGCAACCAACCCTACTCAAGCAAACAACCCAGATCTCTTCTCTTCACACGTACGTACATAGAACAACTTGTAACTACCCCAGTCACGAAAAAGGTTTGAACGCTTCTTACTGGTATACATAAACAATCTTTATTTATCTCTGAAGTCTCAGTACAACGTAAAAACTGCAATATAAGCGATGAAACTGTGAATTAGGCAAATAAACAAGTGCAGTTAAAACATCATCAACATACATAACGTTTGAACGTAAAACGACATACAAGCGATAAAAGGCCACGATTTAAAACAGATGCGGTGAAAACAGCAATAATCAACAATGTATAACATACATAGAGTTTGAACGCAAAACGACGACACAAGCAAAATAAACACGAATAGCGTGGATCAACAAATTGATAACGAGGGGATAGCTTCATCAGCATTGTAGTGGTTTCTCGTGTTTCGATACATGATGTCATAATCATACCCTGACAAGAAGCTTGCATATCTTTGTAGACGTGCCACTGTCATTACTGGAACTCCTTTATGAGGATGTAAAAAATGAAGTCAGAGGCTTGAGATCTGTGACCTGAGTGAACTTGTGTCCGAAAAGATAGTGATGCAACTTCTTCACTCCCCATATGAGAGCCAGTGCCTCTTTGCCGATCTAGTTACGCTCTGACTTTGTGAGTGATCGTGAAGCGAATGCTATAGGCCGTTCGGTGCCATCTTCCATAACATGGGATAACACACACCCCACATCGTATGGAGATGCGTCGCTCGCTACGCAGATCGGTTTTGTGGTGATCATAGTGTGTTAACACAGTGTCTGTGGTAATTAGTTGTTTGGCATATGTAAATGCTGTCCCACATTCAGCTGACCAGTTCCACTTCTGATCTTTTTGCAACGACCGGTGCAGTGGATGCAGCTCTGTGTCCAGATTAGGAAGAAACTGACGATAGTAGTTCACTAATCCGAGGAATGATCGAAGCTGCTGTACATTGTTGGGTTGTGGCGCTTCAAAAACATCATAGCTGGGCTTTCACCCGTGGTTGCATAAGGCGTGTTTCTGTACATTAACAGAAAATTTGCCAGTTTTTTCTCTGCTGACTCTCCTTTCCTCATTGCTTTGAAGCTATATTTCAACTTTGCCCAAATCGTTCTGCTAGTTCATTTGGGTTGGACATTGGGTTGGATAGTATTAAGTTGTGCGCTTAGCTGAAGGTTATCAGGCTCCGGGCTAGAAAGTAGGCCAAACAGCTGACCAAGGCTGACAAAGAGAATGTGTTTGACCAATCAGAGTATTTTTAAGGGTGCGCCCTGATTTTGAATCGGGCGGCAGTTAGTCAGTTCGGCTGATAGCAGCAACAGGTTAACAGCTAGGAGCCTACAGGTGAGGAGTGAGCAGGAGGAAGAAGACCAGTATTCCCTGATTTGAACTGCTACCGTCAGTCCTATAGTAATGTAACTAGGAAAATTTCAACGAAACAGAATTCAATAACCTGTTTGATTCGCGAACTGGCCCTGCATCAAAGCTATCAATGGAAATAAAAGGAACAACCATATTTTCCTTGAAATTAATGAATTTTGTTGTCTTTCTCTCTGGCCACGTGGGAGAGGCTTTCTCCAGTATGGATCAACTGTTTTGATTCCCTCCACAGATTCATCTCTTCACGAAACGAGACGTCTTATGTTGGCAGAACAAAGATGAAGGTAAAAACTTAATCAATATTTACCGTAATTCGCACTTTAACCGGTGTAGTGTCTCCCAGCTCGTGGGAGTCTCACTGAAAGGGAAAAGTATGAAGCAAAAGGAACAAAGGACAAAGGCGAATGTGATGTTGACTGATCGCCGTCAGCGAAAGAACTGATCCTTCTTCGCTTCCGGACGGTCTCTTTATTTTCCCCCGGTTTGCCTCGCGCATGACCGGGGACTCACTTCCGTTTTAGGGGTTTGTGGCAAGGGAGGTAACTCGCGGTATTTGCTCCCGTGCGCAGCCTGGCAGGACATCACACCCGGTTGTAGATGTTCTTAGGTCTAGTGTTGTATTTTCTGATGAGCTCAGAAATGTGTAGATATGTCATGGTCGCTGGTTGCGAAACTACCCTGAGTCTGTTTCCGGTAAAAGAATGCCAGTTATTCTGACACTATGTCGGTGCGATCAATTTAAACCTCCGAAACCCGTACTGGATTCTGCCTTGTCTCTTGAGGGCACCGCCTCCTTCCCAATCTTTTTCTCCCTTTCCACGTCCAGACATGTTGCTGTATAGGAATGTGTGGTGACAATGGATAGCCGGCTTGGTGATACCCTGGAAGTTATCATGAATCAGCTTACGATGACGTTGGCTCCTCCTTTCCCCAATCCTTCGCTTCCCTTTCCACGTTCAGACATGCTGATATGTACATTATTATTTTTTCTTTTTCTCTCTGTACTCGCTAGGGTGGAGTCGGCCCACGATCTATTTAAAATCCCATTAGCGAGACACTGTTGGAGTTCTGGTTTGGGCTTTACAGTCCAGCTGACACCTGGTTCTTTGTGAAACTATTTATTTTAACTTTCCTCTTGCATGGCACCAGTTACAATCATCACTGTAATGACCTGTAATTGAAAATCGCTGTTCTTCCAGTTCCAGTCATCACAACCACAAGTCTGCAACTCCAGAAATTGCATTCTTCCACACAGCTATAAGACTGTACCAACTACAGCAATCTGTGACCGGAAATCGCGTTCTTTCAGGCAGCTGATTCAACCATGCAGATCATGGCATACAAATCTTGTTCACACAAACAAAATCGCCCGTACACAGCACCGGATTCAAATTGACTTTCACACAGCCTCACACAAGTCAACACCGATTATGACGGAAAAATCATGCAACAGCTTCAATGTTCTTTAAGAGAAACAAGAGAGTTTTCTAATAAATAAAGGCACACAGCTAAGACAGCACTGGTTATTCATTCAATCATCATTGTCATCATCTTCGCAACTACCAACTCATTCACAGTGTAGTGAACGCTAGCCAGGGAGAAAAAATAAAGAATCTCACAAATCATGATTGTCCAGTCAACTAGATTTAAGCCCAAATCACAAATGTTTAAATATGATCTTGCTAATGGGCTTTTAAGTAGGTGAGGATGTCGGCTTAGGGAGAGTTTCCCATATGAATTTTAAATTGCCACTCACAGATTGTAATCGCCAGGCTCGCGTCTCCGGCTCAACATAGGGTCCTTTTATCGTAAGATACAGGTCCCCTTAGAGTTTCCCTAATGGGTTTTGTGAGGATCTGAATTCTGAGAGGGATACAGACTGTTTAATCACAAAACTTGAGTCAGTTGGCTGGCCAGAGTCATTTGACCTATGAAACCAAGGGCACCGTGGATAATTAAGAACACATGTTCCTACACATACACCATCCCCAAACATAATTAAGAACACATATTCCTACACACACGCATTCCACCACCCATTCTCATCGCCCTATATATGGACCCGTGAAAATCACGCCGGTCAGAGTTTCATCCAGCATTCCAGACATCTCCACTTACTTCTGAACTCCTCAGAAACAACGACACACGTCCATCCTGAATTATTTCTACAGTCGGTCAGAAGGTAAACATGGTAAAAACAATTATGCACTTTATTTCGGGCTGTTGTTTCTGCGCCAACGAATGACAGTGCGGTTCGAGGGAAGCAATGAGAGACATTTAGTATGGTCCATTCTTACAGTTCAAACTTTTATGCCTAAAATTCAATTATTTGTAAACTACGATATAGCCACATCTGTAAGCTTCATGCCAGAATCTATACCCTCCTTATCAACGCTATTTGTGTTTATTTTGCTTGTATTGTCGTTTTATGTTCAAACGCTATGTATGTTATATATTGTGGATTCTTGTTGTTTGAACTGCACTTGTTTCTCAGTTTTAATTCGATTGTGTTCAGCTTGCTTATGCTGTTCGCATTCAAACACTATATATGTTAGATTTGTTGATTCATGCTGTTCGTGTTGTTCAAATGCTATGGATGTCATATATTGTTAATTCCAGCCATTTGAACTGCACTTGTTTCTCTGTTTTGTTGCTTGTATTGCTTGTATGCCGTTTTGCATTCAAACGTTATGTATGTTGATTTATGATGTTTTAACTGCACATAAACAGGCTACACCCAAATATTCTCATACACACACAAAAACAGGCTAACATCCTCACATGATATTAACACACCAAACCTCAGTGTTCTCTAGCACACACACATTCACAGGATACTAACAAATCATCACCAACCACCACCACACATTACACACCCTAACCCACACACACTTTTCTCCCAAGACATTTTGGCCATGGAATGTACACCGAGGTCAATACATTGAGGTCACCCAATGCCAAACTACTGATAGAATCTAGCAACACAAGATCAATTAAAGCCCCACTGCTATACTGCTGATGGAATCTGGCAACACAGACAAACACACACACACACACACATACTCTCTCTATCTAGACAGTGACATTTACCAGTACCACCTACTCACTACCAAAAATCTTCATTCAGATAGAAACTTTGGTCAGGGCAGACATGACAATTCACTTTCTCTGATTTTCCTTTTGAAAACGACCTAATAAGTTGAAACATGTTAAGGTATTAAATAAATTTCTTGCAAATTATTCTGAGTCTCCACATTGTCTTCTTCCTAGCATCATATCTTATTATGTTTACAAACACACATTTGTATTTCATTCAAGCTTTCAGCCCATTGTATATTCGTCCACTTCCACCTGTCTTCACGCCATCACAATGTTATATAAGAATTATTTTTTAAAGTTAATTCCTACACTAGGAAAAATACTGCTAACTAGTCTTAACAGTACGAAGGCTAACCCCTCACATATATATGAAAGGTCGCCTGGGGAACATAAATAAACATAAAAAGACAATCCTCATTGATTCGACAAAAAAGATAATGTACTGGATCACAAATATTTAAACAAAAGCGACTTACCTCTAAGTATCCTTACTGGCATCCGTTGCAAAGTTGCATAAACATTTCCATCTGCAGCCAACAGTTAGTGTGAGCGGAGCCCTTAGCGATCTGTTCATCTCGTGCTGGTGAAAAAAGAAGCTGCCTGTGGGCAGCTAGTCAAAAAGGGGGAACAACCCTTTTAGCAATGTGGTTGGTTCAGTGGCTGGTGAGAAAAGTGGGCGATTGTCATTTCAAACCTCCCTCGCCCTTTGTTTAGGCGCTTCTCATTGGTCGAATTTGTTATTTTAACCCCGAAAATTCAAAGATAGTTGCTAAAGCGGCCTAAATTTTACAAGATGGCGATCGTGTTCATTGCTGATAGTAGTGATGTCACAAAAAGATGGCGCCTTTTCAATTCTCTGTAAGACCAAACGGACACAATACGAGAAAGTCACACTTGAATTAAACATTTGTGAGCTGATTTATATTTAAAACTATTATACAACTTACGACTAATCTCAGTAAAATAAATTCCTTTGGTAAAAGAATTCATTTTACTTTTACTTTGCAACTTTCTCGCTGAACAGATTGCTAAGGGCTACGCTCCTGCTAGCCATTGCCAGCAGGCACCAACAGCTTCTTTGAATTAAAGCAAGCCGTTTCTGATATGGGCCAAACAGAGGTCCCTAATGGGTCAGAACAACTTTGTTACCCAAAAGTCAAGCATCCATTGTTTGATACTTCACCTGATAGACTTGCAGAACCTTATTGTGTTAAACCAGCGTTTTGCTGCATATGCGAAAATGTTTATGCAACCTTGCAACAGATGTCACCATAGACACTTAGAGGTGAGTTGCTTTTGTTTAAATATTTGTGAGCCAGCACGTTGTCTTTTTGTCAAAATCAGTGAGAATTATCTTCGGAAGTTTATTTATGTTTCCCAGGTGACCATTCATATACATAAGACAGTATTTTCTCGTGGTGTAGGAATTAACTTTAAAAATAATTCTTATATCTTGCATAAATAAACGCTTTGCGTGAGCGACATACAAAAATATATATTTTGAATCAGAGACCATTGTTTGCATAATTTTTAGATTTTGCATAAACATATTTTGCATGAGTGACTTTTAATCTGCAAAATTTTTATAATTTGCAAGGAGTAGCCTTCTCTGTGAGATTCTTATATTTTGCAAAATCTTTATATTTTGTATAATAATTCTGTAATATTTTTGTAGTTTTATTTTCTGCAAAAATATATTACACAAAATTGTCGAGTCATCTTTTAAAAAAAGGGGTTTGCAAATTTGTTTGTATAATTTTCT
Source organism: Architeuthis dux (assembly GCA_006491835.1). NCBI lineage: Eukaryota > Metazoa > Mollusca > Cephalopoda > Oegopsida > Architeuthidae > Architeuthis > Architeuthis dux. Next base: position 439,481 of record VCCN01005929.1, on the reverse strand, counting down.
AAAACTTCTGATTTGTTTGACACTTGTAATCTGTTTATTGAGCACATGCTAAAAGATTTTTACAAAAATAGTGCAGTTAAAAAAAAATAAAAGTCATTTTAATTTATGACATTTTGAATCCGATGTTTGTTCTTTCAATACTTGATTCTTTTGTATATTTTTACTTTATTGACTTTGCTCTTTCGGAAGTACATGATTTTTTGATATCTAGAGCTTCTTTTACATGTAACAAAAAGTAAATGTATGTTCTTTCTTCTGATATCTTTTATCTATGCTGAATAACCGCTGTTTTATATAATTACTGAAGATAACACCTTTAGGGAGGTATTAAATAACCACCAGTGCCATGAGGAAAGTATCTCTTCTATATCCTTGATGTCTCTGTACTTAATGAAACTTCCTGCCTTTGTTGGAGCCACAGCAACATTTTGAGTAGGATTGATTTCTTGGTTAATAATTGCTTCAGCAACTAGATCAGATATCGATAAATGGTCAAAAATAGCTAGAAAATAGCCAGAAACGGCCAAAATGTTTTAGGCGAAAACGTGCTAATTTAGCACTGCCAAAACAAGAAACGCGCTAAATCTAGACCCTGACCTTTATTGGAAACCATCAACCAAAATTGTCAACATAGGTTTCTTTTAGTTTTCAAGTTGGTCTGCCTGGATATGTATGTATCACATGTACAGGCCACACCAATGTCTATAAAAACCTTTTTTTTTTTGTTGAAAATCCCCCACCCCCTAAAATAGGCTTTTAGTGGACGGTTCAATTTTCAATATGAGCTTATGCTAAAGTGATCACTAGTTTGCATACGCTTGTTTTTTTAAAAAATTTAGACTTTTTTTTCAGAAGAGACCACTGCCCAACAAAATGCCAGAGAAGTAACTTATTCATTGATCACCCCCTTTTCGCATTGTTTAATTGATCACTATGAATACGGCATGCTGCCAAAAGACGTTGGTCACGTGATGGTTTCTATGGAGTAGCTAACCAGACCTGCCAATTTTAGTATTAAAAGTTTCTAGAATTGTATCCTCCTCATAGGGTTGCAGAAGATTTACCGACAACAAATTACCAAAATTGATCGAGATCTTTAAAATCACAAAAACGTTAAAAAGAATTTACTGGAATGAAAATATATTAAAAGATTTGGCAATCATTTGGTGGAGGGCCCATGCCGTTTTCAGCTATTTAAGTACTTCCCAAACTTTTGATGAAAAAGCGATATGTGATGAGAAAAAAGTTAAAAACTTATATAAGAATTATTTTTATTGTAAGAAATATTTATCCCATTCGTAAAAAATGAATGGAGAATTTTTTAATCTAAAAATTATGTTTTTTCTGTTTAGAACCAGAAATTTTTGTCTTTGAAACAGTTGTTTCCAGTGTAAACAGTGGCACGTAATAATTAGCATATAGAAAAATAAAATAGAATGAATATTTGCACGCGATTGCTCAAAACCTTGCTTTTTAAATAAACATACCAGACCTGCAACTTAAATTTTAAGTCTTTTTAACTTTTGCGAACTGTAAATAAAATGTTTTGTGAAATAAACCTTTATTATTATTCGTAACTTACACCTGTAACTAAAAACCATTATCTATAACTTACATGAGAAACTTAAATTTCATGTATCTTAACTTTTTTAGCATAAATAAAAATGTTTATTTGTGAAATTTATTTTTAAAACATTTATTATCATCTATATAACTTACACCTGAAACTTATTGGGTACCTTGCAGTTTAAATAGCTGTTTTTTCACATCATAGTTTAGAGTCCCAAATTATCACACTTGTTGGTGGTGTCCGATCACAAAATTTTCACAACGAGCAAGTGTTGTTGTATGCAAACTACATACATCTCAACACAGTATTGTAAATCATTTAATTTTTGACTACAGTTTACTATTGACCTTCTTAATTTTTTTAAAAATCAGAAATTAAGATGAAGGTAAATTATTTATTGTTATGATGTGGGGTTTTGGGGGCATTACAAACACATATGAAGGATTTCAGTTGATAATTATCAAAACATAAATACAGATAATATGAAACAAATAAAAAGTATACAAGTTGTATATAAAACCCCACATCATAACATAAATAATTTACCTTCATCTTAATTTCTGATTAAAAAAAAAAGCAACTAAAAAATTAAGAAGAAGGTAAATAGTAAACTGTAGTTAAAAATTAAATGATTTACAATACTGTGTTGATGTATGTAGTTTGCATACAACAACACTTGCTCGTTGCGAAAATTTTGTGATCGGACACCACCTCCGTTGTCCGTTGACTACCAAAGCCCCTCTTCAAACTCATCCTTCACCGCTTCTTTCACCTCTTAATGCCTAGCTGAGATGGTCTCAACTAACTCGTCTGCTACTGATCAGGTGTGGCTTTTATAATCCATTAGCCGACATCCGGGTGACTGACTTCTAGCAACTTCGAACATCCGGGCGACAAAGTCATGGTTCTTCCTTTATTGTCGTCAACATTTTCCTCTTCCAGCTTTTCATGCAGAGGGCACAGGCTCTTTGGAAGCCAGGTAAGCGGATTATCAGTATCTCCACTACAAATACTTCATCAAAAAATTAAGTATAAATATCTAAAATTAAATTAAAAACATTTAAATATAGAAATGACTATGTGAAAAATCAACCGATGACAACCTGTTTAAATTTCAAGATACCACTTAAATTTTATGTATCTTAACTTTTTTTTAGCGGAAATAAAAACAAAAATGTTTGTTTGTGAAATTCAATCAGATTAGTATCTTCAGATTGTTGTTCATCAGGTATTTCTTCATTATTATCATCACTGTCATATGCTCGCTATCAATACAGTGATGATTATCATTTTCATTGTCAATTGTTTCTTCCTGTTTGTCAAGATTATTGTCACAGTTATTTACTCTCAAACTCTGGTCCATTGGATGTGACTTTATCGCCCACTCGTAACAAAAACAATCCTCACCTAATTCAGGGGAATAAACTCTTCACTGTTTGTCTATCATATCAAGTTAAACCAAACTGATATATAAAATTAACATTTCCCTACCATGATTTTGGAATCACGACCAAGTGATTGCTAGGTGGCAATTACTAACTGAGCTAAACCGGCACATTTTATATATTTATTTATTACACATATAATACAGAATTTACAGTAATCAGTCGTAATAGAAGTAGAAGTGAAGTTTGACCCTGCAGCAGCCCAACATTTTGTCCCTATTATAGTATCTAATCTTTTTTCAACTAATTCCTCATCAGCAAAAAGAGGATTGTGCTCTTTTAAGTACAGGTCTAGGAAGTATCTTTTCCAGGTTATTTTTGCCATCAGCTTCAACGCTAATCATTGGTCCTTTTACATTGAACTCAGAAGATTTTTTTTCTCAGTGTACAATTCTGATGAATCCAATTATAAAGGGTGGGCTTCACATCTGTTTCTTCAGAATGGAAGTCTGGAGGTAAATTTGTTGGGATAAATTTGTCTTCAACCTGGCTGAATTGTAATTTTTAATCAAATTTTTGCAAGGATAGCAAATGTAATAATGTCCATCCATGGATAAGGTTTCTTCAGTAAGTGTTAGTAAAGAAAGTTGTAGTTCTGTAAATGATGGCTTCTCATTAAATGTTATTCTAGTTAAGCTGTTTTTGGGTCTATATCTGCATTCTGAGACACATATATAATTCAGTGCTGTTTTGTCAATTAAGTTTCTAGGTGAGGCACATGAAAGAGCTCGTGCTGCTGCTTTTCTCAATCTATCTTCTTGTCTTTTAGATTTACTACTTGCATCTTCATTGGCTCTGCTTTCTTTTTTCCTTTTCCGATCCTTTTCTCTTCTTTTAGTTTTACTAATTTCATCTTCATTGGCTCGCTTTTCTGCTTCTCGTTTTCTTTTGGCTTGTGATCATGCTTGTTTTGTGTTTCTAGAATACTTTTTTCTAAGATTTTGGAATTTATCATTTGGATTTCCACCTTTAAGACCATAGGTATATATTTCTTCAGCTTTTTTTGAATTCTGATTCTTGTTGTAGTTTTGTCTTAAGTCCTGCGGCTGACATAAGGTGGTAGGGTCAACAAGTGATAAAACACTCATTGTAAATATACAATAAAGTAAAACAAGTTTTGATGTGTTTTCTTTTCTGCCTCTCCCTTCTGAAGGCTGAGATCTTATTTATATGATATACCTCGCCACTTGTCTGGTCGGTTGTGGGCCAGAGTGGGCTACTGTGATTCAATAAAATGCCATCATTCCTACAAGAGAATATTTCTTCAACTATTGGACATTGCAACTATTTATATATTTTCAATTACCAGACCATATGACAAATAGTTGGAGCAGGTTTGGGGATTTAATACTCCTTTAAACTTGTTCTGAGATCAGTCAGAACCTATTTCAATCATTCAGAAAAATATAATAACAAAATAAAGTAGTGATTATTCATAAAAGGGTGGTTTTATATATGTGTCATTGTTAAAAGATAAGCGATCCAAAACTGCACCGTAGAAGTCAATCACATAATCAGATCCATCAGCAGGCTTGACAACCTGGAAAATAAATTTAAAACAGAGTTTTAATTCCATGCATAAATACAACAATTTTTTTTTTACATACTTTTTTTTATATAAGTATGATAAGAATGAGTTTAAGATATATAAAATTTATTCCACATATTTTGACTTATAACTTACATAAGTTTTCATATTTTTTGGTGTGTATTCTCCTTGGAATTAATTTATCACCCATTTTGTTCTATACATTCTAGTGTGAAAAAAGTATACAATTTGTATATACAAATACACATCGTAACAATCATATTTACACAATATCTAGGGCCTTAAACCTTTGTGCTGGTGTAATAAACATCACAATTCTTCTTAAAATCACTTACATCTGTTGATAGCACTACATATTCCGGTAATCTATTCCAAAGTCCCACCACTCTATTGCTAAAAAAGAATTTTGTGATATTCAATGTACTTCTTTTTGCTCTAGTTTTGAGAAGGGTCATTAATATTCAAATGGTTCTACGTACATATATATAGACAGTGCATTGATGAGGGGTGGATTGGGGCAGCGGACATTTTTTCGGAATGGGGAAGGCAGAACGGGAGATTTGTCATGCACTATTGGTTTTTTTTTGGAAATGTTTAAACAGTTACGAGAAAACAAAAAAGTTTCTACAGACACATATATATACATATATATACACATATATATATATTATGAGAGAAATGTTATATTTTCTGCCAGAAAGATGAGACATGGATGGAACCAGATTTTACAAGTGTCACTATTTAACTGGAAGTTGAGTGAAGCAATTAATTACTGATAAATTAAGCTTTTTTAAAATTTCCAGTAAATTAGTAGAATTATTCTTGCAATTCATAAAATCAATTGGTTAGAAATAGTTACTGCCAAAAAAGGTGATTTACATTTTACTTTTGGAATTAGAACTATTAGTTGTATAGTAGATGAAGTACCAGTCTACGTCAGGTAAGAGGTCAA